>JAUJYZ010001250.1:42500-432887 GCA_033675265.1 Actinostola sp. cb2023 | reverse complement strand
ATATTATTATCTCAAAAGTTGAAACTCCTAAAGTTATTCAGATGTGTGACGTTTCTTGCATTTCGAGCACAATCTGTGCGAACAGCAAAATAAAACAGGTTTAGCCTCGCTTTCATGTCCGTCCCAGGCCTTAACGTACTTGAGGACGTTTTTGGTTTTTCTACGATATTTTGGTTTTCAACGACATTTTGGTTTTTCTACGACGTTTTGGTTTTTCTACGACGTTTTGGTTTTTCAACGACGTTTTGGTTTTTCTACGAATTTTTGGTTTTTCTACAACGTTTTGGTTTTTCAACGACTTTTTGGTTTTTCTACGACGTTTTGGTTTTTCTACGACGTTTTGGTTTTTCAACGACTTTTTGGTTTTTCTACGACGTTTTGGTTTTTCAACGACGTTTTGGTTTTTCTACGAATTTTTGGTTTTTCTACAACGTTTTGGTTTTTCAACGACTTTTTGGTTTTTCTACGACGTTTTGGTTTTTCTACGACGTTTTGGTTTTTCAACGACATTTTGGTTTTTCAGCGACTTTTTGGTTTTCCAACGACGTTTTGGTTTTTCAACGACATTTTGGTTTTTCAACGACGTTTTGGTTTTTCAACGACGTTTTGGATTTTCAACGACGTTTTGGTTTTTCAACGACATTTTGGTTTTTCAGCGACTTTTTGGTTTTCCAACGACTTTTTGGTTTTTCAACGACGTTTTGATTTTCTACGACTTTTTGGTTTTTCAACGACGTTTTGGTTTTTCAACGACGTTTTGGTTTTTCTACGACGTTTTGGTTTTTCAACGACGTTTTGGTTTTTCAACGACGTTTTGGTTTTTCAGCGACTTTTTGGTTTTCCAACGACGTTTTGGTTTTTCAACGACATTTTGGTTTTTCAACGACGTTTTGGTTTTTCAACGACGTTTTGGATTTTCAACGACGTTTTGGTTTTTCAACGACATTTTGGTTTTTCAGCGACTTTTTGGTTTTCCAACGACTTTTTGGTTTTTCAACGACGTTTTGATTTTCTACGATATTTTGGTTTTTCAACGACGTTTTGGTTTTTCAACGACGTTTTGGTTTTTCTACGACGTTTTGGTTTTTCAACGACGTTTTGGTTTTTCAACGACGTTTTGGTTTTTCAACGACGTTTTTGGTTTTTCTACGATATTTTGGTTTTTCAACGACGTTTTGGTTTTTCTACGACGTTTTGGTTTTTAACGACGTTTTGGTTTTTCAACGACGTTTTTGGTTTTTCTACGATGTTTTGGTTTTTCAACGACTTTTTGGTTTTTCAACGACGTTTTGATTTTCTACGACTTTTTGGTTTTTCAACGACGTTTTGGTTTTTCTACGACTTTTTGGTTTTTCTACGACGTTTTGGTTTTTCTACGACGTTTTGGTTTTTAACGACGTTTTGGTTTTTCAACGACGTTTTTGGTTTTTCTACGATATTTTGGTTTTTCAACGACGTTTTGGTTTTTCAACGACATTTAAATTGGTTTTTCAACGACTTTTTGGTTTTTCAACGACGTTTTGGTTTTTCAAGGACGTTTTGGTTTTTCAAGGACGTTTTGGTTTTTCAACGACATTTTGGTTTTTCAGCGACTTTTTGGTTTTCCAACGACTTTTTGGTTTTTCAACGACGTTTTGATTTTCTACGACTTTTTGGTTTTTCAACGACGTTTTGGTTTTTCTACGACTTTTTGGTTTTTTTACGACTTTTTGGTTTTTCAACGACGTTTTGGTTTTTCAACGACGTTTTGGTTTTTCTACGACGTTTTGGTTTTTCTACGACGTTTTGGTTTTTCTACGACGTTTTGGTTTTTCAACGACGTTTTGGTTTTTCAACGACGTTTTGGTTTTTCAACGACATTTTGGTTTTTCAACGACTTTTTTTTTTCAACGATTTCCCACAAACATTTTGGTTTTCTTAGCGACTTTTTTCGATTTCCATCCCGTTGTTTCTACGATTTTTTTGATTTTCAACCCCTTTTTGGATTTTCCACAACATTTTGGATTTTCAATTGACGACTTTTTCGAGTTTTCTACGACCATTTATGATATCGGAAGCCTTTTAACCCTCCAAGGCTGTGCGTCTGCATAGGTGGAGGACTACGTTTCCAGAGAACTAATTTTGGCTTTCATTTCGGGCACTCTCTGGTTTTTCGTAGCTGGCAGCGCACAATCGCTTCACCGTTTTCGAGTGTTTTGTTTCTAATGTAGCTTTCATACCATGCTAATTTTCGTTGTGTCTACGACTTCCGGAGGTTTCTTCAGCTTTTTCACTATGTGGTGAAGACGGACGGATTTCGATAATCATGGAATTGGCTGCCTCCAACACCAACACAAACTCTGTAGTGTACTAGAGCACGCTTGGTATCGTCCAAGAGGACTGGGTGCAACTCCCAGTGGGGTTCATGGAGTTGAGGCAAATTATACCAAAATATAATACAATTTTTCTGATCATATTTTTCTGAAGCATTGTTATTGTAGGGAAAAAAACAATTTTTACAACTATAGCATTTTAGAACTCTTACAAGCTTGGCATGATAACATGAATAACCGAATAGATATCAGTGATCAGAGATCATCCTATACGCGGTAGTATACGGTCAAAATCGTCCAAAATGGTCATTTTTGGTGGGTTACAGCCCATGCAAAATGGTCAAATATCGTCCAAAATCACGATATTTGATGGACTATATGCTCATAAATGGCCAAAAATGTTCCCCAAAATGACGATATTTGATGGACTATAGCTCATGCAAAAAGGCGGTATGCCCTGTGGATGAAGTAACAACCTCACAAGCTCATGCTATGACTAAATATCTAATGTACGAAATCCCGAACAGAAGTTATTTACACTTCCGGTTGACGTTCGCCGTCGTACATTTTAGGATTTTTAGTCCAGGCTCCGGTTGCACGAAATTAAGGTGAATAGCGCTATCCACCGGATAAGTCCTATCCAACGGATAAAATTTATTGGATAACTGCACCAGTTTTAGCCGTTGGATAGGACTGATCCGATGGAAAGCGCTATTCACCTTTCGTGCAACCGGGACCAGAACTGTACCCACCTTTCTCAATAACTATATAAATACGGCGCGCGAAAGAAATTTTCAGACAATGTTTTGGTACATACTCTATTCTGTATAATAAATATAACAATAATTTCCCTTGTTACGTGTAGATACGAACTGGTATCACATCATTAAAGCTTTTCCCATTGGAGCCGGAGGTGTTCTACAAACATGGTATGTATGTCACCATGGCAACACGGATATAACCAACTCGAACAGTTATACAAATATGTAAATGAATTATTATTATTATTTTACCAGCTTAAATAATACCTTTCAATAGGAAATTATCTATAAAACAATGTTATTAGATGGGGAAAAAAAGAAAACATATTAAGTGTCATGACTGGGAGTCGAACTCGCGACCCCAAGTTTGAAATAAGAAAAGCATGCCGGGAAATTCTTCAAAAAGCGACCATACACCCAGACATTAATGCTGAGTCACCGTATGTTACGTATAGGATGAAGATTTCGGCCTCATCCGCGCTATCGAGCAGTACATCAATCAACTTAGCATTCAAAGAGGGAGGGAAACAGTCGGATCCTAAGCCATCAAGAACTGTCCCTGCTAAGCTATTGAGCCCGCTTACTGATTTGGACGACAAGTTTAGCTAGTCTATCTGAACAATGGTCATTGTTGTGCAAATTCGATGCCTGAAGTCCTGAGGGAAAGCGCAACTAATGAGTGTTTATTGTCACATTACAAAGAACCTAATGAACTTGTTGTGTCTACAGATCTTGTAAAAAGACGCATGCCTTTCATTGTGTTACTATCATTCCCTAAGGCTTAGTTACTTATGATAATTCTGATCAAACGAAATGTTCTTTACCGCAGGTGTTGATCTCGGGATTTGGGCTCACGAACATTCGTATGAAAGACTGTATAGCCCATGCGAAATGCTCATAAATGTCCCAAAATGACGCATATCAAACTCATTGCCCATAAACTTGAAGATTTGCTCTAGCTAGCGTCTAGTATCTCGCACAGTCGTGGATAAAGAGCCGGCAATCGAGTAAAACTTAAAAACCATTTTATTTGATTATTTAGCCTCAAAAGCAATGGTTGGGCTGCCTGTCACCGTGACAACAAGGTCACGCTCGATTGTGAAAATCACTACAACCGAGCTCTTCAAAATCTATTTTGCTCCATTGAATTTTAAAGCTGTTACTTTCAAAACTATCTTATTTTACAGCTAAGATAATATATATTGTGAATTCACAGGTAAAAATGTTGTCATTTACGAACATTTCGAGTAAAATCACAAAATGTTGTAATTTTTACGTGGTTTTGACTTTGTTTATATATCATGTTAGAGAGAGAGCGTGGGCATGGAAACTAATTGGAGGCAAATGTTACAATGATTTTGATATGTATTTGATGGACTATAGCCCATGTAAAATGCTCAAAAATGGCCCAAAATGACAATATTTGATGGACTATATAGCCCATGGAAAATGGTCAAAAACGACCAAAAATGACGGTATTTGATGGACTATAGCCCATGTAAAATGCTCAAAAATGGCCCAAAATGACAATATTTGATGGACTATATAGCCCATGGAAAATGCTCAAAAATGGCCCAAAATGACAATATTTGATGGACTATATAGCCCATGGAAAATGGTCAAAAACGACCAAAAATGACGGTATTTGATGGACTATAGCCCATGTAAAATGCTCAAAAATGGCCCAAAATGACAGTATTTGATGGACTATAGCCCATGAAAAATGCTCAAAAATGGCCCAATTGCAAAATGACAATATTTGATGGACTATAGCCCATGTAAAATGCTCAAAATTGTTCCAAAATGACAGTATTTGATGGACTATGGTTCATGCAAGAAGCTCAAAAATGGCCCAAAATCACGATATTTGATGGACTATAGCCCATGGAAAATGATCAAAAACAATCAAAAATGACGGTATTTGATGGACTATTATAGCCCATGTAAAATGCTCAAAAATGGCCCAAAATGACAATATTTGATGGACTATATATAGCCCATGGAAAATGCTCATAAATGGTCCAAAATGACAATATTTATAGCCCATGGAAAATGCTCAAAAATGGCCCAAAATGACAATATTCATGCAAGAAGCTCAAAAATGGCCCAAAATGACGATATTTGATGGACTATATGGCCCATGGAAAATGCTCAAAAATGGCCCAAAATGACAATATTCATGCAAGAAGCTCAAAAATGGCCCAAAATGACAATATTTGATGGACTATATGGCCCATGGAAAATGCTCAAAAATGGCCCAAAATGACAATATTTGATGGACTATAGCCCATGTAAAATGCTCAAAAATGACCCAAAATGACGGTATTTGATGGACTATAGCCCATGGAAAATGCTCAAAATGGCCCAAAATGACAATATTTGATGGAAATGCTCATAAATGGCCCAAAATGACAATATTTGATGGACTATAGCCCATGGAAAATGCTCATAAATGGCCCAAAATGACAATATTTGATGGACTATAGCCCATGGAAAATCATCAAAAATGGCCCAAAATGACAATATTTGATGGAAAATGCTCATAAATGGCCCAAAATGACACTATTTGATGGACTACAGTCCATGGAAAATGACCAAAAATGACCCAAAATGACGGTATTTGATGGACTATAGCCCATGGAAAATGCTCAAAATGGCCCAAAATGACAATATTTGATGGAAATGCTCATAAATGGCCCAAAATGACAATATTTGATGGACTATAGCCCATGGAAAATGCTCATAAATGGCCCAAAATGACAATATTTGATGGACTACAGTCCATGGAAAATGACCAAAATTGTTCCAAAATGACGGTATTTGATGGACGATGGACTATAGTCCATGCAAGAAACTCAAATTAAAAATGACCAAATCACGATATTTGATAGACTATACAGCCCATGGAAAATGATCAAAATTGGTCCAAAATGACGATATTTAAATTGATGGATTATAACAAGAATTAAGCTCAAAAATGGCCCAAAATCACGATATTTGATGGACTATCGCCTATGCAAAAAGCACAAAAATGGCCCAAAATGACAATATTTGATGGAAGTAACCTCAGAAGCTCATGCTAGGACTAAATATCTAAAGTACGAAATCCCGAACAGAAGTTATTTACACTTCCGGTTGACGTTCGCCGTCGTACATTTTAGGAAAGGTGAATAGCGCTATCCACCGGATAAGTCAGCCTATCCAACGGATAAAATTTATTGGATAACTGCATTAGTTTTAGCCATTGGATAGGACTGATCCGATGGAAAGCGCTATTCACCTTTCGTGCAACCGGGGCCAGAACTGTACGCACCTTTCTCAATAACTATATAAATACGGCGCGCGAAAGAAATTTTCGATCAGACAATGTTTGGTACATACTCTATTCTGTATAATAAATATAACGGCAATAATTTTCCTTGTTACGTGTAGATACGAACTGGTATCACATCATTAAAGCTTTTCCCATTGGAGGAAGTGTTCTTCAAACATGGTATGTATGTCACCATGGCAATACGGATATACCTAACTCGAACAGTTATAGAAATATGTAAATGAATTATTATTATTATTTTACCAGCTTAAATAATGCCTTTCAATAGGAAATTATCTATAAAACAATGTGATTAGATTTAAAAGGGGGAAAAAAAGAAAAAAATATTAAGTGTCATGACTGGGAGTCGAACTCGCGACCCCAAGTTTGAAATGAGAAAAGCATGCCGGGAAATTCTTCAAAAAGCGACCATACACCCAGACTTTAATGCTGAGTCACCGTATGTTACGTATAGGATGAAGATTTCGGCCCCATCCGCGCTATCGAGCAGTACATCAATCAACTTAGCATTCAAAGAGGGAGGGAAACAGTCGGATCCTAAGCCATCAAGAACTGTCCCTGCTAAGCTATTAGCCATTACCAAATCGAGCAGGGGACTGGGACCAAGTCCGTAAAACTAATTCAATAAGAAACTAGCAAAAATGGGCATCATTTTCTGAGAGAGCAGACCAAACTTAGCTTGTCTGCAAAGTTTGGTGAACTTCGGCTTAATATTGACGATGCTAGAGGGCATCAAAGATGTCTATTTCCCCATACAAACTCTGTAAATTTTTGACGTTGTCCATCCAAACCATACATTCACTGTAAAATTTTGGCTGGACAACACAATTTCAAAAGTTTATAATTCCGATAGAATTTGCTCAATTCACATCAAACTTTGCACAGATGCTAATTTCAACATGCTCTTTCATGTCATGAACTTAATTTCATAATTACATTAATTCTAATAAACTCGTTCCCAGTCCCCTGCTCGATTTGATAATGGCTAATTGAGCCCGCTTACTGATTTGGACGACAAGTTTAGCTAGTCTATCTGAACAATGGTCATTGTTGTGCAAATTCGATGCCTGAAGTCCTGAGGGAAAGCGCAACTAATGAGTGTTTATTGTCACATTACAAAGAACCTAATGAACTTGTTGTGTCTACAGATCTTGTAAAAAGACGCATGCCTTTCATTGTGTTACTCTCATTCCCTAAGGCTTAGTTACTTATGATAATTCTGATCAAACGAAATGTTCTTTACCGCAGGTGTTGATTTCGAGATTTGGGCTCACGAACATTCGTATGAAAGACTCAGTATAGCCCATGCGAAATGCTCATAAATGTCCCAAAATGATGCATATCAAACTCATTGCCCATAAACTTGAAGATTTGCTCTAGCTAGCGTCTAGTATCTCGCACAGTCGTGGATAAAGAGCCGGCAATCGAGTAAAACTTAAAAACCCATTTGATTTGATTATTTAGCCTCAAAAGCAATGGTTGGGCTGCCTGTCACCGTGACAACAAGGTCACGCTCGATTGTGAAAATCACTACAACCGAGCTCTTCAAAATCTATTTTGCTCCATTAAATTTTAAAGCTGTTACTTTCAAAACTATCTTATTTTACAGCTAAGATAATATATATTGTGAATTCACAGGTAAAAATGTTGTCATTTACGAACATTTCGAGTAAAATCACAAAATGTTGTAATTTTTACGTGGTTTTGACTTTGTTTATATATCATGTTAGAGAGAGAGCGTGGGCATGGAAACTAATTGGAGGCAAATGTTACAATGATTTTGATATGTATTTGATGGACTATATAGCCCATGTAAAATGCTCAAAAATGGCCCAAAATGACAATATTCATGCAAGAAGCTCAAAAATGGCCCAAAATGACAATATTTGATGGACTATATGGCCCATGGAAAATGCTCAAAAATGGCCCAAAATGACAATATTTGATGGACTATAGCCCATGTAAAATGCTCAAAAATGACCCAAAATGACGGTATTTGATGGACTATAGCCCATGGAAAATGCTCAAAATGGCCAAAATGACAATATTTGATGGAAATGCTCATAAATGGCCCAAAATGACAATATTTGATGGACTATAGCCCATGGAAAATGCTCATAAATGGCCCAAAATGACAATATTTGATGGACTATAGCCCATGGAAAATCATCAAAAATGGCCCAAAATGACAATATTTGATGGAAAATGCTCATAAATGGCCCAAAATGACAATATTTGATGGACTACAGTCCATGGAAAATGACCAAAAATGACCCAAAATGACGGTATTTGATGGACTATAGCCCATGGAAAATGCTCAAAATGGCCCAAAATGACAATATTTGATGGAAATGCTCATAAATGGCCCAAAATGACAATATTTGATGGACTATAGCCCATGGAAAATGCTCATAAATGGCCCAAAATGACAATATTTGATGGACTACAGTCCATGGAAAATGACCAAAATTGTTCCAAAATGACGGTATTTGATGGACGATGGACTATAGTCCATGCAAGAAACTCAAATTAAAAATGACCCAAAATCACGATATTTGATAGACTATACAGCCCATGGAAAATGATCAAAATTGGTCCAAAATGACGATATTTAAATTGATGGATTATAACAAGAATTAAGCTCAAAAATGGCCCAAAATCACGATATTTGATGGACTATCGCCTATGCAAAAAGCACAAAAATGGCCCAAAATGACAATATTTGATGGAAGTAACCTCAGAAGCTCATGCTAGGACTAAATATCTAAAGTACGAAATCCCGAACAGAAGTTATTTACACTTCCGGTTGACGTTCGCCGTCGTACATTTTAGGAAAGGTGAATAGCGCTATCCACCGGATAAGTCAGCCTATCCAACGGATAAAATTTATTGGATAACTGCATTAGTTTTAGCCATTGGATAGGACTGATCCGATGGAAAGCGCTATTCACCTTTCGTGCAACCGGGGCCAGAACTGTACGCACCTTTCTCAATAACTATATAAATACGGCGCGCGAAAGAAATTTTCGATCAGACAATGTTTTGGTACATACTCTATTCTGTATAATAAATATAACGGCAATAATTTTCCTTGTTACGTGTAGATACGAACTGGTATCACATCATTAAAGCTTTTCCCATTGGAGGAAGTGTTCTTCAAACATGGTATGTATGTCACCATGGCAATACGGATATACCTAACTCGAACAGTTATAGAAATATGTAAATGAATTATTATTATTATTTTACCAGCTTAAATAATGCCTTTCAATAGGAAATTATCTATAAAACAATGTGATTAGATTTAAAAGGGGGAAAAAAAAAGAAAAATATTAAGTGTCATGACTGGGAGTCGAACTCGCGACCCCAAGTTTGAAATGAGAAAAGCATGCCGGGAAATTCTTCAAAAAGCGACCATACACCCAGACTTTAATGCTGAGTCACCGTATGTTACGTATAGGATGAAGATTTCGGCCCCATCCGCGCTATCGAGCAGTACATCAATCAACTTAGCATTCAAAGAGGGAGGGAAACAGTCGGATCCTAAGCCATCAAGAACTGTCCCTGCTAAGCTATTGAGCCCGCTTACTGATTTGGACGACAAGTTTAGCTAGTCTATCTGAACAATGGTCATTGTTGTGCAAATTCGATGCCTGAAGTCCTGAGGGAAAGCGCAACTAATGAGTGTTTATTGTCACATTACAAAGAACCTAATGAACTTGTTGTGTCTACAGATCTTGTAAAAAGACGCATGCCTTTCATTGTGTTACTCTCATTCCCTAAGGCTTAGTTACTTATGATAATTCTGATCAAACGAAATGTTCTTTACCGCAGGTGTTGATTTCGAGATTTGGGCTCACGAACATTCGTATGAAAGACTCAGTATAGCCCATGCGAAATGCTCATAAATGTCCCAAAATGATGCATATCAAACTCATTGCCCATAAACTTGAAGATTTGCTCTAGCTAGCGTCTAGTATCTCGCACAGTCGTGGATAAAGAGCCGGCAATCGAGTAAAACTTAAAAACCCATTTGATTTGATTATTTAGCCTCAAAAGCAATGGTTGGGCTGCCTGTCACCGTGACAACAAGGTCACGCTCGATTGTGAAAATCACTACAACCGAGCTCTTCAAAATCTATTTTGCTCCATTAAATTTTAAAGCTGTTACTTTCAAAACTATCTTATTTTACAGCTAAGATAATATATATTGTGAATTCACAGGTAAAAATGTTGTCATTTACGAACATTTCGAGTAAAATCACAAAATGTTGTAATTTTTACGTGGTTTTGACTTTGTTTATATATCATGTTAGAGAGAGAGCGTGGGCATGGAAACTAATTGGAGGCAAATGTTACAATGATTTTGATATGTATTTGATGGACTATATAGCCCATGTAAAATGCTCAAAAATGGCCCAAAATGACAATATTCATGCAAGAAGCTCAAAAATGGCCCAAAATGACAATATTTGATGGACTATATGGCCCATGGAAAATGCTCAAAAATGGCCCAAAATGACAATATTTGATGGACTATAGCCCATGTAAAATGCTCAAAAATGACCCAAAATGACGGTATTTGATGGACTATAGCCCATGGAAAATGCTCAAAATGGCCCAAAATGACAATTTGATGGAAATGCTCATAAATGGCCCAAAATGACAATATTTGATGGACTATAGCCCATGGAAAATGCTCATAAATGGCCCAAAATGACAATATTTGATGGACTATAGCCCATGGAAAATCATCAAAAATGGCCCAAAATGACAATATTTGATGGAAAATGCTCATAAATGGCCCAAAATGACAATATTTGATGGACTACAGTCCATGGAAAATGACCAAAAATGACCCAAAATGACGGTATTTGATGGACTATAGCCCATGGAAAATGCTCAAAATGGCCCAAAATGACAATATTTGATGGAAATGCTCATAAATGGCCCAAAATGACAATATTTGATGGACTATAGCCCATGGAAAATGCTCATAAATGGCCCAAAATGACAATATTTGATGGACTACAGTCCATGGAAAATGACCAAAATTGTTCCAAAATGACGGTATTTGATGGACGATGGACTATAGTCCATGCAAGAAACTCAAATTAAAAATGACCCAAAATCACGATATTTGATAGACTATACAGCCCATGGAAAATGATCAAAATTGGTCCAAAATGACGATATTTAAATTGATGGATTATAACAAGAATTAAGCTCAAAAATGGCCCAAAATCACGATATTTGATGGACTATCGCCTATGCAAAAAGCACAAAAATGGCCCAAAATGACAATATTTGATGGAAGTAACCTCAGAAGCTCATGCTAGGACTAAATATCTAAAGTACGAAATCCCGAACAGAAGTTATTTACACTTCCGGTTGACGTTCGCCGTCGTACATTTTAGGAAAGGTGAATAGCGCTATCCACCGGATAAGTCAGCCTATCCAACGGATAAAATTTATTGGATAACTGCATTAGTTTTAGCCATTGGATAGGACTGATCCGATGGAAAGCGCTATTCACCTTTCGTGCAACCGGGGCCAGAACTGTACGCACCTTTCTCAATAACTATATAAATACGGCGCGCGAAAGAAATTTTCGATCAGACAATGTTTTGGTACATACTCTATTCTGTATAATAAATATAACGGCAATAATTTTCCTTGTTACGTGTAGATACGAACTGGTATCACATCATTAAAGCTTTTCCCATTGGAGGAAGTGTTCTTCAAACATGGTATGTATGTCACCATGGCAATACGGATATACCTAACTCGAACAGTTATAGAAATATGTAAATGAATTATTATTATTATTTTACCAGCTTAAATAATGCCTTTCAATAGGAAATTATCTATAAAACAATGTGATTAGATTTAAAAGGGGGAAAAAAAGAAAAAATATTAAGTGTCATGACTGGGAGTCGAACTCGCGACCCCAAGTTTGAAATGAGAAAAGCATGCCGGGAAATTCTTCAAAAAGCGACCATACACCCAGACTTTAATGCTGAGTCACCGTATGTTACGTATAGGATGAAGATTTCGGCCCCATCCGCGCTATCGAGCAGTACATCAATCAACTTAGCATTCAAAGAGGGAGGGAAACAGTCGGATCCTAAGCCATCAAGAACTGTCCCTGCTAAGCTATTGAGCCCGCTTACTGATTTGGACGACAAGTTTAGCTAGTCTATCTGAACAATGGTCATTGTTGTGCAAATTCGATGCCTGAAGTCCTGAGGGAAAGCGCAACTAATGAGTGTTTATTGTCACATTACAAAGAACCTAATGAACTTGTTGTGTCTACAGATCTTGTAAAAAGACGCATGCCTTTCATTGTGTTACTCTCATTCCCTAAGGCTTAGTTACTTATGATAATTCTGATCAAACGAAATGTTCTTTACCGCAGGTGTTGATTTCGAGATTTGGGCTCACGAACATTCGTATGAAAGACTCAGTATAGCCCATGCGAAATGCTCATAAATGTCCCAAAATGATGCATATCAAACTCATTGCCCATAAACTTGAAGATTTGCTCTAGCTAGCGTCTAGTATCTCGCACAGTCGTGGATAAAGAGCCGGCAATCGAGTAAAACTTAAAAACCCATTTGATTTGATTATTTAGCCTCAAAAGCAATGGTTGGGCTGCCTGTCACCGTGACAACAAGGTCACGCTCGATTGTGAAAATCACTACAACCGAGCTCTTCAAAATCTATTTTGCTCCATTAAATTTTAAAGCTGTTACTTTCAAAAACTATCTTATTTTACAGCTAAGATAATATATATTGTGAATTCACAGGTAAAAATGTTGTCATTTACGAACATTTCGAGTAAAATCACAAAATGTTGTAATTTTTACGTGGTTTTGACTTTGTTTATATATCATGTTAGAGAGAGAGCGTGGGCATGGAAACTAATTGGAGGCAAATGTTACAATGATTTTGATATGTATTTGATGGACTATATAGCCCATGTAAAATGCTCAAAAATGGCCCAAAATGACAATATTCATGCAAGAAGCTCAAAAATGGCCCAAAATGACAATATTTGATGGACTATATGGCCCATGGAAAATGCTCAAAAATGGCCCAAAATGACAATATTTGATGGACTATAGCCCATGTAAAATGCTCAAAAATGACCCAAAATGACGGTATTTGATGGACTATAGCCCATGGAAAATGCTCAAAATGGCCCAAAATGACAATATTTGATGGAAATGCTCATAAATGGCCCAAAATGACAATATTTGATGGACTATAGCCCATGGAAAATGCTCATAAATGGCCCAAAATGACAATATTTGATGGACTATAGCCCATGGAAAATCATCAAAAATGGCCCAAAATGACAATATTTGATGGAAAATGCTCATAAATGGCCCAAAATGACAATATTTGATGGACTGCAGTCCATGGAAAATGACCAAAAATGACCCAAAATGACGGTATTTGATGGACTATAGCCCATGGAAAATGCTCAAAATGGCCCAAAATGACAATATTTGATGGAAATGCTCTCATAAATGGCCCAAAATGACAATATTTGATGGACTATAGCCCATGGAAAATGCTCATAAATGGCCCAAAATGACAATATTTGATGGACTACAGTCCATGGAAAATGACCAAAATTGTTCCAAAATGACGGTATTTGATGGACGATGGACTATAGTCCATGCAAGAAACTCAAATTAAAAATGACCCAAAATCACGATATTTGATAGACTATACAGCCCATGGAAAATGATCAAAATTGGTCCAAAATGACGATATTTAAATTGATGGATTATAACAAGAATTAAGCTCAAAAATGGCCCAAAATCACGATATTTGATGGACTATCGCCTATGCAAAAAGCACAAAAATGGCCCAAAATGACAATATTTGATGGAAGTAACCTCAGAAGCTCATGCTAGGACTAAATATCTAAAGTACGAAATCCCGAACAGAAGTTATTTACACTTCCGGTTGACGTTCGCCGTCGTACATTTTAGGAAAGGTGAATAGCGCTATCCACCGGATAAGTCAGCCTATCCAACGGATAAAATTTATTGGATAACTGCATTAGTTTTAGCCATTGGATAGGACTGATCCGATGGAAAGCGCTATTCACCTTTCGTGCAACCGGGGCCAGAACTGTACGCACCTTTCTCAATAACTATATAAATACGGCGCGCGAAAGAAATTTTCGATCAGACAATGTTTTGGTACATACTCTATTCTGTATAATAAATATAACAATAATTTCCCTTGTTACGTGTAGATACGAACTGGTATCACATCATTAAAGCTTTTCCCATTGGAGGAAGTGTTCTTCAAACATGGTATGTATGTCACCATGGCAATACGGATATACCTAACTCGAACAGTTATAGAAATATGTAAATGAATTATTATTATTATTTTACCAGCTTAAATAATGCTTTTCAATAGGAAATTATCTATAAAACAATGTGATTAGATTTAAAAGGGGGAAAAAAAGAAAAAATATTAAGTGTCATGACTGGGAGTCGAACTCGCGACCCCAAGTTTGAAATGAGAAAAGCATGCCGGGAAATTCTTCAAAAAGCGACCATACACCCAGACTTTAATGCTGAGTCACCGTATGTTACGTATAGGATGAAGATTTCGGCCCCATCCGCGCTATCGAGCAGTACATCAATCAACTTAGCATTCAAAGAGGGAGGGAAACAGTCGGATCCTAAGCCATCAAGAACTGTCCCTGCTAAGCTATTGAGCCCGCTTACTGATTTGGACGACAAGTTTAGCTAGTCTATCTGAACAATGGTCATTGTTGTGCAAATTCGATGCCTGAAGTCCTGAGGGAAAGCGCAACTAATGAGTGTTTATTGTCACATTACAAAGAACCTAATGAACTTGTTGTGTCTACAGATCTTGTAAAAAGACGCATGCCTTTCATTGTGTTACTCTCATTCCCTAAGGCTTAGTTACTTATGATAATTCTGATCAAACGAAATGTTCTTTACCGCAGGTGTTGATTTCGAGATTTGGGCTCACACATTCGTATGAAAGACTCAGTATAGCCCATGCGAAATGCTCATAAATGTCCCAAAATGATGCATATCAAACTCATTGCCCATAAACTTGAAGATTTGCTCTAGCTAGCGTCTAGTATCTCGCACAGTCGTGGATAAAGAGCCGGCAATCGAGTAAAACTTAAAAAACCATTTGATTTGATTATTTAGCCTCAAAAGCAATGGTTGGGCTGCCTGTCACCGTGACAACAAGGTCACGCTCGATTGTGAAAATCACTACAACCGAGCTCTTCAAAATCTATTTTGCTCCATTAAATTTTAAAGCTGTTACTTTCAAAACTATCTTATTTTACAGCTAAGATAATATATATTGTGAATTCACAGGTAAAAATGTTGTCATTTACGAACATTTCGAGTAAAATCACAAAATGTTGTAATTTTTACGTGGTTTTGACTTTGTTTATATATCATGTTAGAGAGAGAGCGTGGGCATGGAAACTAATTGGAGGCAAATGTTACAATGATTTTGATATGTATTTGATGGACTATATAGCCCATGTAAAATGCTCAAAAATGGCCCAAAATGACAATATTCATGCAAGAAGCTCAAAAATGGCCCAAAATGACAATATTTGATGGACTATATGGCCCATGGAAAATGCTCAAAAATGGCCCAAAATGACAATATTTGATGGACTATAGCCCATGTAAAATGCTCAAAAATGACCCAAAATGACGGTATTTGATGGACTATAGCCCATGGAAAATGCTCAAAATGGCCCAAAATGACAATATTTGATGGAAATGCTCATAAATGGCCCAAAATGACAATATTTGATGGACTATAGCCCATGGAAAATGCTCATAAATGGCCCAAAATGACAATATTTGATGGACTATAGCCCATGGAAAATCATCAAAAATGGCCCAAAATGACAATATTTGATGGAAAATGCTCATAAATGGCCCAAAATGACAATATTTGATGGACTACAGTCCATGGAAAATGACCAAAAATGACCCAAAATGACGGTATTTGATGGACTATAGCCCATGGAAAATGCTCAAAATGGCCCAAAATGACAATATTTGATGGAAATGCTCATAAATGGCCCAAAATGACAATATTTGATGGACTATAGCCCATGGAAAATGCTCATAAATGGCCCAAAATGACAATATTTGATGGACTACAGTCCATGGAAAATGACCAAAATTGTTCCAAAATGACGGTATTTGATGGACGATGGACTATAGTCCATGCAAGAAACTCAAATTAAAAATGACCCAAAATCACGATATTTGATAGACTATACAGCCCATGGAAAATGATCAAAATTGGTCCAAAATGACGATATTTAAATTGATGGATTATAACAAGAATTAAGTTCAAAAATGGCCCAAAATCACGATATTTGATGGACTATCGCCTATGCAAAAAGCACAAAAATGGCCCAAAATGACAATATTTGATGGAAGTAACCTCAGAAGCTCATGCTAGGACTAAATATCTAAAGTACGAAATCCCGAACAGAAGTTATTTACACTTCCGGTTGACGTTCGCCGTCGTACATTTTAGGAAAGGTGAATAGCGCTATCCACCGGATAAGTCAGCCTATCCAACGGATAAAATTTATTGGATAACTGCATTAGTTTTAGCCATTGGATAGGACTGATCCGATGGAAAGCGCTATTCACCTTTCGTGCAACCGGGGCCAGAACTGTACGCACCTTTCTCAATAACTATATAAATACGGCGCGCGAAAGAAATTTTCGATCAGACAATGTTTTGGTACATACTCTATTCTGTATAATAAATATAACGGCAATAATTTTCCTTGTTACGTGTAGATACGAACTGGTATCACATCATTAAAGCTTTTCCCATTGGAGGAAGTGTTCTTCAAACATGGTATGTATGTCACCATGGCAATACGGATATACCTAACTCGAACAGTTATAGAAATATGTAAATGAATTATTATTATTATTTTACCAGCTTAAATAATGCCTTTCAATAGGAAATTATCTATAAAACAATGTGATTAGATTTAAAAGGGGGAAAAAAAGAAAAATATTAAGTGTCATGACTGGGAGTCGAACTCGCGACCCCAAGTTTGAAATGAGAAAAGCATGCCGGGAAATTCTTCAAAAAGCGACCATACACCCAGACTTTAATGCTGAGTCACCGTATGTTACGTATAGGATGAAGATTTCGGCCCCATCCGCGCTATCGAGCAGTACATCAATCAACTTAGCATTCAAAGAGGGAGGGAAACAGTCGGATCCTAAGCCATCAAGAACTGTCCCTGCTAAGCTATTGAGCCCGCTTACTGATTTGGACGACAAGTTTAGCTAGTCTATCTGAACAATGGTCATTGTTGTGCAAATTCGATGCCTGAAGTCCTGAGGGAAAGCGCAACTAATGAGTGTTTATTGTCACATTACAAAGAACCTAATGAACTTGTTGTGTCTACAGATCTTGTAAAAAGACGCATGCCTTTCATTGTGTTACTCTCATTCCCTAAGGCTTAGTTACTTATGATAATTCTGATCAAACGAAATGTTCTTTACCGCAGGTGTTGATTTCGAGATTTGGGCTCACGAACATTCGTATGAAAGACTCAGTATAGCCCATGCGAAATGCTCATAAATGTCCCAAAATGATGCATATCAAACTCATTGCCCATAAACTTGAAGATTTGCTCTAGCTAGCGTCTAGTATCTCGCACAGTCGTGGATAAAGAGCCGGCAATCGAGTAAAACTTAAAAACCCATTTGATTTGATTATTTAGCCTCAAAAGCAATGGTTGGGCTGCCTGTCACCGTGACAACAAGGTCACGCTCGATTGTGAAAATCACTACAACCGAGCTCTTCAAAATCTATTTTGCTCCATTAAATTTTAAAGCTGTTACTTTCAAAACTATCTTATTTTACAGCTAAGATAATATATATTGTGAATTCACAGGTAAAAATGTTGTCATTTACGAACATTTCGAGTAAAATCACAAAATGTTGTAATTTTTTACGTGGTTTTGACTTTGTTTATATATCATGTTAGAGAGAGAGCGTGGGCATGGAAACTAATTGGAGGCAAATGTTACAATGATTTTGATATGTATTTGATGGACTATATAGCCCATGTAAAATGCTCAAAAATGGCCCAAAATGACAATATTCATGCAAGAAGCTCAAAAATGGCCCAAAATGACAATATTTGATGGACTATATGGCCCATGGAAAATGCTCAAAAATGGCCCAAAATGACAATATTTGATGGACTATAGCCCATGTAAAATGCTCAAAAATGACCCAAAATGACGGTATTTGATGGACTATAGCCCATGGAAAATGCTCAAAATGGCCCAAAATGACAATATTTGATGGAAATGCTCATAAATGGCCCAAAATGACAATATTTGATGGACTATAGCCCATGGAAAATGCTCATAAATGGCCCAAAATGACAATATTTGATGGACTATAGCCCATGGAAAATCATCAAAAATGGCCCAAAATGACAATATTTGATGGAAAATGCTCATAAATGGCCCAAAATGACAATATTTGATGGACTACAGTCCATGGAAAATGACCAAAAATGACCCAAAATGACGGTATTTGATGGACTATAGCCCATGGAAAATGCTCAAAATGGCCCAAAATGACAATATTTGATGGAAATGCTCATAAATGGCCCAAAATGACAATATTTGATGGACTATAGCCCATGGAAAATGCTCATAAATGGCCCAAAATGACAATATTTGATGGACTACAGTCCATGGAAAATGACCAAAATTGTTCCAAAATGACGGTATTTGATGGACGATGGACTATAGTCCATGCAAGAAACTCAAATTAAAAATGACCCAAAATCACGATATTTGATAGACTATACAGCCCATGGAAAATGATCAAAATTGGTCCAAAATGACGATATTTAAATTGATGGATTATAACAAGAATTAAGCTCAAAAATGGCCCAAAATCACGATATTTGATGGACTATCGCCTATGCAAAAAGCACAAAAATGGCCCAAAATGACAATATTTGATGGAAGTAACCTCAGAAGCTCATGCTAGGACTAAATATCTAAAGTACGAAATCCCGAACAGAAGTTATTTACACTTCCGGTTGACGTTCGCCGTCGTACATTTTAGGAAAGGTGAATAGCGCTATCCACCGGATAAGTCAGCCTATCCAACGGATAAAATTTATTGGATAACTGCATTAGTTTTAGCCATTGGATAGGACTGATCCGATGGAAAGCGCTATTCACCTTTCGTGCAACCGGGGCCAGAACTGTACGCACCTTTCTCAATAACTATATAAATACGGCGCGCGAAAGAAATTTTCGATCAGACAATGTTTTGGTACATACTCTATTCTGTATAATAAATATAACGGCAATAATTTTCCTTGTTACGTGTAGATACGAACTGGTATCACATCATTAAAGCTTTTCCCATTGGAGGAAGTGTTCTTCAAACATGGTATGTATGTCACCATGGCAATACGGATATACCTAACTCGAACAGTTATAGAAATATGTAAATGAATTATTATTATTATTTTACCAGCTTAAATAATGCCTTTCAATAGGAAATTATCTATAAAACAATGTGATTAGATTTAAAAGGGGGAAAAAAAGAAAAAATATTAAGTGTCATGACTGGGAGTCGAACTCGCGACCCCAAGTTTGAAATGAGAAAAGCATGCCGGGAAATTCTTCAAAAAGCGACCATACACCCAGACTTTAATGCTGAGTCACCGTATGTTACGTATAGGATGAAGATTTCGGCCCCATCCGCGCTATCGAGCAGTACATCAATCAACTTAGCATTCAAAGAGGGAGGGAAACAGTCGGATCCTAAGCCATCAAGAACTGTCCCTGCTAAGCTATTGAGCCCGCTTACTGATTTGGACGACAAGTTTAGCTAGTCTATCTGAACAATGGTCATTGTTGTGCAAATTCGATGCCTGAAGTCCTGAGGGAAAGCGCAACTAATGAGTGTTTATTGTCACATTACAAAGAACCTAATGAACTTGTTGTGTCTACAGATCTTGTAAAAAGACGCATGCCTTTCATTGTGTTACTCTCATTCCCTAAGGCTTAGTTACTTATGATAATTCTGATCAAACGAAATGTTCTTTACCGCAGGTGTTGATTTCGAGATTTGGGCTCACGAACATTCGTATGAAAGACTCAGTATAGCCCATGCGAAATGCTCATAAATGTCCCAAAATGATGCATATCAAACTCATTGCCCATAAACTTGAAGATTTGCTCTAGCTAGCGTCTAGTATCTCGCACAGTCGTGGATAAAGAGCCGGCAATCGAGTAAAACTTAAAAACCCATTTGATTTGATTATTTAGCCTCAAAAGCAATGGTTGGGCTGCCTGTCACCGTGACAACAAGGTCACGCTCGATTGTGAAAATCACTACAACCGAGCTCTTCAAAATCTATTTTGCTCCATTAAATTTTAAAGCTGTTACTTTCAAAACTATCTTATTTTACAGCTAAGATAATATATATTGTGAATTCACAGGTAAAAATGTTGTCATTTACGAACATTTCGAGTAAAATCACAAAATGTTGTAATTTTTACGTGGTTTGACTTTGTTTATATAGAGTGCAAACCATATGTCCGTGAAATAGTACTATTACTAAATAGTACTAAATAGTGTTATCTCCATTGTTTTCTATTGTTTCATCAGTGCTATTTAGTACTAATTAGTTAGTACTGTTTCACGGACATATGGTTTGCACTCTATCATGTTAGAGAGAGAGCGTGGGCATGGAAACTAATTGGAGGCAAATGTTACAATGATTTTGATATGTATTTGATGGACTATATAGCCCATGTAAAATGCTCAAAAATGGCCCAAAATGACAATATTCATGCAAGAAGCTCAAAAATGGCCCAAAATGACAATATTTGATGGACTATATGGCCCATGGAAAATGCTCAAAAATGGCCCAAAATGACAATATTTGATGGACTATAGCCCATGTAAAATGCTCAAAAATGACCCAAAATGACGGTATTTGATGGACTATAGCCCATGGAAAATGCTCAAAATGGCCCAAAATGACAATATTTGATGGAAATGCTCATAAATGGCCCAAAATGACAATATTTGATGGACTATAGCCCATGGAAAATGCTCATAAATGGCCCAAAATGACAATATTTGATGGACTATAGCCCATGGAAAATCATCAAAAATGGCCCAAAATGACAATATTTGATGGAAAATGCTCATAAAAATGGCCCAAAATGACAATATTTGATGGACTACAGTCCATGGAAAATGACCAAAAATGACCCAAAATGACGGTATTTGATGGACTATAGCCCATGGAAAATGCTCAAAATGGCCCAAAATGACAATATTTGATGGAAATGCTCATAAATGGCCCAAAATGACAATATTTGATGGACTATAGCCCATGGAAAATGCTCATAAATGGCCCAAAATGACAATATTTGATGGACTACAGTCCATGGAAAATGACCAAAATTGTTCCAAAATGACGGTATTTGATGGACGATGGACTATAGTCCATGCAAGAAACTCAAATTAAAAATGACCCAAAATCACGATATTTGATAGACTATACAGCCCATGGAAAATGATCAAAATTGGTCCAAAATGACGATATTTAAATTGATGGATTATAACAAGAATTAAGCTCAAAAATGGCCCAAAATCACGATATTTGATGGACTATCGCCTATGCAAAAAGCACAAAAATGGCCCAAAATGACAATATTTGATGGAAGTAACCTCAGAAGCTCATGCTAGGACTAAATATCTAAAGTACGAAATCCCGAACAGAAGTTATTTACACTTCCGGTTGACGTTCGCCGTCGTACATTTTAGGAAAGGTGAATAGCGCTATCCACCGGATAAGTCAGCCTATCCAACGGATAAAATTTATTGGATAACTGCATTAGTTTTAGCCATTGGATAGGACTGATCCGATGGAAAGCGCTATTCACCTTTCGTGCAACCGGGGGCCAGAACTGTACGCACCTTTCTCAATAACTATATAAATACGGCGCGCGAAAGAAATTTTCGATCAGACAATGTTTTGGTACATACTCTATTCTGTATAATAAATATAACAATAATTTCCCTTGTTACGTGTAGATACGAACTGGTATCACATCATTAAAGCTTTTCCCATTGGAGGAAGTGTTCTACAAACATGGTATGTATGTCACCATGGCAATACGGATATACCTAACTCGAACAGTTATAGAAATATGTAAATGAATTATTATTATTATTTTACCAGCTTAAATAATGCCTTTCAATAGGAAATTATCTATAAAACAATGTTATTAGATTTAAAAGGGGGAAAAAAAAGAAAAAAAATTAAGTGTCATGACTGGGAGTCGAACTCGCGACCCCAAGTTTGAAATGAGAAAAGCATGCCGGGAAATTCTTCAAAAAGCGACCATACACCCAGACTTTAATGCTGAGTCACCGTATGTTACGTATAGGATGAAGATTTCGGCCCCATCCGCGCTATCGAGCAGTACATCAATCAACTTAGCATTCAAAGAGGGAGGGAAACAGTCGGATCCTAAGCCATCAAGAACTGTCCCTGCTAAGCTATTGAGCCCGCTTACTGATTTGGACGACAAGTTTAGCTAGTCTATCTGAACAATGGTCATTGTTGTGCAAATTCGATGCCTGAAGTCCTGAGGGAAAGCGCAACTAATGAGTGTTTATTGTCACATTACAAAGAACCTAATGAACTTGTTGTGTCTACAGATCTTGTAAAAAGACGCATGCCTTTCATTGTGTTACTCTCATTCCCTAAGGCTTACTTTTCATATCAAACTTATGTTATACAAAAGGTCATTGTTTCACATATGCAGATGAGGCGAGTCTTGTTTAGGCGAAAAACAGCATGATTTTGATACATTTTTGCTTTTTACTGCATTGTTAAAATACAAATAAAAAACCTACCAACGGAATATAAAAGACGAATATGTAAGGAATGAATAAGCTGGCAATTCAAGCACAAATAAAGAGGTTTGAAGGTGGCATTTTCCGTTTCTTCAAAGTCAATCGAACTGAAATCTCTGAAGAGATATAGGAGAGCGTGACATACGCTGCACACAAAATCCCTCTGAACTCTTTGGGAATTGTGTCAATCAAAAACCTACCGCCGGATTCTAATGCTCTGTAATTGTACGCGCATTTTGATATAAAATACATGTATATTAAACTTAATTAAGCGGTGGCAAAATGAAATCTAAAACTCTTTGTTTGGTAATTGTGAACATCATATTGGTGCTCTGTATCGCGTTCTGTATGTAGAAGCTACATAGGCCGGCGAATTCGCAAATAAATTATGGCTCGGAAAGGACGTTTTTTGAAGTCAATTTCCAATATTTACACGCACGAGATCAATAAGTTAGTTCGAATTTGTGATATATTTTCCCGTTGAGGAAACATATGCAGCTTTTCCATCCTCTCTTATATTTTAGCTACCTGATTTACACATTGTCAAAGGAAAAATATGAATTCAGAAATGATAAACCAGTCACGTACGAATCTGCTTTATTTAGCGGTCATAGTGAACAAATTGCTGGATCAATCGGGCCTCACGTGCATTAGTAAACAAAGCATTAACAAAAAACGTTGTCCGCGTGATACTGGATCCCAACAGGAGCAAATGTTCAATGATGCAGGACATAAGTTTGATATGCTTATGATAATTCTGATCAAACGAAATGTTCTTTACCGCAGGTGTTGATTTCGAGATTTGGGCTCACGAAAATTCGTATGAAAGACTGTATAGTCCATGCGAAATGCTCATAAATGGCCCAAAATGACAATATTTGATGGACTATATAGCCCATGAAAAATGATCAAAAACGACCAAAAATGACGGTATTTGATGGACTGTAGTCCATGGAAAATGACCAAAAATGACGGTATTTGATGCAAGAAACTCAAAAATGACCCAAATCACGATATTTGATGGACTATATAGCCCATGGAAAATGACCAAAAATGACGGTATTTGATGGACTACAGCCCATGTAAAATGCTCAAAAATGGCCCAAAATGACAATATTTGATGGACTATCGCCTATGCAAAAAGCACAAAAATGGCCCAAAATGACAATATTTGATGGACTATAGCCCATGGAAAATGATCAAAAACGACCAAAAATGACGGTATTTGATGGACTATATATAGCCCATGGAAAATGATCAAAATTGTTCCAAAATGACGGTATTTGAAGGACTGTAGCCCATGGAAAATGACCAAAAATGACCAAAAATATAATGACGGTATTTGATGGACTACAGCCCATGGAAAATGATCAAAATTGGTCCAAAATGACGATATTTGATGGATTATAACAAGAACTTAAGCTCAAAAATGGCCCAAAATCACGATATTTGATGGACTATCGCCTATGCAAAAAGCACAAAAATGGCCCAAAATGACAATATTTGATGGAAGTAACCTCACAAGCTCATGTACGATATCCCGAACAGAAGTTATTTACACTTCCGGTTGACGTTCGCCGTCGTACATTTTAGGAAAGGTGAATAGCGCTATCCACCGGATAAGTCCTATCCAACGGATACAATTTATTGGATAACTGCATCAGTTTTATCCGTTGGATAGGAATTATCCGGTGGATAGCGCTATTCACCTTTCGTGCAACCGGGGCTGTATAAATACGGCGCGCGAAAGAAATTTTCGATCAGACAATGTTTTGGTACATACTCTATTCTGTATAATAAATATAACGGCAATAATTTTCCTTGTTACGTGTAGATACGAACTGGTATCACATCATTAAAGCTTTTCCCATTGGAGGAAATGTTCTACAAACTTGGTATGTATGTCACCATGGCAACACGGATATACCTAACTCGAACAGTTATAGAAATATGTAAATGAATTATTATTATTATTTTACCAGCTTAAATAATACCTTTCAATAGGAAATTATCTATAAAACAATGTGATTAGATTTAAAAGGGGAAAAAAAGAAAACATATTAAGTGTCATGACTGGGAGTCGAACTCGCGACCCCAAGTTTGAAATGAGAAAAGCATGCCGGGAAATTCTTCAAAAAGCGACCATACACCCAGACTTTAATGCTGAGTCACCGTATGTTACGTATAGGATGAAGATTTCGGCCCCATCCGCGCTATCGAGCAGTACATCAATCAACTTAGCATTCAAAGAGGGAGGGAAACAGTCGGATCCTAAGCCATCAAGAACTGTCCCTGCTAAGCTATTGAGCCCGCTTACTGATTTGGACGACAAGTTTAGCTAGTCTATCTGAACAATGGTCATTGTTGTGCAAATTCGATGCCTGAAGTCCTGAGGGAAAGCGCAACTAATGAGTGTTTATTGTCACATTACAAAGAACCTAATGAACTTGTTGTGTCTACAGATCTTGTAAAAAGACGCATGCCTTTCATTGTGTTACTCTCATTCCCTAAGGCTTACTTTTACTTATGATAATTCTGATCAAACGAAATGTTCTTTACCGCAGGTGTTGATTTCGAGATTTGGGCTCACGAACATTCGTATGAAAGACTGTATAGTCCATGCGAAATGCTCATAAATGGCCCAAAATGACGCATATTTGATGGACTATAATCGCCCATGGAAAATGATCAAAAATAGCCCTAAAAAACTATTTTTGATGGACTATAGCCCATGCAAAAAGCTCAAAAATGGTCCAAAATCACGATTTTTGATGGACAATAGCCTTTGCAAAATGATCAAAATTGGCCCAACATGGTCATTTTTGGTGGGCTATAGCGATAAGATTAGAAAAGATTCTGAGCTTCTACATGATCTATTAAGGCGAAAAATTAGTATAATCGATTTTCTCCCATACATTTACTGTATGGAAATTGCTGCGCCATGTATTTTTGATACAACCATCTCCAAAGTCGTTGATTGTCCAGATTTTTTGACGTACGATCCTTAGCTTTCTTCAAAAAATAAGATTAGAAAAGATTTTGAGCTGCTGTATCATCTATTACGTCGAAAAATTAGGAAAAATCGATTTCTCGCATACATTTACTGTATTCATTCAAATTTGCTACGTTATGCAATTTTGATACAACCTTCTCCAAAGTTGTTGATTGTCCAGATGTTTTGACTTACAATGCTTGGCTTTCTTCAAAAAATCAGATTAGAAAAGATTTTGAGCTGCTGTATCAACTATTACGTCGAAAAATTGAGGAAAAATCGATTTCTCGCATACATTTACTGTATTCATTCAAATTTGCTACGTTATGCAATTTTGATACAACCTTCTCCAAAGTCGTTGATTGTCCAGATTTTTTGACGTACAATCCTTGGCTTTCTTCAAAAAATCAGATTAGAAAAGATTCTGAGCTTCTACATCATCTATTAAGGCGAAAAATTAGTATAATGGATTTTCTCCCATACATTTACTGTATGGAAATTGCTGCGCCATGTATTTTTGATACAACCATCTCCAAAGTCGTTGCATGATTGTCCAGATCGTTATAGCCCATGCAAAATAGTCAAAAATCGTCCAAAATAGTCATTTTTAAAATAGTCCAAATTCGTTCAAAATGGTCATTTTGGGTGGGTTATAGCCCATGCTATATGGTCAAAAATGGTCATTTTTGATGGGCTGTAGCACATGGAAAATGGTCAAAAATCATCCAACATGGTCATTTTTGGTGGTCAAAATGGTCAAAAATCGTCCAAAATGGTCATTTTTGGTGGGTTATATAGCCCATGCAAATTATATAGATCGCAGCGCATTATCCGCGCGAGCCACGGGACCATCGTAATTTGCACAACAATAGACAGTCCATTCACAGGATACAGATTTTGGGTCGATGTGTACGTTGTCTAGGAGCACATCTCCATATGAAAACTGTGGGTCTTACAGTCAACAAGACCGTTTTGAGAACACTGTCTTCATATACAGCTATATCTTCATATGAAAACTGTGGGTCTTATAGTCAACAAGACCGTTTTGAGAATACTGTCTTCATATACAGCTATATCTTCATTCTCAAAAAGGTTGTGTTGTCTAGGAGCACATCTCCATATGAAAACTGTGGGTCTTACAGTTAACAAGACCGTTTTGAGAACACTGTCTTCATATACAGCTATATCTTCATATGAAAACTGTGGGTCTTATAGTCAACAAGACCGTTTTGAGAACACTGTCTTCATATACAGCTATATCTTCATTCTCAAAAAGGTTGTGTTGTCTAGGAGCACATCTCCATATGAAAACTGTGGGTCTTACAGTCAACAAGACCGTTTTGAGAACACTGTCTTCATATACAGCTATATCTTCATATGAAAACTGTGGGTCTTATAGTCAACAAGACCGTTTTGAGAACACTGTCTTCATATACAGCTATATCTTCATTCTCAAAAAGGTTGTGCAGATGAAAAGACTACAATACCACAATAAAGTACGTGATTCATTATGTATTCAATTTCCTCGCATGGAATTTCAATTTGAGATGCAAAAGTACACGGCATTGTGAGAACTGAATGTAATGGCGCTGGCATCAACTCGCAGTTCCGCGTGCAAAAATAGGGCTGCGCGGTTACGACGTCACTATTATATCACGTGAATAGGGCTGCGCGGTTATGACGTCACTATTATATCACGTGAATAGGGCTGCGCGGTTATGACGTCACTATTATATCACGTGAATAGGGCTGCGCGGTTATGACGTCACAAAAATTTTAACAAAGGCGTAACTCAGACAAACAAACTTGTATTTAACTTTCAGCAGACAATTTTCATTGCCGATCGAAATAATTATTTGTTTAATCGAGTTGTTATTCTAACTTTAGCTGAAAGATATAAAATCGGTTCGTACAATACTCAACATGGTAAAACTGAGCACAATGTTTGTCTGAGTCTTGAAGCTATTTTTAGAATTACCGCGCTGCTCTATTGAAAACATAATGAATCACGTGACTTTATCTTCATCCTATACGTAACATACGGCGACTCAGCATTGCGTCTGGGTGTATGGTCGATTTTTAGTGTTTTGCATAAAATGTTGCAAATTAGCGCGGGTTCGAGTCCCGATCCGGTCACTGTCTATTACTTTTTTTATTTCATTGTCCTTGTTTGTCATTTATTCGTTTATCCTTTGGCTCAGTCCTAAGTCTGACATTTTCTTTATTTAATAATATTGATTTATATGGCGCAAATTCAACATGGCGCAAATTCAAATGCGATATTTTCACGTACAATACTGTCAAGTCACTCATCTTGTGTTTGATCTGGTCTCTGTTGACTTTGTTCTTTCTTTAATATCATCCTGACAGTGCTCCCAACAGAGTCGCGCAGCTTTTTCATCCGCCACAAATACAGCAAAGGGTTGACTGTAGAGTTTATCCCTACGATTAGTTCACTCAAGCTAAGGAAGCGATAGAATGGCACACGATAGTAGTCATAGACGACATCAGGTTGTTCCAAGTAGATAACATGGGTTATAACTGCAGCAATGACAGAACACACGTAAGGTGTGTAGAATAGGAATGTAGTAAAGAGTAGAAGGACCATTGTGATGAGTAATCTTCGATACTTCATGGGTCGAAAGTTGGGTGGTGCTGCAGGTGGATTTTCTTCGCCTGTTTGCACGGCGGGCATCACTGGCGATGACATCTTCTTTAGAATACGAAAAGAAAGCGTATAACAGAGAATGATAGTACCAAGCATGGCAAACATAACAATTGCTAATACTGTAAAATAGATCTCATAATGAATTTCTGTTGCTGTTACCACACTGAGAATTATCAGTCCCGCGCCGAGCCACCACAGCAACAAGGCAATGATGACTCGTCTAACGGTAACGACAGCGCGGTATCTGTTCTTGAGTAAAATAGCCAACAACCTATCGACGCTGATTACTACTAGCGTGAACAGCGAAGTCGAACAAAACCAGTATCCAAAAACCCGTCCTACGATCCAACAGTAGCAAAACACCTGCACCCAATTTTCAAGGGACGCAAAGTTTGTGAGGATCAAAAGTGGTTGTACGATTGTCCCGACGAGGAAATCCGTGATGGCAAGGTTAGCAAGGAGGATGTTAGATGGCTTGTGCAAAGATGGCGTTCTCCAGATTGACAAAATGATTAAAAAGTTAAGACTGGAGGCCATGATGGCAGATACGATGTTAATCGTAGATAGAGTCACACGGTGTACTGGCAGCTTCAAGTCAAAGAGATTCCCGAAACAACTTGCGTTCATCAGCATTTTCTTTCGCTATAACCTGTCAGTTACATTCGATACATAGGCTACTAACAGTCTCAGGCCAGGTGCTCGGTAAACTTGTAAGAGTCGATCACCCGGCCTGTGTTACTAATTAACGACGGCAGAAATGAAAAATAGAATAATAGAACTTAACCTTGACTTCAATCAATAAAGGGAATATTGTTAGCAGCCGATATAGTTACTAAGGGGGGAGGGGAGGGGGCACAATTGCAAGGTGATATATTATAAGCTCAAAATGATTTCCAACTCCTCCCCCCTTCATGATACTAAAACATTGTACAACTGCCCGGCCTATCGTTTAGCATAACCCTACTCCTCCTAAGCTTGCCGTGCATTTCATACCAACCCCCCTCAGCTCACCATAAATCGCTTCCCAAAACAATGCAACCCCCCCCCCCCCCCCCCCCCCCCCCCTCCCCCACAACATTGCGAATAAACCCCCGCTGATTAATACATGGAAACCCTCAAAGATCAACTAATACACACTATTAGTTAGACGAGGACTTCAATGAGCATAAAAATCTTACCAATTACACCTTCCGAAACTGAAGGTCCTCGTAGCGGCGGAAGAAATGAAAAAAGCGCCGTATATTTATAATGAAATGTATAAATTATATATCGTATCCATCCATTGAACCAATTATGTACATGCAGTGACCATTGTAAAGCCGAATTTTCCTTGACAAGGAAGACTTGCTCGATCGTGTAGACGACAAAAATATCGCCAAATTTTCCTTGTCAAGGAAAACTTGCGATGTCAAAAAATTGTCAATTTTTCCTAATTGTCAAGGAAAACTTGTCAAGGAAAACTTGTCAAGGAAAACTTGTTCGTGTAGTTCCGGCTTAATAGCCAGTTTGACGCGGTGAAGAATTGCATGGGACACCCTTTATTTCATTAACACGGCGTTTCTCCTATAAAAGTAAACGCAGAAGGTGACAGACTGATAATAGCTAGCGTGCAAAACAGGAAGTTACTGTGCTCGTCATACAAATAGACCGTTAACAATATCTATACAAGTTGGATTATAGTGCATAGAGCATGTCGGAAATAAATCGAGAGCGTAATGTCATTTATATTGCGAGCTACTCGAGTTTGAGTAGTGCTTGCAAGAAGTGCACGGAGCGAAATTCGAGTGGGAAGACTTGGAACAAAGAGAATGAAAATACAGTCAAGTAAGAAAAATAGTAAAAATCTCCCAGCCACTCATTTTCTTAATGAGTTTGTTCCCGTTTTCTAGCTGCTCAGATATCGAGTGCGAATTGTAGTAAGCATAAATCAACTAAATTTAAAGGCGTCGGCATTAAAACGCACTAGTTAGTTGTGTATTCAGTTTTCATAGCACTTATAAGTAATTAAAATTACCGTCAAAGATGCATGCAACGTCGGTCAAAACTCTCGAAATTTGTCCAGCTGAAACCGCAAAAACTAGTGGATCTTTCCAGATCGATCTGGACAGAATGGTTTTCTTTTCACCTTTTCTGTTTTTGTATGTGCGTGCGTAATTCACAAATCAGGAGCGTTTTTAAACAAAACTGTTTTTGTATATACGTGTGCGTAAATCCCCCGCCTAAATACGCCGTGTTCACGCTGATAGAAGCAATGAAGAGCGCAAAAGACGTCAGAGTAAAAAACACAACTGATTATTTTGGAGAAACAAGTTCCGTTTCGTGGAAGCCCAACTTTGAGTTTTCACCACACACAGCTGAAACATTAGCCTGATTTTCAAACGGCTCATGTGTCATACAGGCTACTGAAACAAACAACTCGCATGACAGAAACACGATTACAACTGCGCCAGTCAGTTTGAATGGCGACGACTTTGCATACTTGTCTACCGCACTTCCACCGTGCTCTGAACAGCTGTAGTGAGACAGGAGTGTGGAAAGAGAGCGAGGAATTCAGTTCTGGGGAGATATTTTCCCAACCAAAATGACGTGAATAACAATTCTGGGAAGATATGAAAACTAAAATAATAAAAATATTAATTCGCTTGGCTCTCAGTTTTCGCAGGTGTTGTACCTACACTCTGTACCTCCCCCTCCCATCAACTCTTACGCGGGCTTCCTGCGGCAGGAATAGGATCAACGGAAAGGGATAGCCTCCCCCGCAGACTCTTGAAAGGGACCGAACCGAGAAAGTTACTTTTTGTTTCGTCCCCAGTCTTCTCTCTCCTTTACCACAGGCAACCCAGATAATAGTGTTTTTTTTTGTTAGGAGATATAAATTCTCATGACTTCTATTAAGAGAACAGTAATCTTTATATGCTGCTTATAAATCAATGTAACAATAACTAACAATTCTGTCTTTTAGAAAAGGCACGAAGACAGGATTGATATTCTGTTGCTCAACCTTGCAGAGTGAGCAAAAATAGAAAATGCCTCCTCCAAGGAAGGGGAGGGGTTATAAAGTGATTCACTCCCTTACAACTGTATTATATACATGGGTGCTATTGTAGCTTTACTCGGTAGAAAAGGTGCAGTCAAAAGAAATGATTCTTTGAAATATGGACTTTGCTAGAGTACAGACACTAAATCCATGACATACACTGAACCTTGCAGTACTATTTCTATTAGATTTCACTATTTAGTTTGAATAACTTAGTAGTGTTTTACTACTGGCTTTAGTGGCTGTACTCTGGCAAAGGGGAAAGGAAACCTCCATCTCAAGGCAAATATTCCAGTGTGTTTCACATCACTTTCAATGACCAAAAGTTGAAATTGTGAACTAAAATGAACTTTGTTGTCTTTGAACTTGCTTCCGCACGAATGTGTGAATAATTGAAGTACACACTCAACTTGCAAAGTGAATTGAAATACAAAACAAGGTAGTTTTCTCCCTAAAGAAGTTTTGAATGTGATTTTTGAAGCAAATTGAGTTTGTACTTCAACTCATACAAATTTTCAAATTCATGCGGTCAACAAGTTAAAAGTTCTCCAGCAAAGTCACACTTCAGGATCAAAAGTGGTTGTACGATTGTCCCGACGAGGAAATCCGTGATGGCAAATGTTAGACGGCTTGTGCAAAGACGGCGTTCTCCAGATTGACAAAATGATTAAAAAGTTAAGACTGGAGGCCATGATGGCAGATACGATGTTAATCGTAGATAGAGTCACACGGTGTATTGGCAGCTTCAAGTCAAAGAGATTCCCGAAACAACTTGCGTTCATCAGCATTTTCTTTCGCTATAACCTGTCAGTTACATTCGATACATATACTAACAGTCTGCAGGCCAGGTGCTCGGTAAACTTGTAAGAGTCACCCGGCCTGTGTTACTAATTAACGACGGCAGAATTAATTGAAAAATAGAATAATAGAACTTAACCTTGATCAAATCAATAAAGGGAATATTGTTAGCAGCCGATATAGTTACTAAGGGGGGAGGGGAGGGGGCACAATTGCAAGGTGATATATTATAAGCTCAAAATGATTTCCAACTCCTCCCCACTTCATGATACTAAAACATTGTACAACTGCTCGGCCTATCGTTTAGCAAAGCCCTACTCCTTCTAAGCTTGCCGTGCATTTCATACCAACCCCCCTCAGCTCACCATAAATCGCTTCCCAAAACAACGCAACCCCCCCCCCCCCCCCACACACATTGCGAATTAACCCCCCCCCCTGATTAATACATGAAAACCCTCAAAGATCAACTAATACACACTATTAGTTAGACGAGGACTTCAATGAGCATAAAAATCTTACCAATTACACCTTCCGAAACTGAAGGTCCTCGTAGCGGCGGAAGAAATGAAAAAAGCGCCGTATATTTATAATGAAATGTATAAATTATATATCATATCCATCCATTGAACCAATTATGTACATGCAGTGACGATGACAAAAAATTGTCAATTTTTCCTAATTGTCAAGGGAAACTTGTCAAGGAAAACTTGTCAAGGAAAACTTGTCAAGGAAAACTTGTCAAGGAAAACTTGTTCGTGTAGTTCCGGCTTAATAGCCAGTTTGACGCGGTGAAGAATTGCATGGGACACCCTTTATTTCATTAACACGGCGTTTCTCCTATAAAAGTAAACGCAGAAGGTGACAGACTGATAATAGCTAGCGTGCAAAACAGGAAGTTACTGTGCTCGTCATACAAATAGACCGTTAACAATATCTATACAAGTTGGATTATAGTGCATAGAGCATGTCGGAAATAAATCGAGAGCGTAATGTCATTTATATTGCGAGCTACTTGAGTTTGAGTAGTGCTTGCAAGAAGTGCACGGAGCGAAATTCGAGTGGGAAGACTTGGAACAAAGAGAATGAAAATACAGTCAAGTAAGAAAAATAGTAAAAATCTCCCAGCCACTCATTTTCTTAATGAGTTTGTTCCCGTTTTCTAGCTGCTCAGATATCGAGTGCGAATTGTAGTAAGCATAAATCAACTAAATTTAAAGGCGTCGGCATTAAAACGCACTAGTTAGTTGTGTATTCAGTTTTCATAGCACTTATAAGTAATTAAAATTACCGTCAAAGATGCACGCAACGTCGGCCAAAACTCTCGAAATTTGTCCAGCTGAAACCGCAAAAACTAGTGGATCTTTCCAGATCGATCTGGACAGAATGGTTTTCTTTTCACCTTTTCTGTTTTTGTATGTGCGTGCGTAATTCACAAATCAGGAGCGTTTTTAAACAAAACTGTTTTTGTATATACGTGTGCGTAAATCCCCCGCCTAAATACGCCGTGTTCACGCTGATAGAAGCAATGAAGAGCGCAAAAGACGTCAGAGTAAAAAACAACTGATTATTTTGGAGAAACAAGTTCCGTTTCGTGGAAGCAGTTGAATAGCGCCCTTTAGCTTTGACGAGCGAAGATAAATCCTTTCACCACACATGGCTGAAACATTCGCAAATGATAATAATAATTCTGGGAAGATATGAAAACTAAAATAATAAAAATATTGTTATTTCGCTTGGCTCTGTTTTCGCAGGTGGTACCTAACTCTGTACCTCCCCCTCCCATCAACTCTTACGCGGGCTGCCTGTGGCAGAAATAGGATCAACGGAAAAGGGACCGAGGCGAGAAAGTTCCTTTTGTTTCGTCCCCAGTCTTCTCTCTCCTTTACCACAGGCAACCCAGATAATAGTTTTTTTTTGTTAGGAGATATAAATTCTCATGACTTCTATTAAGAGAACAGTAATCTTTATATGCTGCTTATAAATCAATGTAACAATAACTAACAATTCTGTCTTTTAGAAAAGGCACGAAGACAGGATTGATATTCTGTTGCTCAACCTTGCAGAGTGAGCAAAAATAGAAAATGCCTCCTCCAAGGAAGGGGAGGGGTTATAAAGTGATTCACTCCCTTACAACTGTATTATATACATGGGTGCTATTGTAGCTTTACTCGGTAGAAAAGGTGCAGTCAAAAGAAATGATTCTTTGAAATATGGACTTTGCTGGAGTACAGACACTAAATCCATGACATACGGCACTGAACCTTGCAGTACTATTTCTATTAGATTTCACTATTTAGTTTGAATAACTTAGTAGTGTTTTACTACTGGCTTTAGTGGCTGTACTCTGGCAAAGGGGAAAGGAAACCTCCATCTCAAGGCAAATATTCCAGTGTGTTTCACATCACTTTCAATGACCAAAAGTTGAAATTGTGAACTAAAATGAACTTTGTTGTCTTTGAACTTGCTTCCGCACGAATGTGTGAATAATTGAAGTACACACTCAACTTGCAAAGTGAATTGAAATACAAAACAAGGTAGTTTTCTCCCTAAAGAAGTTTTGAATGTGATTTTTGAAGCAAATTGAGTTTGTACTTCAACTCATACAAATTTTCAAATTCATGCGGTCAACAAGTTAAAAGTTCTCCAGCAAAGTCACACTTCAGTTCCAATGTTATTGTACTTATGACCCATCAAAGTCTGACGAGATCATTTCTAAATTCACATTGTGAACTCAAAATAATGGGTTCAAGTCAGGCTGGAGATATCCCAGTCATAATTGTTACCCCATGTTTTTTCCCTTGGGGGTAGAGGTGGGGTAACAACTAAGGCTAGAGTGTGATGTTCATCAATGTCATTTAGGAAGGATCTAAATAACAGGCAGTTCTGACAGGCTTGTAATGATGTAATCGCAGGAGACCGGTTGCCAAGATGTACGTTTTGAATACTGTTATACTAACACCGATGTTACTATGGAAACCATAACGTGCATTCAAGTCTCCCATGGCAACAGGCTTGGTTCATGGTCGGTGTCTATATGTTCAGTATTCTATCGTTAGTATTCTATATTCCAGAGAGTTTGGTAAGAAAATATACAATGACCATACATAAAGGTCACTATAAGGAATCACTTGAGATTTCCAAGAGTCTGTTAGCTTTACGACAGCCATTTGTGATGCTGGATAGATTTGAAAGGGTGACGACGAAGCAGTCTTTCAATTCTATAATTATTTTGACTAAGGGTTTGTGTAGATAACTGATCAGGAAGATTGCTATGAGCTGTGAACAACAATAAAAACAAAGTTTCAGTAAAAGCTGTGAAAAATAAATAAAGGGGTCAGTGTAAGTGACTTGTGATCAAAATACAAATTCTCCTTTGGAAATCAGAGAGTTTGAAGGAGAATTTAGTGATTGATCAGAGATCATTGTTCTTGCACAGATGGAAGGATGGTCAGGACCTGTTCATATGTGAATTTTGTGCAGTTCGAGGGGCGGCAGCGTGATTGTTAATATCTTAATGTACATTACATATTTACTATAGGGGTGTCGAATGGTCAAGGCGAGACTTTGTGAGACTCCGAGACAAGGCATATTTTTGCGAGCCTGAGACGCTTTTTCACCAATTTCTTTTGTTTTCAAAATTCGAAACTCTGAGATGGCTTTTTGCGAAAAAACGAGACTTCGAGACCCGTGAAATTTGACCGAAATTTTGCGAGACTCTGACTTCTTGCGGTGACCATTCGATACCCCTTACTATGTGTTTTATATCTTACCTAATGATTCTTGTAACAATTTTGTCTACTATTCTATCACTTATACCAGGCATACGATCCTCTGCCGATTTGAATGCATCTTGTAAATCCTGAATTACTTTGCCTTGTGTGCCATATTTAGTAGTGAGCTGATATCAGGAAAATGATCATATTTAGGGGGCATTCAGTGATTACCCCAGGGGGGAGGGGATTGGCTAAACAGTAATGTACATGCTCAAAATATTTCCCAACCCCCCCCCCCCCCCCTTACTGATACTTGATACACTTTACAGCCCTCCTAATATTCTAGTAGTTTTACACAACCCCCACCCCCCATAGGCTGCTGCTTGTCATAAATTCTATAACTCCCCCTACAATGCTTTAAAAAAAAACATACCTGTATCCCCCCTCCCCCACAAACAATTGCCAACATCCCCTCCCCCCTCCCTTAATAAATGAAAGTCCCCTTATAGCACTACTCATATTTATAGTCATTTGCTTTGTAATGTTAATTTTAACAGCTCTTGCCAAGTTGCTTTATTTCATCAGCCAAATGACCTCTGGTTGACGCATTGATAACAATGGCTAAAACACATGAAACTTTGCTATAATACTTTTTTGGTAGACATGTATGTACAGACACCTCTATTGCTATAATACTTTTTTGGTAGACATGTATGTACATGTACAGACACCTCTATTGCTATAATACTTTTTTTGGTAGACATGTATGTACAGACACCTCTATTGCTATAATACTTTTTTGGTAGACATGTATGTACAGACACCTCTATTGCTATAATACTTTTTTGGTAGACATGTATGTACAGACACCTCCATAAGCTTGACACCTCTACAATGTCCCCTTTATCTAACCCCATGTACTGTTTTATTATTCTCTGGACACCTTGCTAAGAGAGTGGGTCCTAATGGGTACTTACTTCTGATAAAACTGGACCTAGGACATTGTTTAAACATCTAGAAACAGGACGCTTTGCCTTTTTTCCCTGAAAACAAGTAATAATAATAATAATAATGAATAAAGAACCAAATTAGAGCTAAAACTTTGAAGTGTTTTTGAATACTGATTACCAATAATATAAGCGTACAGTGAAAGTGGGGGGACGGATATACTAGTAGACTCATATATATCAGACAACAACGTATTGTGACAACCTTTTTGGCTAAAAGGGGGAGGGGGGAGGACAAAGTACCCCCAACCTCCCAGTCTCTGCTGTACAGCAATTTCAACAACCTTAGCAGTGAAAGCACTCAAGCCTACATGCCACACACAATCAAGTGAGCACAGCTAATCTTGATTGTTTGTTTGTTTACTACATAAAGGTGTTTTTATGCTAACTTCATGATCCACACACTATATAACAGTGACAATACAGAAATCAAAAGTTACAAGAACTACATGTATGACAAATAATTTCTGTTAAAGGAGAACTCCACTATTTTACGATCTTTTTATATATGATAGGTATTATGACACTTAACTTGTTTGCAAAGTTTCATTGTCCTACCTTGCAATAAAGTCGAGAAATAATTCTTGGAAGTAACGATAAATCGCTGACTTGGAGGCCGCCATCTTGAACACTCTTCTGAATCTGCAAGCAGTCAGCGGTTATCTATCGTGACGTCACTGCGCGCTCGGTGCCTGGGGCATTAGCGCGAAATACGAAAAAAATAGCTGTAGTCGCTTTCTTATCGTACTTCTTTGGTTTATAAATCGAGATTTAAAAGCAAGATTCCGCATTGCATGGTCCCTGGATTTATAAACCAAAGAAGTACGATAAGAAAGCGACTACAGCTATTTTTTTCGTATTTCGCGCTAATGACGTCACGATAGATAACCGCTGACTGCTTGCAGATTCAGAAGAGTGTTCAAGATGGCGGCCTCCATGTCAGCGATTTATCGTTACTTCCAAGAATTATTTCTCGACTTTATTGCAAGGTAGGACAATGAAACTTTGCAAACAAGTTAAGTGTCATAATACCTATCATATATAAAAAGATCGTAAAATAGTGGAGTTCTCCTTTAAATTATATTTCACCACGCTGTAAGTTGTAGCCTGCGTAGCCCGGCGCTAGGGAGAAAAAGGACAAAAAAGGAGGGGAAGGGGGGACGGGATGGGGAAAAAGGGACTGGGGAGGAGGGGAAAGGAGGAGGAGGCGGATTAGGGAGGAGAGGAGCGAGGGAGCGCCTGCAATGGTCCTATTGTTTACACGTTATTTTCCGTCCTCTGAGTGGACGGAAAATTCCTATTGGTTGAGAAGGTCAAGGTGTCGAGTGACGACGAGCAGTATTTAGCAGACGTTGTAAATTTAGCTCTGGACGCTATTGTAACAACAACAACATAACCATAGCCTGCATACACAAAGGATTTATTATCGTTCAGTCATTACGTCTAACGGCTTCCTCTCTCTCCGGCTTGTGAAACATATTGATACTGGTTTATAGATGATATACTTTCTGGAAAGTATTCGATTGTATGGCTCTGCCGAATGTGCCACGGACAAACAGTGGCCGGTAGGTAATTCACGAGACTACGGTTCAGTATAAAGCACACGTACGAGACTGTTCAGGGACTTCATGATCAAAGACAGTCATCCCGATATCACTAAGGCCTTCGGCTAGTACAAGTTACCTCTGTATGGAAGGTTTAAATATATTTATGTAAGATGCTTCATTTTATTTTGAAGACGCTAGCTTCTCATATCTACTCTTAAATTCTAGCGGTCAAATATATTAAAATCTATGTCTAGATTGGCCTAATGTGCCCGTACTCTAGCTACCACAGTATTCGATTTCAACTGATAATGCCATTTGAATTATTTGACAGCAAACGGAAGTTTGCCAGATTGGATAATTTTTGACAAGCACCATTGACATTTAACGAGAGGCGGATAACGCGTAAACAATAGGACCATTGCAGGCGCTCCCTCGCTCCTCTCCTCCCCAATCCCCCTCCTCCTCCTTTCCCCTCCTCCCCAGTCCCTTTTTCCCCATCCCCTCCCCCCTTCCCCTCCTTTTTTATCCTTTTTCTCCCTAGCGCCGGGCTACGCAGGCTATGTAAGTTGTGATCACTGTGCCGTAACCCTGTATCATCTGTCAAGGTTCACTTACTGCATGCTTTGAATCTGATGCCAGTATTTCCCCATTTCCTGTGGGGTTATTTAGTGATGCTGGAGCTCCTCTTATAGTTGGAAAATCCCATGTTACAGAGTCTCTGCCATTCTCTCTGTTAATACAATTAAACTTGCATTATTTCAATAATAAAGAATGTGTTAATCAGCTAGATTAGCTTTGAGCAAACATTTGGTTGTTTTTCAGTTAAAATTCAGTGAAATGTTCACAGAGCACATGCTTTTTAAAATTATTTAATTATTATTTATTTATTTATATTTATTTATTATTTAAAAAATATATATTGATAAAGAAACTAGTATGATGAGTATATACAGAACAAATGTTCGGAAAAAATCAGACGCCTCGAGCGGGATTCGAACCCACGACACCCTGATTTCATGACAGGTGCTCTACCCACTGAGCTACCGAGGCAACTACAGTGGCGTGGAGTTCAAATTAGCTCAAAGACGCTGATTTTAACCGAACATTTGCTCCCAGGCCTCACGGAACTGGGAATTGCTTCTGTACGTACGAACCGCATCACGAAGTCACAGTATCTATATAATTTTTATTATATTTTTTTCTCCGTACATGCATTATGATTATTTGTTTGAATGTTGCCCCTTATATTATAAACAAGTAACGGCATGGCTCCTTGTAAAATTAAAGATAAATTTTATTGCTTTAAAAATTTTGAACTTTCCCTCATCACTAAATCACTCATGAAATTAATCCCTAATTGTACTTGGCCCCATGCGATTACCTATACTAAGTGACTGTTATAACCTTCCTTGTTATGTTGTTTAATGACTACATACCCATCACTGTCGTCGCCTGAACTGCTATCGTCGTCATCAATATGATTAAGTTTCCATCTTTTATGTCGTTCTATTAGTTCCACAAGAAATGAATTTTTCTTTGCAGTTTTTATGAATCTATGTTTCAAAAGCTCTCGAGCAGTTGGTCTCTACAGTGAAAACAAGGTATTTTAGTTCAATAAATATTGGTACAAAATTGCAAGGTATACTTAATTTCATATACATATTTGTATTTGTATTTTCATTGTTTTGTACACAACCCCCACAAGCTTTTCAGCTTTAATTTTAATCGTGTATAAATAAAGTTATTGTATTGTATTGTAACTTCTGCAATCAATGATATGGTTTGCTCATGAGGTCATATAGTTTTAAATACCCTTACAACACAACTACTCTAAACCAAACATAATTACAAAAGTTTTTGTCTCTGACTAAAATTGACAGACGTTTTAGCTAACGTAGTTCTTTAGCCTTCTTCAGTGAAAGTCAAACTAACATTAGCTGCGCAGCCAACGTTATTTTGACTTTCACTTAAGAAGGCTAAAGAACTAGCCAAAACGTCTGTCAATTTTAATTTAAGTTAGAGACAAAAACTTTTGTAATTATGTCAATGAATCCTGACTGCAACCAATCAATACTCTAAACCAAAATTGCGACATGGTACATGTATGTTTGCTATAGACTTCTGTCAATCATAAACATCACATACATGTATGTATGCTGAATGTGGCTTCTTTTTGTCTTGAGTCTTATTGCAAACTATAAGTCGTGACTTTCATCTCAAGTGGTCACATAGAAATGGTGACAATACAGGGCATTGATAGAGTAAGGGGTGTAAAGTACCATCATCACTTTAAACATCTTCTATATCAACTTTATCCATTCATAAGATCTTATTCTGTGCATGGTGGCACAAAATATGCCGTTTCATTCAAATAAGCATCAAAGATAAAGACTGGTCTTCACTACAACACAATACGAGCACAAGTGCAAACACAAGAAACTTGTGTTGTGTGAAAAACGAGCCAATGGAAGCATACATGTACATGAAGCTAAATTCCTAGAAATGAAAAACCTGGATCCTTGTGCTTATTAAATACATGTACTTGAGTCAGGCCCGTTTTCACAGTTAAATAAGGCCTCTCATACTTGTGTCAGTAGTTAAAAACAGGTTTAAGAGATTCTCAAGCCATCTACAGTATACTATGTAAATCCTGGTGAATGTAGTAAGCATGCTTTCACGATATACTCACATCATTGGGGTCTTTATTTAGACACAGAGATACAAATTCCTTAAAAGCTTTGCTGAAGTTTCCAGTAAGTTCAGGTGGATTGTTCTTGGGGATAAGGAAGAGTACTCTCATGGGATGAAGGTCTGAGTTGGGTGGTTCTCCTTTCGCTAACTCTATTGCAGTAATTCCTAGAGACCAGATATCAGCCTAACAAGGAGAAAAATCCAGACTCTCACTGAATAAATTATTCATGTAGAAAGTGTGGAAAAAAAAAAGAAAAAAAAAGAAAGAGTATGTGGTTTTATAGAGATGCACACATACTTTATTGTACCTCCCAATCTGGGCTTTTCAGGGCTGTTCTGGGTTGCTCATAATATAGCACGCACAAAACAAATATATAATGAGCCATGTGCCATTATTTTAATGTAGTGATAATCTCTTTTTAGCTGGACAACGTTAATGACATTGACTGTATAATACAAAATTGTAATAAATATATTAATGGCTTACAGTGAGGACACACTAACCGGGACCACTTGAGCAAAACTGACCAATCAGATTACACCTGAAAATAATCACATTGCAACAAAAGTTGTCTGCGCCAATCAGCATTATAGTTATAATGATGACTGGCGCAGATGACTTTTGTTGGAATGTGATTATTTTCAGCTGCAATCTGATTGGTCAGTTTTGCTCAAGGGGTCCCGGTTAGTGTGTCCTCACTGTAAATAATGTACCTTTGAATCATAAGCCGATTGCTTTATGACTTCTGGTGCCATCCAAAATGGTGTTCCTACAAATGTGTTTCTTTTATTTAAAGTATCTGTCAACTGCCCTGCGACACCAAAGTCAGCTAGTTTTACATCTCCAGTCTCAGACAATAAAACATTGGCAGCTGAAAACAGGTTGATAAAATAATGCTTTTGTTAATAATAATAATAATAATAATAATAATAATTTTTTTATTATTTTTTATTTTTTTATTTAAATAATAATTTTTAATAATAAAATCAATCATATCAATCAATCATAATAATTTTATTTGCAAACTTTTTAAATTTACGACAATTTAGCTTATAAATTATACATTATAATGAACACATAAGTTAGTGTTCAGTATTTACTATAAACCGAGCATACATACATACATGTACATAATAATAATAATAACAATATAATATAATAATAATAATAAGTTAATCTACATTTGTAAGATATTCAACTAGACCCTGTCGGCAGGGTTCACTCGTGCCCTGGTGCCGGATTGAACCAGTACATGCTAAGGACCAGAGTAGAATTGGGATCCCTGTGGAAGTGTCAGTGTGGGGGCTTTCTCAGTATATCACCGTCCTGAATTCCTGAAACTTTGAATAACAATAGTTCATATTGTTGTATGCCTCGTTCTACAAAGAGTTCTTGATTTGAATAACAAATGTTTTTCAGGATAGTGATATATTACTGACTGAAAGAGCCCAAAGTTTGTATACGAGTTTGATTTTTGCTTGAAAACTTCCCTTTTCTACCTGGAACCAGCACATGTCGCAGTTATCTTTCGTGATCAATGCAGTATGATTTATATTTCGCTCTTAGAGTGAAAATATTTGAACATTTTAAAAGTAAAATCAAGAGACCATTATCTTGGTATAAAAATGTATTCAACGAGTAAAGTTCAATGATTGATAGTTGTTGTCGGTCGATTTTTCATTTAGACTTCGAAATATAAAATACCATAAATATAAGTTTGTGGTTTCCTTTCTAGTAGAACACATAGACGTCCAGCTATTCTATCTTCTTGGACGATTATAAAGGATTTTCACTGAATGTTCGTGTGTGCACGTGTCAGTTGTATAATTGGGCTTCCTGTGGTCACAGGTAGCCCAAACGTATAAATCAGTGGATCGTGACGTCTTTGGATTTCGTTCGGTTGGATCAGGAATGAGCTCTGATAAAGCCTTCAAAGGGTATGAGATTCTCAAAAATGTATTCACAACAGTAGTCTGAAAATTAAAGAACACGTTGGTGTAGAAATCTGAGCGAGAAATTGTGTTTTTGAGTGGTTTTGAGCGATTCGAAAAGCTTGGTTCAACCGGTCATTTTATAGTTTTGAGTATGAGTTTGTTTGTTTCTCAAAAGCATTATTTTTCTATAAGGCGTTCCCTAAAAAAATACTACAAATAAAGAATAATAGTTGTTGAAGTCCCCTGTGTAGTTTTCTTGAGGTTTTGAGTTGTATTTTAATTATATATATATAATATTCGATGTTGGTCCGAGTTGTCTTGTGAATTTTGATTTGTTGACGAGCGCTGAACAGCGACCGATGAAGGCCGAAGTTAGGATTTGTGTGCAATTTCTAAGCCGTGGTGGATGCCTGGGCTCTGACTTGTTGCTTTATACCTCGTCTTTTTATCCTTCATTTGGTCAACACATTTAATTTAGCCGCTTTTTAGATCGGGAATCACGACTCCTATATAACACATTGCGCATGTGCGAGACAATTCAGTAGTACAAGACCCCATACTTTCGCTAGACACACACCCCATTTGCCCTATAATCTGATTTGATTTGATTTTGACTTTATTTTTAGTGACGATTGTCTATGGAATTAGTGGTCATGAGTAGTGTTTTGGATTTGACAATGTCCCACATCGATTGGAAGAGAGATACATTTCTGTATATAAATGGTTCCAATACATGTATAATAGATACTAGGCCCCGGTACCTGGGCTAGGCGTTGCAAACCTTCTCCCCTTGCCCTCCCCCTTCGCTGATCCTCAACCCTGTCCCCTATTTATATTTGGGTCTCGATAGCATGTGACCGGATATTGCACAACTTTGCGATTTTCTGACATTGAAAAAATAATAATAAAATACGCGTTGGGTTTTATAACTCGTGCGGCCTACGGCCTGGGCACGAGTAACTAGACTCATTTTGTACATTGAAAATGATGCTTGGAGCATCAAAAAGTTGGATGAAAACTTTATTGATAGTAACTTTATCATAAAAATAATAATAATAATAATTTATTATTTATATGGTGCAATGGATATGATCAAATGTGCCTCATATATAATGGTAATTGAACTGAGTGGAGTGCAATTTGGTCTGAAATCAAACGCGCGATTACAAAATCGCACGACCGCGTAGCGGGAGTGCGATTTGTAATTGCAAGTTTGATTTCAGACCAAAATTGCACGACACGAAGTTTAATTACCACTTAATTATATCCATTTTGAAATTTACACTCACTACCGGAAAACATAAACAACGATTTTAATATATCTACAGCAAAATGTCACGTGACGAGTAGTGCGCAATGAACGATTGAGCACATGCAAAGTCAGTTGAACGTACAATCTACTCGACACTTGGTACAAAAGTCCTTCTTTATTCTCTTTCTCAGCATCAGAATCACAGACAAAAGCCCAACATCGCAAATACCGGTGCTGGTTGTTCTTTTGAGTAGTAATTGAACATACAGCTGGTGTAGTTTTGGGATCACTTGACCTGCTGTCGTAAGGAAATGACCTTCATGTTGAGGATTTGCCGCGAGCCGTGAAATTCACTGGACATTTACAGTAAATAACTTACTACGCTTACAGGATAATTATTCTACTTCAAATGACGCTCAATGGCACTCTGCATAATTCTTAGAGATTGTGGCTCATTGTCTTCATTGTCCTTGCATTTGACTTCTGCATAGAACTGATCGAGTGAGAATCTTGTCGAGGTCAAAACTACAGATGCCATTTTGTTGTCAATGTTGATTTCAATGTCAAGATTGTTGGACGTCTTGCACCAATTTTCAAACACAGAAAGCCATTGCTTTGTGAAATGGTTTTAGTCTTCTTGTTAATGGCCCGAGACTTTAATTCATCAATATCTTGGCTTGTGTAGAATTACTAGAAACACAAACTGTTTTTCCAATCGAAAATCGAAAATTCAGGAATGGACTCACTACGACTAGGAGTTACCGGAGCTAGTTTGCTTGTTTTGGACCTGTTTTGGTAGTTTATTCTGCATTTTCTGAATTCAAATGGATGTCAAATGACGGATAATCATTCACATTAAGTGCCTCTTCAGCTTGAAAGAGGGAATAGTCAACAATAAAAAACTGTAAGTTGAAAAAGTCATTCTTTGTTTTGTAAAATATGAAAGATTTGTTGTGGTAAAATCCAAAATATTTCCTGTTCATTTATTTGCCTGCTTTATTTTCTGTGTTCTGATTGGCTGTTTCATGTTGTTCCTGTAATTTCATTGGATGTTCAAATTGGTGCGATTTAGAGCTGAAAAAGATGCAATTTGGGAATAAATCGCACCATTTTAAACAATCAGATTACAGGAAATGCTAGTGATTTCAAAATGGATGTAATTAAATAAAAAATCTGAATCTAAAAATACACACTGCAAAATAATCGTTAAAACAAAATTCTAAAAAAAAACAAAAATCTAAGAATCAATCTAAACACATACACCTACAATCAGAGAATAGTTCATTGGGACACCGAAGCCCATTCTTGGTTTCTTTCCGTTTGTGGTATAAATACTCCTCTCTCCACCTCCCCCATTCCCCATCCAGCCCTCCCCCACCCCTCACCGAGCAATGTTGACCCACAGGGAGAACCTCTGAGCTTTGACAAACAAATTTTCGGACTCAACATTGATCGGTGGGGGAAGGGGAGTGCACACGCGTGACAGCACTGCGCGTGCGTGACAGCACTGCGCGTGCGTGACAGCACAGCGTGCAGAGTTTGAAGTCAAGTAACTGACACATGCCCCAATGTAATTATTCCATGATTGTAGACTAAGTTATTATTGCAGTTGTCATTATAGATTATTGTAACACTGTCGCTGACATCCTCAACAAGATATGTAAAATCTATGCATGGTAATGCCACTGGACACCTTTAAATGTGCTGATGATAGTGTGCAAGCATTCCCTTTACACACATTTTTGTATCATTACAAGACATGAACATTACTACCTTTTATATCTCTGTGTAGTTTCTTCTCACAGTGTAAATAATCTAAGCCTTTGAGGACCTCCCGTAGAATAGTTGCAATGTAAAACTCTTCAATATTGCCAGCTTTCATCTGAAAACCAAACATATAACATGTACAATCTAGACCAGGTATATCTCACCAGCTATATATCATATGCTTGATCTACGGCAGGATTCTCGGTAGAAGCTCGCATCCAGCGGAAATTCCACTGTTTGTCAAGACAAAAGTAGCCATTTGTCCTGGATATAAAATTTGTCTTTGTGTGTCAACCTCTACAAAAATATTGTCATTTCACGCTGCACAGCTGTTCAAAGTTTTGGACCTGCTGTTTAAATATCTACCGAGAACCCTGCGAAGGTGTACTGAAAACCAAGTATTGCTGCTCCTGTTTGATACTTAGTAAAACTAATTCATGCTGTGTATCACTGAATAAATGACACAATATTACCAAGCGACAAATTACTTTATAACTTACAAACAATATTTATTGTTATCATTTGTTTACATAAGGCAAACCAGTACATTAAGAACAGTTTTTGGCCAAGGATCAATTCAATAAAACTTTTACAACTGTAATTTACAAGTGTATAGAATAGCTATAGTTCTTGGCAACTAAGACAATAGCTACACTTGTAAATTACAGTTGTAAATGTTTTATTGGATTGACTCCAAGACATGCTACAGGAACAATTCTGACAGCATGATAGCCATTCTTTATTCTTATTTTAATATTATCTTATAATAATAATAACAATAAATTATTATATTGTTATAATTTTTAATATATTTTGTTGAGATTTTATACTTGAGTTTTTCAATTTCCTTTGCAATTCAAGTCAATAAACCATTATTATTAATATGTTTATTATTATTATTAAAACTATATCTTACCAAATCCAGGGCTGATCCCCCACCTAAATATTCCATCATAATCCATAGTTTGGTTCTCTGTTAAACAAAGATAAGTACTGTTATTCTGTTTATTGCATGGGAGTGATCTAATGATATACGTTTTTTCATAATATTTTGACTAGACAGGATGGGATTTGTGGTGCTTGTCATAAGGAATTAAGATTGTATTAGTGATATTGCAAAACTAGCATAAAAATAATCAGAATCTACTTGTGGACAACATGTTTCATTATGAAAAATCTACTTGATTAGAATCAGAAATGGAATGGAAAATTTGCCTTGGAAAATACATGTAAGGTCATGTAAACAATAAATTATTATTACTTTGGGAGACTATCTTTGTGTACATAACTGTATGAACAAGATTCTTTTGTGATCAAAACAATGAAGAACAAATTTGTTGTACTTTTCAATAATTATTCAATTTATCAATTTCATTACCTCCATTACTGATCAAATTATGATCGTTTGGTAGGTAAGAAAATAGAGACTTTAAAACAATATGGAAATGGGATGGTGTAGCTATAGCTAACCAAATTAGGAAAACTGAAAAGCAAAGCAAACCAAGTGAAGATTCTATGACTCATTCACTGGGATGAATTTTTCCAGACATAATCACAAATTGGTACAATGTATATTGGAATGTTTGATTTTGGTAAAAGTTTACAAAACTCTGTGTGGGAGTTATATGACGTCTTACAAAACTGTTTCACTATAAATAATATATTAACATCAATCACAGACTTGAGATGTATTATTTAGCACAGGACCTTATGACCTACAATATTACAAGACACACATATATAGAACAATACAAAACTCCACAGTCATGGAGACCAAGGATTTTTGTTGATGACTAAAGACTAAAGGGGGGATCAAACAATCTCTATACATGGACTGGTGTAATTTCGTTTAATTTGTGTGGGATAGACAAGACATTACATGTAGATGTCACCCCCAAAAATAGCCACATACATTATTAGTGTTGGTAGTGACTTCTAAAACTTATTGACGAGATCAAAGGTTCGATTTCATCAATTTCATGAAATAAACACGATATTGTATGCTAGGTAGCAGAGAAATTGATCGATGCCCATCCCTACTCAGAACGAACGTATAGTTGAACAAATATGAGAGTGAATTTCTAAATGTGCTAAGTTGTGCTTATATCAGATGTCATTCTCAAAGCTTCTCCGATCCTTTAATTACGTTCGATTAGAGTTCCATAAAAATACAAATCCGTGAATACTATTTAGCAGGGATAACAGCCATGCCATGTACTACCCACTACATATCCCACAAACAGCCAAGGGTTGATATATGTCGATGCAAATCTATGATGACATTTCTACCTTTGGCACGTCATTAGCCAATAAAAGTATGATGGCTTTTGGAAGATAGGATAGTAAAGGACCGTTGAGATGATAAGAATTAAGAGTTTAGAATATACACACCTTTAAGTACGACCCATGATATTTAGTTACATAAGGACTGTCACACTGCGACAAGACTGTAATTTCTTGTTGGATATCTTCGATTTCGTCCTCTGCTTCCTCCAAGTCGATGATTTTGATCGCCACTACTTCATTCGTTTGGTTATCAATTCTGAATCAAAGATTCTCGTATAAATATACGATCATTCTATTTTGTACAACACAGTGGTTTAGGTATAAGGGAAGCATAGGAAAGTGAAAAGTTACCCTTTGAAAACTTCGCCAAAAGATCCCTTTCCGATTCGCTCCAGCTTCGAAAAGAGCTTTTCTGGATCGGCTTTCATACCCTAAAATTTCAACACAATAGTTTAGTCCATTTGGGATTGTTGAAGAGCTTCTGCTTTGTGTTAGAAAAAAAATAAACTTGTACATAATCATTATCGGAAGTGGTAAGTTTTAGAGTGAAATTCTGCAATATTTTAGTAAGTTTTAGACGTACTCGTACGACTCTTCCTAACTTACTTTAACTTCAATGGAAGCGACTAATCTCTGGTGTATATATTAATAAACAAGTTACGTTGAGTTAAAAGCGTCTCTAGGCACAACATACCAAGTTGTTTGCTGCCATTCAGTAACAAAAACATTCGCAACCGGAACAAGCCACCATAGACTACACGGGCAGAAGTGATGATTCTTGACGACTTCGAGGCCTTTAAAAGCTTTCAGCTACATCAAAATCGGTCAGGACTCTCAGCATAATTCCATGATACGGTGAGTATTTACAAAAGTCGATGATAAATAGCAAATCAAGTATTTTTCCCAAGGTTTTTACAGGCTAAAACTCAAGGAAGCAGAATGTTGTACCGCCATAGCTGACATTGAAACGCGCTGCAGTGATGTACCCCATATATGGATATGACACGTGACCAAAATCGTCTCACCTGGGTGCGGTTACTGATTTGGTTCGGGATTGGGTTTCCTGTGGTCACGCAGTAAGAAGGCTTCGTTTTCTCCAAATTGTGAAATAAAGCATAGCTTTAATTATATTAGTAGTTTGTACTACCAATGTAATTCAGCCTATGCTGCAATATAGTTTTCTTTTTAAATAAAACTATTGTCATTATCGTGCATTTTTTACGGAACTCCTAATCTCTCTCTTGCACAATTTTGCATCATAAAACCTCTCAACACTTCACTTTCTGTCAGTTTCTTTATGGAGTACCATTATTGCGTTGTATCTACTGTAGTGAAGTCAAGCTTGTTCTTCACTAGCAACGAAAGCATGCACAAGAAAGAGGCCTTTTTTCACAGTGAAAACGACACTGACGCAAGCCTACAAGCCATTTCTTGTGTTTGCGCCGGTCGGCTCGTGTGCACACACAACACGAGCATCTTCCAGTCACCGTGCCAGATTATGAAACTCGGTACTGATAGAAGCCCAGGAGTTCTTTCCTAATGGACGGGGATTTGGTCTGTTCTAAAATACATCTATTCCAAAAATCGTTGTCACCCGCCGAAAGCAACAAGCTGACGACCGCAAAGGGCATTGGGAGTTTCTCCTTATTCATCCGTATAGACATTTTAGCAACATACATTTTCAAATGGCCGAAAACTACCAATTGATTGCTATTCACCGCTCGTAGGAATAACTTCTCAAGTACCACGGATTTCCCAAAGTCCTTTGCGGTCGTCAGCAATTGTTGCTTTCGGCTCGGACGACGATAAATTTGGAATAGGTATATAATCTAGTATAACTACCTATACTAACTGGCATTGAATTTCGTCCTTTTCCTCTCTTCATATCTTCCGCATCGTTTTCACTTTCGTTACAAACGCCGAGATTCCTTACCGATAAAACACCTGCCGTAACGAGATTTGGTATTAATCTTTAAAAACTTGAAAGAGGGAACCGTGAACGAAAATGCTGTAGGTATACGTAGGATCTGTAAAAGATCTAATCAGCTATACATATGGCAAACATGAAATTCAAGAAAGGCTGATACTACGTAGAAATAAAAAGCTTAACACAACACCAACATGATAGAGCAAGAGAGAGCCAGGATCGGCAACCGTAGACAGCTCTATCATGTTGGTGTTGTGTTAAGCTTTTTATTTCTACGTAGTATCAGCCTTTCTTGAATTTCATTAATCTTTACTACTCTACATGGACTGGCAGTTTTTCCTTCATAAAGCCGATACATTGGCTCTCAAACTTGCACGTGTTAAACAAAGAAGTGCCCCTTTTTTTTGATCCCGAGACAATGATCGCGATCCTAGCAGTTTGCTGCTGGCACATTGATACTCCAAAAGTTTACATAGTTCGACGGAGTGATCTAATCGTGAGAGCGATTGGCGATACTTTCATCAAAATAAGTTTGTAGCCCTTTTTTTATATTTTTTATATTTTTTTTGAAGATTCATTTTATTTAATACATTTTATTATCTTCAATACTTATATTACAATACATTACAATACAAAAGGCTTACTTATTTACTAATACTTTCTGTAGTTTTTTGTATTTTCTTACATGTGTATGCATCTTACAGTTTTTTTTGGCTATTTCATATTCTATTCTTTCATATCTATCATATTTCTTTTGTAGCCCTTTTTATTGAATCATTGAAACCTTATAAACAGGAACTAAAGCTTCTGAATAAAATTACATCAGCAGGAGCCCTTGTTTTTTTTGGGGGGGTGGGGGGGGGGGGGGGGATTAGTGGGCAAATAAACAAACAAACAAAAAACAGCGGTTACTTTCTTAGCAAGTATTTTCATACCCCCTACAGCTAATGGGCGAAATATGGACGAGGTAGACGAAATGCTGCGAGCAATATTGCGCACAACAAACAATGGCGGAAAGACGCCAAAAGCACCACAGGCAACCCAAGCTCTTAGTTAGTGGTTTTTGGTAAGCATTTGTTGATTTGTCTGTTTTTGTTGTTGAGATTTTAAGGAGTACAGGATAGAAAAAAAACCGCATAAAATCGCACAAAAAACAACAACAGACAAAATACAACATAAGAAGCAAAGGTATATTTAATCACGTGATCCCCCCCCCCCCCCCCCCCCCCCCCATTTAACCAATTTTAAAATGTTTACCAAAAACCACTAAATAGAGTGCAAACCATATGTCCGTGAAATAGTACTATTACTAAATAGTGTTATCTCCATTGTTTCATCAGTGCTATTTAGTACTAATTACGGTAGTTAGTAGTTTCACGGACATAAGAGTGATTCCAATAAACCTGGGCATTACTAACTACACCAATACACTATTAGACACTCACTCTTGTTTTCTTTAGTTTCTTTGCATCTAATAAACACTGACAGCTAATTAGTAGTGCCCAGGTTTATTGGAATAACTCTATGGTTTGCACTCTAAGAGCTTGGGTTGCCTGTCAAACCACGCATTTGCCTGCAACATTCCCGGTAGCATTACAACGTGTATGTCGTAGGTGCCTTAATTCGAACTTTAACAACAGTTTGTAACACAGTGGCGGATCCAGGGGGAGGGTCTAAGGGGTCAGGACCCCCCTGTCATATCTGAGGTTCAATTGATTGTCTTATTTATTCCATTTTTTATTGATAGTTTTCTATGCTTAGTATACGTTTGGACCCCCCTGTAACATTTGGAATAACATTGTTCTTAGTTCGGACTCCTTGAGTACACAAACATGGGCGATTAACATCGATGGCAAATTAAATATTACATTGCTGATATGAGAGCGACTAATCTTTATAATTAATAATAATAATAATAATCGAGCTAATATTAATGATATGTTAACAACTCATAGACAGTTCAATACCGACTCTATCGAGAAGAAAAATAACTTAGTGAATCGGTCTGTACTCAGAGACCTGTCCTATCAAGGGGTCAAATTATAATGAAGAGTAGAGGGAGGGAGGTGGGGGGATACATGTAGCTGTAGACTGGCTAAAAAATCAATTTCTCTCTAATCTGAGTCTTTGTAATAACAATCAATAAGTGTGTAGAATGAAACTGATAGGGACTAGTGGTTAAACTAGTAGAGACTGCGTCGGTGTAATAACAATCAACAAGTGTGTAGAATGAAACTTTAACATTGTGTAAAAAAGTACTACATTTTTTACTCCGACGAAGGACTAACGTCCGAAATGTCAGTAAATATAGTGCTTTTATACACGTGATTAAAGCTTCATTCTACACACTTGTTTCTTCCTAAATAGTAACTTGTAACTTATAACGAGTAAACATCTGTATGACTGCTTTAAATGTAAACTATTGGTTTTGCACCATGTTCATCTTGGCCATCATTTCCATCACATCACTGATGTTATGCATTCCATAGACACTGGATGTAGGGTGTGATTCTTGTTCCCTTGCCTGCCATGGCAAACGATTTGTTTGTTCGTAATTATTATATTCCACTTGCTGCTGTTGTTGCTCCCGTTGTGATTGTGGCTGTTGCTGCTGTGGCTGCTGCTGCAGCTGTTGGGGTTGTTGCTGCCACGCTAACGGAGGTGGTGGTGCATTAGAAGGATGAGGTGCGCTTGCAGATCCTGCATATACCTTGGGTTTAGTGTTTGGAACTCGAACACCTCGTCCTCTGCTAATGTAACCTTCATCGGAGGTTGAAGCAGAACTTGTTTTAATGTCTACTGATGGACCTATGAAACAATACACACTATGAAACCATACTACACAATTACTTTAATGTACATGTGAAATAGGTCAGTTTAGTGTATATTAGAGAGGGAAAGATGTACAAACCTGGCCTGTTACCCATCCCTCTTCCAATTGTTTGTTGTGCCATGTTTGGCTGCCGTACAAATGCGTTGGAAGGTACACCCCTGCCTCTTCCTCGACCACGCCCTAGTGGAAACCTTGCAGCTTCTTCGTTTATGCTTGTAGCAAAGGAAGCCTGCTGATTCACAGTAAGTGCTTGTTCTTGGAACGTCCTTTGTTCTTGTTGTAATGATGGATATGCATCCCCACCAGAAGCCCCTGAAGTGGATAGGCTACTGCTCTCGTATGTTGGACCAGTTCTGTGGTACATGTTGTAAGAATCCATGTTGCTACTACCATAGCCATGGCCTAAGTACAACACAATGTCAGAGGGTTACAAAGGTCATTCTTTGTCTATGTTCAGGAGCCTTTAAAAGACGCAACACCACAGAGCCATCCCAAACTGAGTAAGCTTTCATTCATACACTCATTATTACACCTACTGATTACCTACAATAATAAAGGCCGTCTCCAAGCCCATTAAGCCAATATTTTGATTTGCGTTTACATGCAAAATGTGTTTAGTTATCTGATCTAGTTGGTATCTAGTTTTGAAGCTTGTATTTTTGCTAAAGAATAAACTTACCCATTTGAGTTCTTTGGATATTGTTGTACGACGCATATGAGTTATAGGAATCATCATCATCATATTCAGTACTAGTATTGTTGCTTCTTTTAGTGTTATCATTAGTTGTTAATACTGTACAGAATGTTCCTTCTGGTCTTTCTGGCATGTGTCGAGTCGTGAGTACAACATTGTAATGAGGACAGAGGAAGTCTGCCATACAGTAACTGCAAGACAATTTAAAAAGTCGACTGTTAACACTCAGAAACATTAGCAGTTTTAACACCTGTGATATCACTTTAATAATGAATATACAACTTGAAATATGTTCATAATGATGATGATTGATGATGATGATGATGAAATGCTGATGCTGGTCTTGGTGATGATGATGAGATGATGTGTTGATAGTATTGGAAGTTATGATGATTGATGATGATGATGATGAAATGCTGATGCTGGTCTTGGTGATGATGATGAGATGATGTGTTGATGGTATTGGAAGTTATGATGATTGATGATGATGATGAAATGCTGATGCTGGTCTTGGTGATGATGATGAGTTGACAGTATTGGAAGTTATGATGATGATGATGATGATGATGGAATGCTGATGCTGGTCTTGGTGATGATGATGAGATGATGTGTTGATGGTATTGGAAGTTATGATGATTGATGATGATGATGAAATGCTGATGCTGGTCTTGGTGATGATAATGAGATGATGTGTTGATGGTATTGGCAGTTATTATGATAGATGATGATGATGGAATGCTGATGCTTAGTGACAATGAGATGGTGTTGATAGTACTGATGGTACTGATAGTTATGATGATAGATGATAATGATGGAATGCTGATGCTGGTCTTGGTGATGATGATGAGATGATGTGTTGATGGTATTGGAAGTTACATGTATGATGATGATGATGATGATGATGGAATGCTGATGCTGGTCTTGGTGATGATGATGAGATGATGTGTTGATGGTATTGGCAGTTATGATGATAGATGATGATGATGGAATGCTGATGCTTAGTGACAATGAGATGGTGTTGATGGTATTGGAAGTTATGATGATACATGTACTGATGATGATGATGATGATGGAATGCTGATGCTGGTCTTCATGATAATGAGATGATGTTGATCTGACTGACTCAGTTATTTTGCATAGGGTTGTGCTTAGTAAATAAACAGTGCAATGTTACCAGTAGCGCTTCACAGTTCCAAGAGCGCAATATTTAACTTCCTCACTTTCATGCCATTCACATCTACAAGAACAACAAAATAAAGATGTTAATTCCAGTGGTAACAGGCCATGATTGACTTTTGTTAGATGCCAATGCAAGAAATGATTGACAATAATATTCTCATCATAATCACTTCAAACTTCCATAGTTTGATTGACAGCAATCATTGCTAAAAATGCCCCACCCGAGTCTGACAACTTGATTTTTCCTAGTTACCATTTTTCAGTCATAATGTACATCAAGCGCATGCTCACTGTCAATTATGTTGTCTGTGGAATATTGTTAGAGAGCTATGTATGTTGATTCTGCATGCGTTACAGTATTTCAAGGTTGTTTACCTTGCGCCAAGTTCATAGTCAAATATTGTGGATGAGATAAGTTCTGTGGCTTGAGATTTTGATATACTTTGCATTTCAGCTTTTGAAACGTGTCCATAAAGATCACAGATCAATCCCTCTAACTCGTACACCTTTTTAAGTCTGTTAGGCATCCCTGAAATAAACAAAATATATTTCCTAGTGAAGTAGGTTAACCTATTATTACTATTTATTACTATTGTTATTAGCAGTTGATGTGGTTTACCTGCATACATTGCTAACCAGTCCAGACAAGATTCTGTCTGTTTTGCTTCTGATGCCTAGAGAAAGTGTCAAACAAGATACAGTATCCATCTTAGTACTAGTTAGTACTCATTACGCATACATGTAGTTAGCATGAAATGTTTCAGCATACAAATGCAACTTATGTTTCTTCTTAGAAATGTGGATTGCAAATTCACATGCATGTGTATGTGTAATGGAATAAGAGTGTGTACATACCCTGCTATATACTGGTGGAAATGCGTGCTGTCCTTCTGGATTTATAAATGCCATCAGATCAATAAATATGTTATAATATGTATCTTCTTCTTTAGCCAGACCAGTTACAGGGATCTTGTGAGTTCTCTCACCTAAAAAAAATGTACTGTATCAACCATTGAATGGAATAAATGGATGTCTTGAATGAATAAATGGATGTCTTGAATGAATGGATGAATGAATGAATGAATAGATGAATGAATGGAAGATTACTCACTTGTGCTTACACAATCATATCTGTATCCAAGAGGAATGTCACCTATTAAAGAATACAGAGAATTTAGAAGAAAAAATAACTGTGAAAACTATGGGGAAATCACATGTCATCAACCTCATCCCCACCTGGGACCCTATCATCTTGCTGTCCTCGAAATTGCGGACACTCGAGAGAAGATCCTGGTGTTGGCTGGTCATGTCTCTCCAAGAACCTTGGAGGTTCGCTCTCAGGCTACCGTTTACTTAATGATCAAAACAGCCAACACCAGGATCTTCCTCCGAGCATCAACCATTTTGTCATAATGAGATGAGAGGGCCCTAGGGAGGAGGCTGAGGTGTCATTATGACCAAATTACAGATGTGTTCTGGTGTTCTGGGAAGCAAGGGTGGCCAAGTGGTGAGAGCCTCGGTCTGTCACCTCTGTGTCCCGGGTTCGATTCCTGGATCGACCTGGAATCACATCATTGCAATTTGTCAGTTCGTTCTCTCCCTTGCTTCAAGGATTTTTTTCCGGGTACTCCGGTTTTCCTCCCTCAGTAAAAACGAACTAGTGAGCTGAAAGTTGTATGCATAGAACATTAGAATGTAGTGGTAGTGTGTAGTGGTAGTGTGTGTGAGAGTACAGTGTCTCCCAATTAGTGCGCAAGCACTAAAATACATTGGACACTTATATAAACAGTTAGTTTTATGTTAGTATACAGCTAATTCAGAAAACGTTGTCGGCGATCGACTTCAAGCCTACGCGACTAGACCGAAAAGGAGTATGGGTAGATATGATAATCAGCTTGCATGCTTTTCGTATTTGGTGACAATGGCAGGTGAATCTGTAAATGTATGCCTACGCGTTTCAAAACAAGGAAACAGAAGCAGATGCTGAACAAAATGGCAAGGAAGTTAAGGATTCTGTTGTGTTTTTGAATACAATTTTAGTTGAAGTTCGCGCGCTGCACGCTGGAATGTCATTATCTAATTTACATAAACTCATGTTGAATATTAATTAAATCGAACGTTTACAATAACTTCAGAATATTGGTCTTTTCCAGTGAAATACTCCATTATTTTCGACTTTTTATAATATAAAATAAATAGAAGATGGCTTTCTATGTATGTACTTCTGAGCTCTTGAAATGCAGCTCCACTTGCTAGCATTCCAAGAGCTCACGCGTGCATCATTTTTGTATAGAACATAGAAAGCCATCTTCTATTTGTGAAATGATTCATATTCCTTGAGAGACGTAATTCCTTTTTGATAGTGTATTTATAGAAGCATTGATATTTACCCATACTCCTTTTCGGTCTAGTCGCGTAGGCTTGAAGTCGATCGCCGACAACGTTTTCTGAATTAGCTGTATACGATAGGACTTTACTGTACCTGGCTTGATAAACTTGTGCATGGTCCTTATAATGCCACCATTAATTGAAAACTCAGCCACACCTACTTCACAAGGAAGTTGAACTTCATCCGACACCTGACACAATGACATGAACCCAACCAAGTAGAACTTCTCATCACAAATCACTGAAGAAGACAGGGATAGACGATTATATCTTTACTTGCATAAATAAGGCACAAAAGAACTTTGTATACAGCTGATATTGAAAAATAATAGCAGGCCCTCTGATGTTACGCGATGGTGCGATTTCGCACATTTGGCCTCAAATCGCATCCGATCGCGTAATTTACCGATATCCGCATAATTGATGAAAAATAGCACAATATGAACAAATCCAAAGCAAATATTTGCTTTATTTAAACTTTCATTGACAGCTAACCGTTATTTCAGAGTGATTTTCCTTTGAAAACACCTTAGAAACCCTCTACAACACGTTCGAGATGTGTATGAATCAGGGCGGGAATCAAACAACATACGTACTAGAATGTACCAGGCGTTCTATGCGTAGATTGTCTTGGAGGCCTGGCACTGGTTATTTGGGCTTCCTGTGGAATGACCGATTTCCGGGAAAAATTGTCCGGGAAAACCCCCAATTTTTTTGACTGAATCATAAATATGCTTAAAAAGAAAGAGCATTTTATAATAAACAAAATAATATTACATTCCTTTATAAAAAGGTTAAATTAACCATTGGAAAAATCGCACAATTTTCCACATAATTTCCCTTTTTTCCTGCACAAATTCCTTTTTTTCCCGCACAATTTCCGGGTTTCCCCCGCACCATATCAGAGGGCCTGATAATAGAGTCGTTTTCATATGACTGGGAAGTAGGTATGGTACGGTTCTTGCCGTGCGGTAATGGTACCGTGCCACGATTGGTTGAGCAATGAATGAATGGTTGAGCAATAATAATTTTGATTTTGCACACTGTGATAAGTTGCATAGAATGTCTTTGATTCCGTTCCGTGACCGTAACTCTGTACCATAGGTTTCCCACTCATACAAAAACGACTCTAAATGTACATACTGTAATGCACAGTTCTAACATTGAACGTTTCAATATTATTGTCATTTCTAAACGAAGAAGACAAGCAAATACATGTGGCACAGTTGGACATCTGATCTGGCCTGAGAGAACGACTTGTAAAAAGTGTTTTCTAGAAAGTAAAGATGATCAATTTACATTTTCCTGGTGGCCATTTTGATTTAACTTCATCTCTTTGTCTCCTTCTCTTGTTTTCATTCAAACTGACAGTATCAACTCTTTGCTAGAAAATGGAGGCAATCAATTTTAGGTATAACACTTATTATACATTGTAAATAATAACGCTGGCCTATTTATACAGTACTAGCCTCTAAGAGCGACTTGGAGCTGATCATAAAAATTAAGTTTTGATTAGTGAAAAGAAACTTGCAATAGATTTATTTGTACAATTTTTTAATTCCAATCGGTTTTCAACAATCAGTAAGATTTCCTGGGATCTTGTGTAAAAGTGACAAGAAAACAACTTGGGCTTCATTTGAACGAGTGTTTTTCAAAAAGACACAGAAAGTGCATTCGTTTTGAAGATAACACAAGTTCAAATTAATGCAAATTACACAGGAAACCCACGATATCCATTAATAATATTCATGAAATATTTTTCAATATTATTGGTCCTGCAGTGCAAATTACCTTGTAATTACACTGCAGTGCATTTAATTAGCATTTTATTGCACTGTTCTTAGCCATACAAGTAGACTTACAGATAGAAATTGTCCTGTACAGTCCTTGCGATCATTACGCGGTCGTCCGTATTCTTTATTAGATTTAGCTTGTCTGGCCATTTCCTGGTAAACTTCTTTTTCATGTTCTGGCAGGTCCTGGAAATAATTATATTACCATGTCAACTGTTGTGGGAATTTGAAAGAGCAAACTTGTGCCTTGGCGGGACTCAAACCTACGACATCTCAGCCATAATAACTAACCGTAGGGACCCAGGCTATTTCTTATTATTTCTTATTTCTCTTTCAGGGAAAGTTGAACACCGTAAATAATCGCAGTAATAAATGTATGTCAATGTGAAAGATATAAACTATGTCAGTGTATACGTGTATAGATAATAATGTGGGAAAACTCTTTTTGATAGAATAGGGCACAGGTCACCTTTCCCTTCTTCCCTGCCGACCAAAAAAACAAAAACAAAAACAAAGAATTATGCAGTAATCTCCTACCGGATGAGATTCCCCACCCCTCCCTTCCTAGGCCTATATAGACCCTGTTAATAAATCCCACAATGCATGATTTTCCGCGCTTGACGTCAAAATTATTCTTTTGAATTCTATTCAAAATATACAAAGACTGAAAACAATGAAGGAAAAATGAATGGAATTCAAAAGAATAATTTTGACGTCAAGCGTGGAAAATCATGCATTGTGGGATTTATTAAAAGGGTTTATATTTTGACACCTTTGTCTTTGAAGGTCGCTATCGAAAGTACAAGTCTGACTGAACAAAGAACAATTTCCCTGTACAAGTAGAAAACGACCATGAAAAATAAACTACTTGAATGCTTTGTCTGTCACCTCTTCCGTAAAGTAAAACATGTCAAAATACGTGATTTAACCATGAATTTACAGTCTGATTAGGGGACATTTACCAAGTGATTGGTGGTTCAAGTGGTTGTAGTTCTATTATTACATGTATTGCATACATGTAAGTTACTAGATACCACTAACTACTAAAGCCGCTCAGCTATCCACTAAACTCCATACAGTAATTTTTCTATTTTGAATGAATAAAGCGACATATTTTAAACATTCAACAACCCATACTGCCATAGTTTCACACCTTCCATCGTGGTCCCGCTATCTCGGCCAAACTCGCCATTCCATTTTCCAAAACCACTCCTTGTCGTTGAAGCTGAGGCCTCAAGGAGACCATATAATAGTAAAAGGCATTTTTGGGCTGGTTCTTGTTCTTTTTGTTTGGCATATTGTTGGGAAAATTCGGCAAAACAACAGGTCATTCGCCGTGACGTTTGTTCAAATCCACAAGTAAAATGAACCTCGTTTGCATGCACGAGCCCGATATACAGCTGTGCAGCGGCTTTCCCCATAAAAGCGGTAAGCACGTTTTCCAAGATGGCGGTCGGAGGAGCTGAAGAACATTTTGCTAAAAAGTTAGCAAATAACGATAAAAGAATTCGTGATAGAGCTGTTAGGAGATTACAGGCTTGGATAGCAAGTCGACCCTCTACAGCTCCAGGTAATCGAGTACATGTGTAGGTAGTCTAGGGCGTGATAATGGCTTTCTACATGAAATCACGTGGGATTTTAAGTAAGCCTAAGTTATTTTCATGATTCGTATTTTAAAAACTATTTTAGTAGACAATGGAAGATTACAGTGACGATTTTAGTTAACCAAAGAAGCTAAACATAAATCTTTCCTAATGAGAGTCAGCAGAAATCTTTTGAAGTTAAAACAGCTGTTTTGATAGAATTCACAATAAACCCGGTGTAACTAATCGAACGGTTCGGCAATCGAAATATGTTCGATTGGGTTCGATTTCGTTCGATTTGGGTTCGGTAATCAATCGAACTCTCACAAATTTTTTGGGTCCGATTGAGTCCGATTACCGAACCCAATCGAACCTTGTCGTTCGATTGTGTTCGACAAGGTTCGATTAAATTCGATTGCCGAACCGTTCGATTAGTTACACCGGGAATAAAGCAGCACCAGGAATGGCAGCAGAACACAAACATGTTTTACACATTATTTTATTTTTAATACAATTTGTACGATCTTTGAGTAAAGAGAGGCCATCGAAACCTCCATGACCAAGGGAGCAAGGATGGCTTAGTTGGTCAGTGTGCAGCCTTTAAATGAGGTGCTTGGTTTATTTACTTCATGACCTCACAACCTTGTTTCGACTTCCCTCTAATTGCCCTATACCATTATGACGTAACGGCTTATTTATGAGGGGGACAGAATCGTGAAGAACAATAGAAATTTGAATTAAATCTGCTCTGCTGAGGTTCGCTTGATTTCAAATTGGCTAGTTTCCAGATATTATGTACATCGATACTTTTCCCACAATATTTACTGTGTTTGGTGACTTTTATCGTTTTCAGACCGTCTGTAAAATACATTTATTTGGGAAATCCTTTGTGTTGTTGCTGTTTTGTCCCCCTCTAGCGACCATGATCCTTAGCGTTTAAACAATAGATTGTTTTGATTTGACGTCATAGTGGTATAGGGCAATTCCGTGTAGCTTTAAATACCCATAAGGTAGAGCTTTGAGTGTGATAGAGGGAGGGGGTAGAGCGCACCGTCTGCCCCCCGGGAGACCAGTGTCAACTGAAGGGGCACAGATGTTAAATATTGTTCCTTTTATTTAACTAGTTATTTTACAGTATTAATATTCATGATGTTCAATCATTCTATTTCTAATAACCCAAGCGTTCTCTGTGTTTGTTCATTAGGATTTAATGAAATAGAGCTTCTTAAAATATGGAAAGGCTTATTCTATTGTTTCTGGATGTCAGACAAACCTTTAATTCAGGTGAGTTCCACGGTCATAAAGTGATTTGAAGGGTGCCATTGTAATCATAATAATCCATAATAATCCTTAGAGTGCAAACCATATGTCCGTGAAATAGTACTATTACTAAATCGTACTAAATAGTGTTATCTCCATTGTTTTCTATTGTTTCATTAGTGCTATTTAGTACTAATTAGTTAGTACTGTTTCACAGACATATGGTTTGCACTCTATTCACAGTACACTGTTGAGTCAGCATTTAACTTAATTCAATCAAAATTTACATGAAAAATCATTTTTATCTTTTAGGAAGAACTGGCAGATAATATCTCCAAACTTCTTCACAGTTTTAACAATATTGATTCAGGTACAAAGCATTAAACAAATAATGTCACTGATCAAATAGTTCTAAGCTGATGTACTGTAATAACATGTATAATGAATATATATTGATATTTTATTATTATTTTTCTTTTAGGTTTTAATTTTATCATAACATTTTTCAAGACTTTTCATAAAGAATGGCATGGCATCGATAGACTAAGATTAGATAAGTTTTACATGGTGAGTAGTGTAAGAATACATCTCTAATAATCATGGGTTGTTATGTTGACATGTACATTACTGTTGATGATGATTATGACGATGCATGTGTAATGATCTATTTTGTTATTATTCTACAGCTAATACGATTTTTTGTGAAAGAGAATTTTGAACTTTTAAACAGAAATAAATGGGACTCAAGGTAAAATTAACTTCCCAGAAAGACGGGTACTCACAATAATATACATGTAGGGTTGGGTGTGCCGCCCGGACCTCTGAACCCAGACCCTGTTTCAGTGCAAAAATGTCTTCAGTTGAAACTTTGCTGAATTTGCTACATTACAATACAATTATAACTTTTATTTAAACACAATCAGTTGATATACCATGTTTTGGTGTTTTAGTGCTGGAAGGCTTGAGCACATACCGATACCACTTTTGAATATATATACTGTATATGGGAGTACCCCACCTTCCTGGTTAATATCTGAATACTATATACAGTAGTACCAGCAGAATGTATTGTGATGTTCATGTTTTTATTTCTAGTATATGTACTAGACTATCTGTGATTTACAAAGATGGACCTCTCAGTCCTACATTGGTGAATGTAAGTACTGGTAAAATGACCAGGATTATAAAAAATCAGATTGTATTATTGATAGTCTTGTTTACACCAGGATGCATGAATAGAAGCCTCCATCTGTTGTACTATCATAGGCCATCCTGGGAATCCCAGATCAGGGGGTCAATTCAATAAAACTTTTACAACTGTAGTTTACAGGTGTGGCTGGTTCTTGGCATCTAAAACAATAGCTACACTTGTAAATTACAGTTGTAAAAGTTTTATTGAATTGCATGACCCCAGGCTATTTCTATTTGGTGCAAAATGGTTTGCATTTAATGAAATGTCAGTAGAAGTAGAAAATAAAAGTGTCAGCTCCGGGATCCTGACTGTCAAACCAGGGATCATTCCTATATAAGATTTCTGTATCATCTATTGGTATTTCCCTTTACTTTTACACAATGAAATTTGATTGGCTCTAGAACAATGCATAACAGTTCTATAAATAGCCTGATCTTGGAACAGGAAAGCTCATAGATCTAATATAGGAGATGGAGGCTACTATTCATGGACTCATGCTTACGCGTATCTTTAGGTACCCGTTGGAATCCAACTCCATCTGTGCAGTGTCTTTCTGTCTGAACTAGAGACTATGAAGTGTGAACAGGTACATGCAGTGTCTTAGTATAATTTTAAGATCTTCTGGCTCTGGTAAATTGATGAAGTTAGTTTGCAGGTTTTGACATCTCTCTATCGTTATAATTATGTCTAAACTGGACTGACGTACACGTATAACCATTCTGTAGATACCGTCTGAAGCTGTTACAATTCTGTTAGAGCCTCTCTTTGCTCTTGCTGCTGAAACAAAAAGGTTGGTAGTTTGTTCTTCCCATTTTTTCACTTTTCTTTACTTTTATCTTGTATCTTCTCTCATTTTATCTTTTATCTTCTCTCATTTTCATTCCATTTTTTCCACTTTGTATTTTCTCTCAATTTTCAGCCAAGTAGTTTCAAGAGCAACAAAAGATGGAGTGTTTGAAAAGCTTTTGGAAATACAGTCAAAACTACATGTTGGATTAGAGAATGGAAATGAATCTGAGGATGAAGAAAATGAGAAAGACGAGAACAAGACTATTTTGAAGGTACATTTACCAAATGTACTACTACTTGGATTAAAGACCTTTTTGATAAACATTTACTGTAATTAGAAATACTAGCGATAAGAACGAACGACGTTCGATGTCGACATGACATCATTTTCGACATGACATCATTTTGAAAATGATGACATGTCGAAACGTCGTTCGTTATTATTGCTAGTATTTCTAATTAAATGTACTACTACTACTAATATTTATTTAATAAGTTCTTATATAGCGTATTTCCCATTGTCCCAATGCGCTTTACAACTGATGGAGGACTTTTTCCGGCTGCATATGATACTAAGGCGCCTACGGCAGCTGAGCAGCTTACAATCATGAGGAGTTGGAATGGCAGTACGTTATGCCTCCAATACTGAAAGCATTGCCCTGTGCCATCTGCATGATGCTTGTATCAATGCTAACTGATCTGATTGTGCTACAGGTTAACTTTCAAGTGATTGTAGACAAACTCTTCACCTTGGCAAGCAGCAGACAGATTCTTGGAAGAAACAGAAATATGCTTTATCTCTACATCAAAAAGTGAGCAAAAGTTTGAAATACTTTCTACTCAGTTTGAGACATAATAATAAAACAATAACCTTTTTTAATCAATAGGTTCAAGAAGTCTATTCCAGGTATGTGTGAGCATTGTTGAGTCTTCACTGCCATCCCCACCATTACCAGCACCAATACCAACACCATTACCAACACCATTACCAGCACCATTACCAACACCACCATTACCATTACCAGCACCATTACCAGCCACCATTACCAACACCATTACCAGCACCACACCATTACCAGCACCATTACCATTACCAGCACCATTACCAGCACCATTACCACACCATTACCAACACCATTACCATTACCAGCACCATTACCAGCACCATTACCATTACCATCATTACCACCATTACCCACCATTACCACCACCATCATTACCACCACCATTACCAACACCATTACCAGCACCATCATTACCACCACCACCATTACCATTACCAGCACCATATACCATTACCATACCAGCACCATTACCAGCACCATTACCAGCACCATTACCAGCACCATTACCATTACCAGCACCATTACCAGCACCATTACATTTACCAGCACCATGATTACCATTACCACCATTACCAGCACCACCATACCAGCACCATTACCAGTACCAGCACCATTACCAGCACCACCATACCATACCATTACCAGCAAACTTACCAGTAAATTACCAGATTCATTGTTCCTTTACCATTTACAGAAACAACCACAGAGACAGAACCATTACAGTCACAGGACCAAAGCACCATCAAACCACCATTACCAGCACCATCATTACGAACCATTACCAGAACAATTACCAAGATCATTACCAGGACCATTACCAGCACCATCAGTTACCAGTTACCAGAAAAGAACCAGAAAGCAAACCAGCAGAATTACCACAAAAACCAGCAGTGAAGTAGAAACTCAAGAAGACGATGAAGTTCAACTGAACTTAAATAAAGTGGGAAAAAAGGAAAGAAAAAGAAAGAAAGAAGGTGAACTTGATGAAAACCAAAATGAAGAAGAAAGTATTGTGGAACCTAAAAAGAAGAAGAAACAAAAACAAAAAGTAGAAACTCAAGAATTGTACGAAAATAATGAAAAAGGAACTGAATGGTTTCGACCACACAGAAAAAAAAGATGAAACAAAAATATTGACAAAAATGAATGAACTGAATGAACACATTAAAAAGATGAAACGAATATTGACAAACAGAATGAACAATTACTTAATGGAACGCAAGGTCAAGATCAGATAGCTCCTTCCACTGATCAAGTGTCTGAAGATGCCGTAGAGAAGGCATTGAAAGAGATGAGACAAAAGATATCTCAGGCTACAGCAAGCACACCTTTGACTGGAAAGAAGAATAAAAATAAGAATGAAAACAATATGACACCATTTGCTTTTGCAACATTTACGAAGACACTGACACCAGCAGCATACGTCAAGAAACCAAAGTCTCAGACAGAACCCAAGAAAGCAAAAGATACAAAGGTACAAAAATAATAAAGTTGCTTACCAAACATTGGATAACCAATATCAGTGAAGCAGTTGTATTGCAAGCTTATCTGAAACCATTATGTACTCACTTCATTGATAGTTAAAGAGTAATACTGGAACAAATGTGTTCCAATGTGTTCCCATGTTTGATCTTCAGACTTTGTTCTATTCAGCAGCTGTCAACGCCAAAGTCAGCTCCTCGTCTTTCAAGGAAGAAAGTCACAATAAAGCTGTCTAATAATGCAGCACAGACTCCATCAGGTACACATGAATGACTGTCAGTATTTCATTGCCAGTGTACTCTACTATATACACTGTACTGCTGTTTCAATGAAAGTCACAATAAAGCTGTCTAATAATGCAGCACAGACTCCATCAGGTACACATGAATGACTGTCAGTATTTCATTGCCAGTGTACTCTACTATATACACTGTACTGCTGTTTCAATGAATGTTGTCACTCAATAAGCCCTCAAGCCTATGCCAAAAGACTTAAAGGAACCACGGGAAATGTTCAGTATTGAAGAGTTACAAAGTACCTTTTGTCGTAACGAGTGAACTGATGACAACATGTGTCTGCAAAGAAGACACTTTCTTTGTGTAGAAAACAAATAATCAACATTAGTGATCCCTTTTGGTCATTTTGTGTACTGAGGCTCGAGTGCTTTTACCATGTGTTTAGAAACAGCTCTCTCATACGTAACCCTTCTTTTATCTTCACCAGATTATGCCACCAGTGTGAATAACAGTCCATCGATTCCATTTGATGCAAATCGCAGCCCAGCATTTGGATTGCTGAAATCCCAACACTCAAAGCCAACTACAAGATCCAAGAAATATACACCCAAAAAACGATCCAAAGCTGTGGACTTCTTTTAGATCACTCGATGAAGAGAACTCTAGCTGACAGTTTAAATTGTAAAATGACCAATTTAGACTTAGAATGAAATTATCTAATTACAAATGTAGTACTGACCCTAGTTTGCATGAACACAAGCAAGTCAGCTTAGTTCAAGTTCCTCTTTTGTTTTAATAATTATCCTGTAAAATATTTGTAACATACAAACGATATGCTTGATCACTATCCATCGCCAGCCCTTTGATAGTGTAGTAAGTTGTATTTGATATACATGTATTTGCATTTGTTAGTCTTTACCATATGGCAGGGTCACCACAATAGTGTTAGCAAATTACTGGAACCCTGTAGGATGGACCACACACATGCATGCGCTGCCAATAAAGTGTACTTCAGGGCCCAGTTGTTTGAAAGCGGGTTAACGCTAACCCCGGGTGAAATATGGCTTATTTAACCCCGGGTTCGCATTAACCCGCTTTCGAACAACCGGGCTCAGAGCTCATGGAATAACTTGGATTAATTAAAGTACTATTTACTGTGACTTATCGTCTTATCATTTATTATATTCAATATAGTTCAGTTTGGTTGGAAGTATAAGTGGTTGAACTGATTTCGTATGAATGAAAAATCACAGCACTGGAACAGCGCAGCCTTATTATATATAATTCCTACAAAAAAAATATGGTCAGAATAAGTCTGTGCCATAAGTTTTTCACAACCATACTGAATCTACTCTATTCACTTAAACATAATAAGTCAAAGATAAGTCAAAGCCATTCATTTGTTGGCAACATTACTGTCCTTGTATCAAGTTCTGTAGGTCCTAGTGGCATGGATGCTTTCACTTCAGTACCGTAAAGTTCAGAAAGTAGCGACCACCCAAAAGTAACAGTAAAAATTGATGCTTGCTACCAAATTCCGAAAGTAACGATCCCCCAAAAGTAGCAATCCCTCCGAAAGTAGCGACCCCCCTCTATAGAGCGATAATTAGATTAGATGACGAACAGCACTAGCAAACAGCACGTAAAGAGCCAGAACATTTACTGCTACACAAGCAAATGTATAACAAAAGCAATTGTCATAATAGACCCTGTAATATTTGTTGTTTGTTACTGAAATACAGCACACGATGTCGTTTAAGGTACACAGTATGGCTCCTAAAAGTTAACGATTTTAGCATCCCAAAAGTAGCGACCCCCCGAAAGTAACAGTTACCTAAGGTTGCTAAATCTGAAAGTAACGACCTCGCTACTTAAAAGGGGTATCAGTGACGGGGGGGTGCGAAAACCTTTTTGGGGTTTGAAATTCGCGGCTTGGGACTTTTTTGGGGTTATCAATTTTCTGGTGGACTTTTTTTAATATAAAGATTTTTGGCAAGGACTTTTTTTGGGGTTGATAAAAATGATATCCTACCGTTCTCGATTTCATGCAGAGAAAAAAAACCTTGGGTTATGATTTTTTTTGGGCCGTTGGACTTTTTTTGGGTCTTGTTTTTGCATAATGGACTTTTTTTTTCATGTGGAGAAAAATTGGGTTAAAAAGTTTGGCCTCATTCGCACCTCCCCGTCACTGATACCCCTGAGTACCCCACCTGGGTAAGCACCTAGACATTTGTTGTATAAGATCTACATGTACAACAATTGCTATTGTAAATCTTATACTACAACACAGCCGCTCATGTTGTAAATGCTACTTAATACCAGTTTGTAGACTAACTGACTGGCTGTGTCAGGGAGGGGAGGGTCGGGCACAACTTGCACACTGGACAAGATCTTGGCATAATCAGCTGTTATAAATTCCTTTTATCACGTTTACGATGCAGATGACGTCTCTTCTTGTAAAAATCGTCGTCTAACGTCCAATGCCTGCTTGAATAGATTCATGTCCATACCATCAATACATGTCGCTGTTCTTGCTTTCAACGACACAGGGATCCCAGCCAAGCAAATCAGCTCTCCAATAAAATTATACATCGATCCTCTGATGAATGCGAATGGCTCAACAAAGGCTGTGTCCACTGTGAGTTCTTTGGTGCCGTCTTTGATTTTAACTTGGCTGCTTCTGATATCATGGGAAAGGACCCTATAAACACCCAAACTAGGATCACTCAAGTCTGAAGCAGCTTTTTAGCCCGGGAATGAGGTCAATTTAAAATTTGATTCTAAACTAAAGCAGTTAAACTCAAGTATTATCTAAAGGAAGAGTAGACGCACCTTCCCCAAGTCCTGACAGATTTACCAATGTCACTTTTATCGAGTTTTAATACTTCATTCAAGGACAGAATTTCTCCACTCGAAATGCCCGCCATTTTGAAGACCCTGTCTCGTCACCAACCCGTCGCCAAGCCCCGGGAACACAGGGAACCCATTCTGTTGGATCCATTCAGTGATTCTGTTGATGTCGACATACGTTCTATCATCTGTGACACGTAGAAAGTGAAGAGGTCAAACTTGCAAATATGTAGAAAGGAACCAAATTATTGAAACATAACGTTCCAAATAAGTAAATAATACTTACGTGACATGACTTACTGGGCGATCGATTATTAAATCGATTCAGGATTTTATTGCAGGCCAACACTACAAGTGATATTGCACGATTGTCAACATGGACAAGATACTTCGAGGGATTGTGAAATTTCGTAATACTGTGCGACTAAGTCTTCTGCCAACACTGAAGAAAGTTGCCAGCAAAGTCAAAGTATGTATTCTACATGTATAGGTATTGTTGTGAAGAGTATTTTTAAATCGAATAAAAATATTTTAAAAATCGATAAAGAAATCAAAGGAATGCCAAGATATAGTAATCAGTGTAGTAGACAGAGGGTTAACTGAGGGCTGCATCTCTCGGTTTAAAGCATACATTTTAATACAGTTTTATGAATTTCATCTGTAAAACTTACTTGATTATAAAAAAAACTGGAAATTTAGAGGGGTACTTGTGGCTACTTGCCCCCCTCACCCATATGTACCCCCCCCCCCCCCCCCCCCCCCCCCTTCCTACATCCCTGACAAGCATTTATCTACAATCAATAACATTCCCATTTTTCTTCATAGCCTGAAGTATTGATGATTACATGCGTGGACAGTCGTTTAGAGCCTGCTAATTATATGTCAACAGTTCCTGGCCAAATGTTTGTCGTTAGAAATGTTGGAAATCTCTTCCCACACGCCAGACTGTTTGGTGGCCAAGTTGCTTGTTCTGCAGAACCAGCTGCTTTGGAATTTGCAGTTGTTACCCATGGGATTAAGCATGTTGCAGTTTGTGGACATTCTGATTGCAAGGTAGTGTTACTTGGTGTATTTTAGGCTCAATTTTCCACTTCAGTTATGTTATAATATACTCACAAATTTGGCCGAAAAATGACTCTAGGTGCACATGCAGACACAATTGCTGACAGTCTGATGGTTGGAAAAACACTTTGTGTCTCAGTAGACCATTTTATAATTCATTGTCCTCCCGCGATGGTGTGAAGTTGAGGTCGGTATAACTGCACCCATTATGCTGCACCTAAAAATTGCATTTTGTGATGTGCATGCAGTTATGTCAACCAGCCTTGACAATACCTAACTGCTGTTTTCTGTGAAACCTTTGCCAGGGAATGGAAGGATTGTACAACACAACAAGTGCCCCCAAGTCAGACAACACTTCTATGGTCACAAGTTGGATAACTACCCATGGAAAGTCGTCACTGACCAAATTAGACCAGCTTATTGTGAACGCCGACAACCCTGTGAAACTCATATTTAATGAAGAAAATAATACAGAAAGATTTGAGGCTGTCATTGATGAGAAGCTTTGCATTGTCGATAAGCTCTCACAGGTAAGTGATTTGTTCTTGAATTGGATTGAGTCTGATCTCAACAGGCAAATCTCTTATTTGGGTTGCCTGTGGCACAAGAAGAGTGGAAGACTTGAACTAGCCATAATTAAGAAGCCTGTGAATGCATAACACTTCAACAACAAAAATAACGGCTGTGTTAATTATATGCCAATCTCTGCACAAATGCGAATAGCCATCAATAGCAAGGACTGGAGCAACTTAGTGATCATGGAGCAGTCCTTGTCAATCATCTTCAAAAAACATTATAGATGTGACGTCACCTTAGAAATTGAAATCCACACAGGAACAAAGACCCTGTGTCCGAGCCCATGATACCTTATGCAAAGCATCATGGGCTCAGATACAAGGTCTTATTTTCAATGTTGTTTTCTGTCATCAGATCAACGTGTTGCAGCAGCTTCAAAACATCGGTTCTTACAGCTTTGTACGCGAGCAACTGCGAGCCAAACAACTCAACCTGCATGCGTTGTGGTTCGATATTGCTAATGGAGAAATGTATATGTTTTCAAGAGAAAATGGGACGTTTGAGGTGGTGAACGAAGATACTATCGATACTGTATTCAAGTCTGTCTAGCAGGGAATATTTGCAGCATGAAAATGATTGTGGACAAATGGCGTTTTTAAATTTTATTGTAGTAATTTATAATTATTTTATTTTTTAATAAAAATCAGCCGCCTCCTCTGGGTCAAAAATTTTTGACCCAGAGATGGCTAATATTCAGGCTAAAAATAATGCTTATGCAGGAAATCATGGGATGAATGGAGACCTGACTAAATAAATAATAATAGAATTAAATACACATCTAATACAAACACTATATTGTAGTTAATAAAACAGATTCAATAATAAAAGTATTTAAAATTAAAAGCGTTTTCATCTTTAGTTAAACCCTTCACAAACCAAATGTGTTTGATCAGAAGAAATGCTACATTAAATCCCTTTCTTGCATGCATTTTTGTACACAATATTGCCGTTTACTGCAGCAATATTGCACGCATTGCCACACACAGCATTATAATAAACAAATAAATATTTGAATGAGCGCGCGTCTTTTTTGATGGGTTTCCTGTGGTGGAGCGCGCAATACGTATTATGTTGGGCTCCCTGTGCGTAGAAACGTATTATGTTGGGATCCCTTGCCTGTGCGCGCCCACAGAAATGCAGTATATTCAATATATTGCATATGGGAGGAGATTGTGCGCTATTGCAGAGGACATGCGCTATTGCAGAGGAGGACATACGCTATTGCAGAGGACATGCGCTATTGCAGAGGACATACGCTATTGCAGAGGACATGCGCTATTGCAGAGGAGGACATGCGCTATTGCAGAGGACATGCGCTATTGCAGAGGACATACGCTATTGCAGAGGACATGCGCTATTGCAGAGGAGGACATACGCTATTGCAGAGGACATGCGCTATTGCAGAGGACATACGCTATTGCAGAGGACATGCGCTATTGCAGAGGACATGCGCTATTGCAGAGGACATGCGCTATTGCAGAGGACATGCGCTATTGCAGAGGACATGCGCTATTGCAGACGACATGCGCTATTGCAGAGGACATACGCTATTGTAAAGGACATGCGCTATTGCAGAGGACATACGCTATTGCAGAGGACATGCGCTATTGCAGAGGACATGCGCTATTGCAGAGGACATGCGCTATTGCGCGCAATGTTGCACTGTGTATTCTTGTAAAGAGAATAGGAACTACGAAGTAATGAAAGCAAGGATTTTAATGTACTATACAACAGGAATATTCATTTTAGTAGTTCTACGATTGTGTAATGTGCGTACGATTGCCATTGTAATTATTATAATACTACATTAAATTATTTGAAATTACACATTGTGAAAGATTGATTTGTCCCGAATCTAATCTATTAAATATTCATATAAAAATATCCTAACCTACTGAATATAAAAAAATAAACATGTTTTCATCATTTACAACCGTGGTTGATTATGTGCATGACAGTACTGCGCTATATAAATAAATAGAACAATTACTTCTTCTACGTTTGCAGTTGCAGGCGTACTAAGTACTATCGAAAAGAAAAACTAATTTTTCAAGTTTTTCGTCTGTTAACATTATTATCAAGGATCGTTCTATCGTGTTTTAGAACTTATAACTTCAGTTCTGTGGCGCTCTTGTCCTTTTTACAACCATTTTTACTTCTTGCCTCGTTTTTTCTGTCCTTTAGTTAAAGCTTGCAGCTTCTTTTCCGTTTGTTTCTGGCGTTCATTCTCGGGCTTTGTCTTGTGAAGGTCCAACTGACTCGATTTCTCCTCCAACTGTTTCTTAAAAAACTCAAACCTCTGTAAACAGTTGCTTCTTTGAAGAGCAAGAGAGTCGCGATTCGACTTGGCAGCGGTTAGTTTGCTCGCGGTCTCACGAATCAGGTGCTTGCTCTGCGCATGATCAGGAGAATCCTTGAGAAGATCCATCTGTGCCATCAACTCTTGCTCAAGTTCACGGATGCTCTTGTCGGCTTCCAATGATTGTCGGGATAGCCTGGTAAACTCTTCGTTCAGGTTGTCTACCTTATCTTGAACTTCTGATACTTGGACCTATAAAGCAAAATAAGCATATAGGAAGTTGATAACTATTCAGTTACTCGGGTACATGGATGTACATTTGCATTTTTGTCTCTCATTCACGAAAAACACGAAAAACCCTCTCCAAAGCATAGACATTTGTGTTGGAAACGCAACGCCACAATCTCAGTGTGGACGGACAACAACGCAAAACAAAATGAAAAAATATCTTCCGTTTGAATGGGACTACAGTTGTGACATGTCACGCATAACGGGACTTCAGTTTTATGCCACGCATGAGTGTTACCAGGGTACCCCTCTCTGGTTCCAGGAAAAGTATTCCTCAAACCAGGATATTTTTTACCTCTAAGAATACTTTGTACAAGTCTTCATCTTTCGTCCCGTCTTTGTGTCGTGACTGTGACTTCCCTGACAAAGGCAAACTAGTAGCTGTTCTCGATACAGCCATAGTGCGTGACGCTTGGCGTGACGCTCCTCTTGTCATCAAGTCCCCGGATGCCTGGGCGTAGCGTGACACTGGCCTATCCTGAGACTGTTGACCAACAAGTTGACGCAGGCGCTTCTGTATGTACTCATCAGATCCTTGAAGCCTTGCATTACCGGCCTTCTCGTCCACATCGCCGAGGAAAGTCCGTAAGTTGGAACTGAGCGAGAAACTGCTGTACTTGGTGAGGCGTTGGATAAGGCCTTCCTGGGTAAAGTGGACGCCTTCTCGGTTGGCTCCACGAAGAAGACGCAAATCAAGCAGCTCCTCGACGATGTTCGACTTGTCTGCTTCAGTGTGAGAATCACCGAATACAGATTCCAGAAGCTCGCGACTGGCTTCTTCGATCTTGATATTTTCTGGTAGCGACGCCAGGGTCTGAGACAACGCAGACGATCGTCTGTAGCGAGAGAAGAACAAGTCATCGCAAACGACTGCTAATCCTTGATGGAACTCCTTCAAGAAGGCGGTATTGGAATCATCTCTAAGGTCCCCGGCAGCGACGTGCGCAAGACAGTGAACAATCACGACGATAAACTCTCCAACATTATCCATACGTTCAGTTCTGATGTACAAGATACGATTGTTCGCGTCGAAGAAGAAGGAGTTGCGGTAGGCGTTGCGTTCGAGGTACGCGTTTGGCGGCAGTTTGGTGGCAAGAAGCAGGGTGACTGGAATATGGTGACAATGAATGGCAAGTAGATCAGCAATGAAGCAGCCAAATTTGTACACAACAAACGAACGACCCGACAGAGTGTTCAAGTCGACGGGTACAAGTTCGTCGTCGCCTCCAAACAGCGTGTCATCTTTGATGTCGATGTAACTCTCTCCTGGAAAACAAAAACATCAAAAACATCTCAGACAACTGAAGTATACTTTCTAAACATCCTTGAGATTGTAAATCGAAAAGTTACCATTTTTAACAATGAGATCCTTGTTAGAATTAGAAAAAAACCCGACCTGTTCGTCTGTACTTTGGCCCTCACTATGCGACGCCCAAAACTGTAACCACCGTACAGTAATATTTCCACCCATGCAATAATTCTTGATATTCTACCCAACCTCGTGACGTCAAAGAGGCTACACTTACCAGGTGCTGCTCCAGTAGGCCCACCGCCACCCTTTCCTGCACCTCCTTTCAGTAATGATTTAAAGAGGCTATACTTACCAGGTGCTGCTCCAGTAGGCCCACCACCACCCTTTCCTGCACCTCCTTTCAGTAATGATTTAAAGAGGCTATACTTACCAGGTGCTGCTCCAGTAGGCCCACCGCCACCCTTTCCTGCACCTCCTTTCAGTAATGATTTAAAGAGGCTATACTTACCAGGTGCTGCTCCAGTAGGCCCACCGCCACCCTTTCCTGCACCTCCTTTCAGTAATGATTTAAAGAGGCTATACTTACCAGGTGCTGCTCCAGTAGGCCCACCGCCACCCTTTCCTGCACCTCCTTTCAGTAATGATTTAAAGGGCTATACTTACCAGGTGCTGCTCCAGTAGGCCCACCGCCACCCTTTCCTGCACCTCCTTTCAGTAATGATTTAAAGAGGCTATACTTACAGTGTGCTGCTCCAGTAGGCCCACCGCCACCCAAGTTTTTAGCTGCACCTCCTTTCAGTAATGATTTAAAGAGGCTAACTGATACCAGGTGCTGCTCCAGTAGGCCCACCGCCACCCTTTCCTGCACCTCCTTTCAGTAATGATTTAAAGAGGCTATACTTACCAGGTGCTGCTCCAGTAGGCCACCGCCACCCTTTCCTGCACCTCCTTTCAGTAATGATTTAAAGAGGGTATACTTACCAGGTGCTACTCCAGTAGGCCCACCGCCACCCTTTTGCACCTCCTTTCAGTAATGATTTGATGGAGTCTAGTTTCTGATAAAGTGGTGAGGACATCAACATACTGGTCAACTCCCCTTCACTCAGGGGCGCGGTAAGCTGGTAACTACTTGGCATTTCTTTCACAGTTGGTGGGGGAGGGGCTGGGGTGTCGGATTTGATCGCGTCTGCTACAAGGTTGTCAACTTGGATGCTTTCCTTCAGTGTAATAACTTCCTTGGCCTGAATCAAATCACAAGTATTTTAGCATAGAAAATGGGATATAGCACAAGAGAAAATAAGAAAAGGAAGCGTATATTTAATAACAAATGAGGTCTAACTGAATGATCGCCCCTAAGAACTGGTGAGAATGATAGTCTGATATAGAGAAATATGATGTGATGATGGAAGTGCTGCTGCTTTTGATGATGATGGTGACTATGACGGATTTGAGGATGATGGTGGTGATAATGATGACGATGATGGTGGTGTGATGATGACGATGATGATGGTAGTGATGGTGATGATGATGGTGACTATGACGGATTTGAGGATGATGGTGGTGATGATGACGATGATGGTGGTAGTGATGGGTGATGGTGATGATGATGGTGGTGATGACAATGACGATGACTGTCATGGTGATGGTGACAATGACTCATGGTGATGGTGGTTGTCATGGTGATGGTGGTTGTCAATGACGATGATGGTGGTTGTCATGGTGATGTTGTGGTTGTCGTGGTGATGGTGATGTCATGGTGATGATGGTGTGACAATGACTGTCATGGTGATGTTGGTTGTCATGGTGATGGTGACAATGATTGTCATGGTGATGTTGGTTGGCATGGTGATGGTAATTGTCATGGTGGTTGTCATGGTGATTGGCATGGTGATGGTAGTTGTCATGGTGATGGTGATTGTCATGGTGATGGTGATTGTCATGGTGATGTTGGTTGGCATGGTGATGGTGATTGTCATGGTGATTGTCATGGTGTTGGTTGGCATGGTGATGGTGGTTGTCGTGGTGATGGTGATGTCATGGTGATGTCATGGTGATGGTGATTGTCATGGTGATAGTGATTGTCATGGTGATGGTGGTTGTCGTGGTGATGGTGGTTGTCATGGTGATGGTGGTTGTCATGGTGATGGTGGTTGTCATGGTGATTGTCATGGTGGTTGTCATGGTGATAGTGGGTGATGGTGGTTGTCATGGTGGTTGTCATGGTGATGGTGGTTGTCATGGTGATTGTCATGGTGGTTGGCATGGGTCATGGTGATTGTCATGGTGATGGTGGTTGTCATGGTGATGTCATGGTGATGGTGGTTGTCATGGTGATGGTGGTTGTCATGGTGATTGGCATGGTGGTTGGCATGGTGGTGGTTGTCATGGTGATGTTGGTTGTCATGGTGATGGTCATGGCATGGTGATGTTGGTTGGCATGGTGATGGTAATCAACAAACCTGTGCTCTATCTTGCACTGCCTGTTGTTTTTCTTCATGCTCTGTCTTTTCATCATCCATTTTAGTCGACAATTCTTGCAGCTTGGCAGTTTTCTTTGCCTCTCGTTTCTTCTTCAATCTTTCCTCGAGCGAGCTCTGCATTCTCATCCTATCAGCGTCCATTTTGTTCATCAGTTTAGCGAGGTCCTTGCTATGTTCCTTCAAGACTGCTTCCTGGTCGTCCTTGGTTGCGCCCTGCTTGGAAAGTCTTTCCATTTCTTGCTTGGCTTTAGCTTTTTTCTCTTTGAGTAGCGCTTCCTTTCGAGCGTTAAGCGCGAGGATTGCCTTCTCATTCTTTTTCTTTTCCTCTTCTTCCTCTTCTTCTAACTGTTGCTCAAAAGATTGCAATTCAGTGTCCATCTTGTCCTGTTGTTCACGTTCAAATTCTATCAAAAGAACAGTTGGTTATAGTTTCACTTAATTCATTAGAACACATCTTTACAGAATACCTTCTCTTTAGACCTCCTCTCCCATTCCTCTCCTCTCCCATTCCTCTCCTCTCCCATTCCTCTCCTCTCCCATTTCTCTCCTCTCCCATTCCTCTCCTCTCCCATTCCTCTCCTCTCCCATTCCTCTCCTCTCCCATTCCTCTCCTCTCCCATTCCTCTCCTCTCCCATTCCTCTCCTCTCCCATTCTCTTCACGATAAACCGATGTAAAAAGCCTGTTAAAATCATCAACAGTACCTTCGTTTTCTTTTCTTAGTTTCTGTTCATTCTCGAGCCGTTCTTCGTCAAGCTTCTTCTTGACTTCATCCAGTTCTCTAGCAGCAGCCATTGCTCTTTCAACAGACTTACGATGCTCTTCTGCCTGCTCTGGCGTCAGTTGGTTGAGACAGTCAGCATATTCCTGGTCACAATACAAAACAATTATCATCAAGACACTCAACGAACGAATAGCGTAGCCAGGTTAGGTTAGCCTGATTTTCAGACGGTCCGGGTTCTCAAAGCAAGAGCGGAGGACCATGCACGGACCGTCTGAAAATCAGTCTAGTTTAGGTTTGCGTCGCGTTTTTATGATGCATAAAACAAGTCAATTGGATGTCGTCTTAGCCTCGCGTGGATACAAAGGCTTGGTTACTATTCAAGATGGCTGCCATCGATTTTAATGAATATAACTTGAAAGTGAGAAATAGCATTGGCGTACCGTGTAGTGTTTCTCTTTCAATTCTAGCTTAGCTCTAGCGTATCGGACTTCCCAGTCAGCCACTGCGCCCTGCTGGATCTTCTTGCGTTCGTCTGTGTGCTTTTTGTCTAGTTTACTCTGTCGTAACTGCTGCTTGTTGAAGAGTTGAGCACGTTTTTGTTGTAGTTCTCCTGGGCTCAGCTTCTCTTTGTTTAGAGCTTCAAGTTCTTCTTGGTCTTTGAGTCGGAGTTCCTCCTGCTCTTGAGCGTGCTTCTCTTCCATTTTGGCAAGCGCTTCGTCAACGGCTACTCTTCGTTCCTCCATGAACATATTCTCTAAGTCTTTGAGCTCTTGTTCTTGTCTCTTCTCCAAAACCTAGAATACAACAACGTTGATCGTATGACATGCAGTCCTCCATTGGTTTGTAAAGCGCATTGAGACTATGTGAAATGCGCTATATAAGAACATCCATCATCATCATCATCATCATCATCATCATCATCATCATCATTATCATCATCATCATCATCATCCACCAGTCAGTCGTCCAGAATCTTTGCATTTCAGACAGACCCAAGTCAAACAACTATACAAACTATCTACCTATCAAACACAGCAGTACTGACCTTGCGGATGACAAACTCAGCAGCTTCAACACCGTTTTCACGGATACCCTCGATCATAGCCTGCTTCTCTGCATCTTTTACCTGATGAAAGATTTCAAAATAATTTCGTAAATAATCAAAGTATCAGCTGGAGCATGGATGGCCGGGATGGTTAGGTGCGTGGTCACTACGTAAGTGGTTCAATTATTCGTGGCTTTACTTACACCCTTAGGTGAAAATTGCTCTAGACTAATCCTACCCTGTGTAGCCAGCGTGGGGGGAGGGGTTGGGGGAGATGGGAGGGGGAGCCGGCAATCCATGTATCAAGTGAATCTCAATTACCTGTTCGTTGCGCGCTTCAGTGATTTCTTTTTTCTGTTCCATCAGTTCTCTGGCTGTTTCACGTTCTTGCTTACGCTGAAGCGCTTCAAGCTTCTTCTTTTTCTTCTCGGCCAGTTTAGCACGCAGGTTGGAATGCTGCCTGCTTCGATCTGCGTCGAGTTTTTCGAGTGCTTCTTCGACTTCGTGTTGATGCGCAGCGAGTAACTGTGCACAGAAAAGACAGTTATGGTATATAGAACGAAGGAGGAATGGAGGGAGGGAGGAAGAAGAAAGGGAGGGAGTGAGGAAGAAAGGGAGGAAGGCAGGGAGGAAGGAACGGAGAGAGAAAGGAAGGAAGAAAGGAAGGAAGGAAGGAAGGAAGGAAGGGAGCGAGAGGGAGGAAGAAAGGGAGGAAGAAAGGAAGAAAGGAAGAAAGGAAGGAAGGAAGGAAGGAAGCAAGCAAGCAAGCAAGCAAGCAAGCAAGCAAGCAAGCAAGCAAGCAAGCAAGCAAGCAAGCAAGCAAGCAAGCAAGCAAGCAAGCAAGCAAGCAAGCAAGCAAGCAAGCAAGCAAGCAAGCAAGCAATAATAATACAATACAATACAATAAATTTATTAGCATTTCCCAACAGGGATTTTCAATACTAATTTACAAATATAGGATTAAATAAGTAAAATATTAAGCAAACAAACAAACAAGCAAACAAACAAACAAGCAAACAAGCAAGCAAGCAATTACCCGTTGTAGTTCCTCAGGTGACATGGCATCACTACGAGCTGAGATCTCAGCAGCATGCCTGTCTTTTATTTCTCTCATTTGTATTTCTTTCTCGGCATCTACTATTTTCGCGGCCTCATCTTCCTCTTTCTTCGTTTCTTTGTTGAGTTTTTCCTTCAGTTTCTGAGCCTCTTCTCCATGACGCACTCGCATATCGTCCATTACTCGCTGTTGTTCTTTCTTAATGGCCTTTTGAAAGAAAATACACGACTTATGTGACACTGATTGACTGTGAGGGGTGGGGTAGGGGTGTGTCACAGTTGGTCATGCAGCATATGATCGATCATTCTGGTAATGCGCGAAGTGTAATGAACAAATGGACTTTTGAGTAGCCTTCTAATATGTGAAGAGTATGCGCTAATACTTGTTCTACACAGGCACACTGCACGGTATCCAAATCCTTCAATTTGATTGGTTCGTTGAGCGGGCCGTATTTTCCTATCGCTGTCCTATATAGGTCCAGGTACGGCATCCATTTTGTAAGTGCTGAATAAGTCAATTTTTCGAGGGAAAAAAGAAGTTCTTTACCGACTTTATGTCGGTCCGTACAGTGGAAGACTGTGCCCTCAGTTTGAAAGTGCTGACCTCTCGGACCTTCGGCCTCGGTCATCATTTTCAAGACCTTGGATACAGTTTTTCACATTACGGACCTCCCAGTCGGTAAATAACCTATTTCTACGCGGCGCCATGGACATCATTTCAAGACAGTTCAAAACCTCACCTGTTCTTCAGTCGTTTCTTTAGGCATCAATACCTCGGGTACAGCAACATGGTCAGCATCCACTGGTTTGTTTGCAGCAAGAGCTTTGCTTTGTTCTTCTAAGATTCGTTTGGCTGATTCTTCTTCAGCTTTGTGGCGTGCTTCTTCTTGTCTGCGCGCTAGACGTCCAGCGAGCTTAGCCTACAAGTACAGGTAGACATCTTATAAACAAATAGTACAACGACCGGGGACTTTTTAGCTGAACGGTTGCCGCACAACCTCAGTATCGATAGTCATTTCCAGTGCACTCTCTGTGACTTGAGTCCGCAGTGAATACAGCTCTTGTAAGGCGAGAGTCGACTGTATTAAAAGTATGTGTCATACTACTAACCTTGGTTTCATCGAGACTTTTGTTTTTACTTTTCTCCAGATGACCCTGTAAGGCATCGTTATCTTTACGGAACTGATCCATGATCTGTTGTTGTAGAACTGCGTCTAGGTTGTTGTCACCCGTTAACTGAACAACGAACGATCATTAGTACCATTTAATAACTACGACAACAGTCTTAACAAAACAACAACAGAAATCACCATCATCATCACTACTACTACTACTACTACCACTACTACTACTATTATTACTACTACTACTACTACTACTACTACTACTACACTACTACTACTACCACTACCACTACCACTACTACTACTACCACTACCTACCACTACTACCACTACCACTACTACTACGACTACTACCACCACTACTACTACCATTACTACTACCACTAGTACTACCACTACCACTACTACCACTACTACCACTACTACTACTACTACTACTACTACTACTACTACCACTACTACTACCACTACTACCACCTCCACTACTACTACTACTACTACTACCACTAGTACACCACCACCACCACTACCACTACTACCACTACCACTACTACCACCACCACTACTACTACCATTACTACTACCACTAGTACACCCACACCACCACTACTACTACCACCACTACTACTACTACTACTACTACTACTACCACCACTACCACCACTACTACTACTACCACACCACTACTACTACCACCATACTACACCACCACTACTACTACCACTAGTACTACTACTACCACCACTAGTACTACCACTGCAGCACCACTACTACCACTACTACCACTACTACAAGTACCAGTACCTTTTCAAGTAATTCCTTGTGAGCTTGTTTGAGTTGTTCTTTATGCTCCTCGTTCAGATTGATGGACATTTCACCCAGATTACGAGCTTCTTCGCTCTCATAGCGACCCTCTAAAGCCAACCTCTCCGCCTCTTGTTTCTTTGAGAGAGCGTCCAGATCACCACCTTCGCTTATAACCTACACAAACCAATCATTAGTCGTTAGAAGGGTGAATGTCTAGACTCGTTTAATGCCTAGACATCGAGCCTAAAATGAGCCACAAAACAGAGTTTCATCTTCATTTCGCATCATGATTTTCCGCACTATTTTCTTACCTTCGCCTTTTCAGCTTCGTGTCTCTCGCGTAGTTTCTTCAGTTTGTCTTTTTTCCTGCTCGCGAACTTGGCCTTCAGTAGGGATATTTGTAGAGCCTTTCTCTGAACAAGGTCGCGAGACAGTTTCTCTTCCACGTTCATTTGCTCTTTCTTAAGCTGCTCCGCTTTGTCAGGATCGAGCGATCCAGAGGTAACAAGATCATCCTGCAAGTAAAGTTCATCCATCAAAATTACATAGTCCCTTTTCGCGTTCACAGATCCCGTTGTAAAACCGCTGTACTTATTGACATCAGACGCATTTGTACAGGGTTAGCCTCGAGTCAGTGTAAATTATTCACAAACTGATCACTGTAACCATAGTAACCAACTGATCACTGTAACCAACAGATCACTGTAACCATAGTAACCAACAGATCACTGTAACCATAATAACCAACAGATCACACTGTAACCATAGTGACCAACAGATCGCTGTAACCATAGTAACCAACCGATCGCTGTAACCATAGTAACCAACCGATCGCTGTACCAATAGTAACCAACTGATCGCTGTAACCATAGTAACCAACTTACCACTGTGGTGCAGAACATATCTCCCATTCTTCGACGGTATGCCTCTACTTCCTGGTCTGAAGCTTCTTTCTCAGCAACTGCCTGGCCAGTGATCTGTTCCTGGATAATGGTGTCTTGCAGCCCTTCCTGGGTCTTGATAAGAGTCTCGGCATCGGCTTTCTGCTCGACGTCATCAAGCTTAATCTTGGACTTTTCGGCCTTGAAAGAAACAAAAGCAAAATCTCAAAATCTTTGCAGATGACGTCATTTCCGCTGTTACAAAGAACGAGCCAACATAGTCGTTGGAAGTGTTCTCTATTATCATCGCTACCATAATAGCTACCAATAGTCATAGTATGACGTCATGGCCGCCATGTTGGATAAATCGTAAAAGTTACATTCTCGCAAGATGTCGTTCAATAGCTGACATTCCATATATGCTTTATTTCTCGTGCACAAATGATTCGTAACGAGGCTCCGGGAGAACATATTGTATGAAAAGTGGATCATTTATCGTGGTCTATTGGCGCTATAAGCACAATGATAACAAAAGAAAAAAAGGAAAAAAAAGAATAAAAAAGAAAAAGAAAAAAAGAAAAAAAAAGAGAAAAATGATCACCATGATCACAATGAATTGTGTTGAAAACTAATCGATTCAATTGTCTTGATGAGTTTCTATTCCCAAGTACGATTTTACCTCCAGCTTTTGTTTTCTCAACAAAGCCGCCTCTCTCTCTTCTCGGCACTTCCTCAGTTTGTCGCGTAGGTTGGACATTTGCTTCTCTTTCTCAGAATCCAAGGCGTTCTCGAGCTTTGCTACTTCTCTCTCGTGATCATCCATGATCGCTTTCATTTCGTCTTCACTCAAGTCACCAGACAGTTTGTTGGCAAGTTTTTCGGCCAACTCCTTCATGGACTTTGCTCGTTTTTCCCTCCTACATAAACGAAGGTTACATCAATCAACATCAACGTCAAAACCTGTTTTACCTGTTCCTTGATAAGTTTGTTAAGCTATTTCAGGCCATACATATACATACATATACTTTATTTCCATTCGGATCTTAGAGTAGCTCACATGGTGCTAGTATCTCCGAAAAAAGGACGTTGATCAATCATCAACAAAACCTGTCTGTCAAAACCTGTTTTACCTGTTCCTTGATAAGTTTGTGGACAGCGGTTTCCTCCTCTCGTCCCAGTCCCTGCTCTAAGTGCATTCTTTCCTTGTTCATGGTGCGTAAGAAGTCACTGACGTCACTCGTGCCGTGGATCTGCCATTGTACCACAGGAGAATCGCTGGGTTGTAATGGCACAGTCACGACTTGTCCTTCAGGAATCGGCTGAGCACCGCCGCCCGGGGTTTGCATTACAATAGTGTATGGTTGGCCGCCTTTACAATAAAAAACAATGTAGTTAGTGTGAATGATTACAGAAACACTTCCGCGTAACTCCATGTTTTGGGCTCCCTGTGGTAACTGGGGGCTGGCTAGTCCCAGTCCCCTCTCTTTTTTAATTTTTTTAATTTTTTTATTTTCTTAACGACAAGAAAGAGATTGCAGTCGATTGTGGAGGAGATTATTAAACTCTATTCAATGTTACTGTCAATGTCTTATCGTTATTATTTACCAAAGTTTCCTTTCTCCACGCGTTCAAGGAGGTATTGTAAGCTTGCCATCAGCTCGTTCTCGCGAACCTGAGATCCAGCGGTCATTCCCGCGTAACTAGACTTCGAGCCTGCTGGTGCGGTCTGTTGGTGTTCGTCGTGTTCAACTTCACCACCGCTGTCTGTTTCACCTGTGTGTACCCGCTCACGAGTTGCCTGCATGGCATCAAATAAAAACATCAAATAAACGCTATTTACTAACTAGTGGGACATGCAGTTTGTCAACCAATATACAATGTGATGTCATTTCTATTAATAGCAGCATGACGTCATATTTACACCCGAGAAAAGTATGACGTCATATTCAGACCTGAGGAAAGTATGACGTCATATTTAGACCGAGGAAAGTATGACGTCATATTTACACCTTAGGAAAGTATGACGTCATATTTACACCTGAGGAAAGTATGACGTCATATTTACACCTGAGGAAAGTATGACGTCATATTTACACATTAGGAAAGTATGACGTCATATTTACACCTGAGTAAAGTATAACGTCATATTTACATCTGAGGAAAGTATGACGTCATATTTACACCTGAGGAAAGTATGACGTCATATTTACACCTGAGGAAAGTATGACGTCATATTTACACCTGAGGAAAGTATGACGTCATATTTACAACCGAGGAAAAATATGACGTCATATTTTCACCTGAGAGTATGACGTCATATTGAAAGTTTGACGTCACATCGATAGAAACTACGTAGAGATAACAACAGTGTGATTGCATAGCAGTACGTCATACTCACCTTAACAAGCGCGGATACGTCAAGGTTATCCAGCATATCCCGTAGTTTCTCCGTTTGTCCCATTATTCGGTCAAAGAACCCTTTAAGATCGGCCTGATGGCGAGACAGTTGAGAACTCATGTGTAACGTCTGATCCTCCAGTTTGTCGAACAGCGTTCTGACATTGAAGTTCTCCAATTCAAACCTGACGTTGTGACTCTCGAACGTCGCTGGCGCTCCCTCGGCCATGCCCCTCGGGCCAAGCTCTTCTGGGTTGTCATCAATGCCTGGAATGGGTACTACAGGGACGGGTGCCCCAAGGGCTTTGTACTTAGGCCTTAGGGAGGCTATTGGATATCGGCCAAAGCTACGTGGTCTCCAGATGAATATAGCGATGACCAGCATAACGACACAGATGAGCATGAATGCCGTCATACCGAATATAACACCTTGGTTAGGCGCTAGATTCTTAGGCTGAACAAAAATACAACAAAGAATAGCGTGTCAAGTGTTTGACTTAAGATGATGATGGATGGTGACCGAGGTTGATGTTACTGTTGGTGATGATGATGATGTTGACTGATGATGATAACAATGTTGATGATGGAATTGAATAGAATAGAAAATGTATTTACCGGGGATAACACAATAGATATATCTAATAAACTTACGGCCCTCAAAAAATATGATGATGATGATGATGATGTGAGGATGATGATGATGACAATGATGTTGACTGATGATGATAACAATGTTGATGATGGAATTGAATAGAATAGAAAATGTATTTACCGGGGATAACACAATAGATATATCTAATAAACTTATGGCCCTCAAAAATATGATGATGATGATGATGTTGATGTTGATGATGATGATGACAATGATGTTGACTGATGATGATAACAATGTTGATGATGGAATTGAATAGAATAGAAAATGTATTTACCGGGGATAACACAATAGATATATCTAATAAACTTATGGCCCTCAAAAAATATGATGATGATGATGATGATGTTGATGATGATGATGACAATGATGTTGACTGATGATGATAACAATGTTGATGATGGAATTGAATAGAATAGAAAATGTATTTACCGGGGATAACACAATAGATATATCTAATAAACTTATGGCCCTCAAAAAATATGATGATGATGATGATGATGATGTTGATGATGATGATGACAATGATGTTGACTGATGATGATAACAATGTTGATGATGGAATTGAATAGAATAGAAAATGTATTTACCCAAGGGCTTTGTACTTAGGGATAACACAATAGATATATCTAATAAACTTATGGCCCTCAAAAAATATGATGATGATGATGATGATGTTGATGATGATGATGACAATGATGTTGACTGATGATGATAAACAATGTTGATGATGGAATTGAATAGAATAGAAAATGTATTTACCGGGGATAACACAATAGATATATCTAATAAACTTATGGCCCTCAAAAAATATGATGATGATGATGATGATGTTGATGATGATGATGACAATGATGTTGACTGATGATGATAACAATGTTGATGATGGAATTGAATAGAATAGAAAATGTATTTACCGGGGATAACACAATAGATATATCTAATAAACTTATGGCCCTCAAAAAATATGATGATGATGATGATGATGATGATGATGACAATGATGTTGACTGATGATGATAACAATGTTGATGATGGAATTGAATAGAATAGAAAATGTATTTACCGGGGATAACACAATAGATATATCTAATAAACTTATGCCTCAAAAAATATGATGATGATGATGATGATGATGATGATGATGATGATGACAATGATGTTGACTGATGATGATAACAATGTTGATGATGGAATTGAATAGAATAGAAAATGTATTTACCGGGGATAACACAATAGATATATCTAATAAACTTATGGCCCTCAAAAAATTATGATGATGATGATGATGTTGATGATGACTGATGACAATGATGATGACTGATGATGATGTAAATTTAAAGTGCAACGTTTAACAAACTCGTTTATCATATGCTATACACTAACCTGAGTTTTCTTGACTCCAATTTTACTGAACATCAAATCATTCGTAACGACAATGGCTTTCCCATCAGGACACTGTTCGCCCTGTATCATGACCTTCACGATTGTTTCTCTCAAGGGAAATCCATTATCATAGAAAACAAACGTTCCACTTTCACGAAACACGTGGACAAAGAACTTCAACGTCTTGTTCGTCTCGGTGACGATGGAGTGAAGTTGACGAAAGTTCCCATAGTCAAAGTCTGGGTTGGTGTTGAACAGATGGTTCTTACGGTATCTTGGATAGTGGCTGAGGCTTCGATTACCTTCACTGATTGTTATCTTGAACATGAGAGCATCTTGAAACTTGAAACAGAACGTTGGTGAAGTGATGGTTTGGCTGGAGTTCGTCGCGTTACTGCTACCAGATACGACCGCTCTTCGCTTACGTCGTGCAGAGGGCGTTGGAACAGGAGCAGGTGTGTTTGGAGAGATCGCATCACTGGCTTCTTCCTTGGTCTTCGGCAAGAAGCCCGTCAGACCATTGTCATCGTACGACGTGATTTCCATCTGATGGCACGTCGTGTCAAAGTCACCCAGTCCCATTTCCTCTGTAATGGGCGTGGTTTCAGAGAAGTTCTGACCTGACGTAACGAGTTGGAAGTTCCCGAGTTCGTTTCTCTTGCAGCAAAATTTTGGTCGTGTGTTCTCACACTGTATGTCACAGTCTATAGGGGTATAATCACAGTTACATGATCCATATTCCGTGTTAAATCGACCTGGTCCGGTACACGATGATTCACACTCAGTATTTAAGGTAGCCAAGTCCTTACACTCCCTGGTCGAGGCTTTGCGATACTGGTTGTTACCGCAGCGTGGATCCACCTACAAATACAAACACCATTAGTATTCTGACAGACTACATGGTAGTTAAGCGTGGTGTTACAAGAGACACAAGCATAAGCACAAGTACAAGAGACGTTATTTCACTGTGAAAACGAGTCTGACGCAAGCATAAGCGCAAGCACAAGAGACGTTATTTCACAGTGAAAATGGGCCTGACGCAAGCATAAGCACAAGAGACGTTATTTCACTGTGAAAACGAGTCTGACGCAAGCACGAGACGTTATTTCACTGTGAAAACGAGTCTGACGCAAGCACAAGCACAAGAGACGTTATTTCATTGTGAAAACGGGCCTGACGCAAGCATAAGCGCAAGACACGTTATTTCATTGTGAAAACGGGCCTGACGCAAGCATAAGCACAAGCACAAGAGACCTTATGTCACTGTTAAAAGGGCCTGACGCAAGCACAAGCGCAAGACACGTTATTTCACTGTGAAAACGGGCCTGACGCAAGCATAAGCGCAAGACACGTTATTTCACTGTGAAAACGGGCCTGACGCAAGCATAAGCACAAGCACAAGAGACCTTATGTCACTGTTAAAAGGGCCTGACGCAAGCACAAGCGCAAGCGCAAGCACAAGCGCAAGCGCAAGCGCAAGCACAAGCGCAAGCACAAGAGGCCTGATGTTACTGTGAAAACGAGCCTGCAACAAGCGCAAGCACAAGCATCAACATTTTTCCATTCTTGCGCTTTAGGCTTGTTTTCACACGTTCATACGCATGCTAACTTAGACTGCGGGCTACCTGTGGTTGACAATCGCTGTCACTGTTTCCTTCCACCTTCTCTAAATCCGTCTCGTCGTAATAGACATACCCAGACTGACACTGACACGAACCATCTGATATCTGGTACGAACGGTGTTTGCCAATACACGTACACTTGGCCTGCCCTTTCCCAGCAATAGCACTACTACCGCAAGGCCAGCAAACGGTACTACCAGCAATGTTATTAAACGTGTTATTAGGACACAGGAAACAATCTGCGGGACTTCTTGCTAAGGAAACGTTACCATAGTTACCAACAGGGCAAGGGTACATGTTCCCACTCCCCTCGGGACAGTAGTGTCCCTTATGGCAGGGGTTTATGTACGGGGCGATGGTACCCCTGGGGCAAAAATACCCGGGTGGACAAATAGAACAGTTGTGTCTATATTCATGGTTGCCATAGGAACCAGCACGACATATTTGACAGTTGTCTTTGTGGTATACACGAGGTCTAGGCGTTCCCAAGGATGAATAGCCCAGGTTACACAGCTTCTGCGATCCAGATCCAGGTGGACAGTGATAAGGATAGCTACATGGTTCGTACCATGCTGACCCATTAACGCAGTAGTTACCACCTTAGTGAAACACATCGATGTTAGATCAATGTATACCAACTTCTGTTTGTCTGTCTGTCTGTGTCTCTCTCTGTGTTTGTCCGTCTATCTGTCTGTCTGTCTGTTTGTTTGTATGCATGTGTGTGTCTGTCTGTGTACTGTCTGTCTGTTTGTCTGTGTGTTTGTCTGTGTGTCTGTGTATAAATCTGTCGGTGTGTATCTGTCTGTCTGTTTGCCTGTCTGTATGCGTGTATCTGTGTATATGTCTGTGTATATGTCTGTGTGTCTGTGTATATGTCTGTCTGTATGTATGTCTGTCTGTGTGTCTGTATGCGTGTATCTGTGTATATGTCTGTGTATATGTCTGTGTGTCTGTGTATATGTCTGTGTGTCTGTGTATATGTCTGTGCGTGTGTCTGTGTATATGTCTGTCTGACTGTGTATATGTCTGTGTATATGTGTGTGTATATGTCTGTGTATATGTCTGTGTATATGTCTGTGTGTCTGTGTATATGTCTGTGCGTGTGTCTGTGTATATGTCTGTCTGACTGTGTGTCTGTCTGTCTGTACTATAATCCTTACCTGGACACAAATAGGGTTCAGCTGTTGTATAGTTACAGTACCGCCCTTCAGGACACAAGACCTCGTACACCGATCCCTCCCTGCAAAAGTACCTCGACCGACACGGTATACCGTACGTGTTCGTCATGTTCTCAGGGCAATAATACCCTCCAGGACATAGACCACAGTCTGTAACGTTCTTTGCTCCAGGGGTTTCTCTTCGACGTCCCGCGGGACAAATGGCTGGTTTCTGTGCTTCGAGGCAGTAGTGACCAAGCGGACACTCGCTGTTATTGTAGTTGTTCATTCCCGTCACGTTGCACCAGTATCCGGGCGGGCATTCGTAGCAGTCGTTTAAGGTTTTACCCCCGGGGATGTCACGATACCGTAGGGTGGGGCATTTAGTTGGGTAGCTGCCAAATCCACAGTAGTGACCAGGTGGACAGGAAACACCAAACGCCGATCCTGGAATAAATTAACATAATTAGAAAAGAGAACCACGAGACGGACAGCATGCAACGAGCGGTCTTCTAACTGTGCTATAGGGCTAACGCTCTTAGATGCATTTCATGTCTCACGGTGGTGGTGGGTGGTGGTGGTGGGTGGTGGCGGTGTGGGTGGGGTGGGTGGTGGGTGTGGTGGTGGGTGGGTGGTGGTGGAGGTGGTGGGTGGTGGGTGGTGGTGGAGGGTGCTGGTGGTGGGTGCTGGTGGAGGGGGTGGTGCTGGTGGTGGGTGGTGGGTGGTGGTGGTGGTGGGGAGGTGGTGGAGGTGGTGGTGGTGGGGTGGTGGTGGAGGGGTGGGTGGTGGTGGTGGGTGCTGGTGGAGGGTGGTGATGCTGGTGATGGTGGTGGGTGGTGCTGGTGGTGGTGCTGGTGGGTGGTGGTGGGTGATGCTGGTGATGGTGGGTGATGGTGGTGGTGGTGGGTGCTGGTGGTGGGTGCTGGTGGGTGGTGCTGGTGGAGGGTGCTGGGTGATGCTGGTGGGTGGTGGTGGAGGGTGGTGGTGCTGGTGATGATGAAGATAATGTTCATGATGATGATGATGACGATAATGCAGCCACCATAACGATTAAAGCTATTATATCACAACACAATGTTACAATCTCACCATTGATGCAGTATCGTCCAGCAGGACACGTGGTACAGTCCCACACTGACCCCGCCCCACCAGTGTAGTTCTTCCTGGTATTATCTGGACATGGTACAGGAGCCAAGGTACCATTAGGACAGTAATGTCCCATTGCACAAGGTCCTGCCACTATAGGTTCTACATAGCCATCAGGATTAGGGTCAGGACTGCGACTCTTACAGAAGTATCCGCCCATGCACGTGCCTGTGACCTGCCCTAGACGGCAGTAGTGCCCCCGGATACACGGTAGACACTGTGATGCGTTGGCTAGTCCCGCCATGTAATCGTAAGTGAAGGTTCCGTTAGAACACGGTATTGGAACTGTTACACCTGCAGGGCAGTAGTTGAACTTGGGGCATTTTGTAGGCGATGGGGTGCAGTAGTAGCCAGCGGGGCATTTGTCGCAGTATGCTTGGCCTGGGCGCTTTTGGTTCGAACCTGTAAACATAGAGTTATGAGTCAAGCAATGAATGAAGAAACAAGGGGATACAAAATATAGAAAAGGTAAACATGAAAAAGAGCAGATAAAAAGATGTATGGAACGAAAGTAAATGACAGAACAAGTAAGAAGTGAATGAAAGAGAGGGAGAAGTGAATGGAAGGGAGGGAGAAGTGAATGAAAGGAGGGAGAAGTGAATGGAAGGGAGGGAGAAGTGAATGAAAGGGAGGGAGAAGTGAATGGAAGGGAGGGAGAAGTGAATGGAAGGGAGGGAGAAGTGAATGAAAGGGAGGGAGAAGTGAATGAAAGGGAGGGAGAAGTGAATGAAAGGGAGGGAGAAGTGAATGGAAGGGAGGGAGAAGTGAAGGGAAGGGAGGGAGTGAAGAAGTGAATGGAAGGGAGGGAGAAGTGAATGGAAGGGAGGGAGGGAGGGAGGGAGGGAAAGTGAATGGAAGGGAGGGAGAAGTGAATGAAGGGAGGGAGAAGTGAATGGAAGGGAGGGAGAAGTGAATGAAAGGGAGGGAGAAGTGAATGAAAGGGAGGGAGAAGTGAATGGAAGGGAGGGAGAAGTGAATGTAAGGGAGGAAGAAGTGAATGGAAATGAATGAAGTGAATGGAAATGAATGAAGGGAATGGAAATGAATGAAGTGAATGGCGGGGAAGGGAAGAAAAGGAAGGAAGAGATCTTGTACATACCTGGTTCGCACTCAATAGGATTAGGAGATCCTCTAGGACATTTATGCTCTATCGGACAAACATATCCAGTCGGTGTCGACACATTTGCACGTGAAAACTCTGGACAGTAATATCCAGGATCACATAGATCGGTGTGATGTTCATTGCCATAACCAGCACAATACCATCCAGGGGTACAGTCAAGGCATTGTCCTACTGACTCTGCACCAGTAGTGTTACGGAAGGTACCAGGTGGACACTGTTGGGGTGTCGGAGTACCTGCAACACAATAGTGTCCCTTGGGGCATAGCCCATTATTGGGGTACTCAGCAGTAGCAGATGGGGTAGCAGACTTGGCACCGCCCTCACAGAAGTGGCCCCTCGCGCAGATACCCTTTGGTATGGTGCTACCTGCTTCGGAGCAGAACTTCCCAGCAGGACAGTCCGTACACATGTCAATGTTAATGAGGCCTGTTTTGTTGCCGTACGTGCCGATAGGACAAGGCTTGGGTGTACCATCAGGACAGTAGTACCCAGCTTTACAAGGGACAACCTTGGTCATATTCTGGTAAGGACACATGCTTCCAGGACTACAGGTCGTACAGTTACCTTGTCCAATGTTTGGCTGGTACATTCCTGGTAGGCAACTCAGAGGTGCGTTTGTTCCGATTGGACAGTAGAACCCAGCAGGACACAGGTATCCCATAGCAGGAGTATTAGGTGTAGGAATACTTGAGCCTCCGGTACACACAAACCCTGCGTCACAGTCTGGTGCAACGCCACCAGGTATAGTTGTGTTACGACAGTACTTCCCGATTGGACAGGCCAGACATTGCGATTTTAACGCAATCCGACCAGTGTTGTGATAGAATCCGGGAGGACACGCAGTTGGCTCGCTTCCATTGTTACAGTAATATCCGGGGGGACATGCGTCATTTAGATATTCGAATTGAAAGGAAGGCCGGAAATCTTTGGCTAGCCTGTCATTACCGGGGTTTGGTATAAGAGCACCTTCAGTACAATAATATCGACCCCAGCACAGACCACTCGGGGAGACCAAACCTTTGGTTCCACAGTACGAACCAGCAGTGCAGATGGTGCAGTTATCAGAGTGGGTTAAACCTCTTGTACCACTGAATGTACCTGTTGAACAGCGTGAAAAATGCGGTAAAGTAATATGGTATCGAAACAGATCAGACTGTTTACAAAGGAAATCCAATGTAACACAATCAACCCTCTCTTAAGCGACCGCCCTCGATCGGAGTAGGGATGATGGTCGTTAAAGGGAGGTGATTTCTTGTGGGAGTTATTGTCAGGGAAATTAAATCCAATATAATGTAGTCGAACCTCTCTTAAGCGACCACCCTCGATCGGAGTAGGGATGATGGTCGCTAAAGGGAGGTGATCTCTTGTGTTAATTGGTCGGTTTGGGAAGCTGATTGTCTGTAAGAGATGGTCGCAAATATAATACTTACGTTCTGGACACGGATATTCCCTGTAGTTGCCTGTTCCACCAGGGCAGTAGTGACCTGCCTCACACGACACAGGGGTAATAACAGCAGCCAACGTAGTATTACAGTAATAACCGGGTGGGCAAGGCTTACAGCTGTCCTTCTGTCGTTCGTTTTGATAACTACCGCTGGCACATCTTCGTGGAGTAGGACTACCTTCAGGACAATAGTGACCCTCTGGACACTCTAGTCCCGAGGGTGTGGCAGTATCTTGCCCACCTGGGCAGTAATAGGAGGGAGCGCATTTATCAGTAGGACTAGGTAGACCAGTTCCCGCGCAGTATTTCCCTGATGTGCAGTTTAGGCAATCCTGTAGCTTCACATTGCCATGGGTACCAGAGAATGTCCCTGCAGGGCAAGCGTACGGGGTGCCAGTACCAATAGGACAGTAATACCCAGGTGGACATCTTGATTGGTCGGGTACTGATGAACTTTCATTGCAGAAGAATCCAGCGCTACACTTGGCCGTTTCAGCTGCCAAACCAGCATGTGCACAGTAGTAGCCCAGGGTACAGGGTGTTGGACGTGTGGAGCCACTTTTACAGAAATGGCCAGCAGGACAGATGTCACCTAGAATACAACGTATATGTTACTTTTAGACAAGTAAAACACATAAACAGAGACATTGACATTGGACAGACCTCGTCCAGCTATGAATATAATCATGGGTGTAAAACAATAATTATCTCTATCACAGATGCATGGAGACATAATCAGTGTCTCCGAAGGAAACAACTTTTTACAAGGAATTCTTTTTAACTTTTCAATATTGTTCTCGCCGAGAAACAAAATCTACGACACAAAATCTACGACGGCGACGTCAACCGGAAGTGTAAATAACTTGCATGTGGAGGAGACTAGATTCATAGTTAGTCTTCCCTATGGATGTAGTAACCGCACAGGCTTAGGCTGCGACTATATCTCAAATGTACAAAACCCCGAACTGAAGTTATTGACACTTCCGGTTGACGTCACCGTTGTAGATTTTGTAAAACTTAAGGTCCCTATTGGCAGCAATAGAACACCATCTTTATTTTTTGCACCATCTCTTTTTTTTTGCATCATCTTTTTTTTTTGCACCATCTTTTTTTTTTCTTTTTTTTTAGCACCATCTTTTTTTTTTGCACCATCTTTTTTTTTAGCACCATCTTTTTTTTTTGCCCCCATCATATCCTACCTGTAGTCTTGTTCCAAGCAGGACAAACACACTCAAACGACTTGTAACAAGTATCAGATGGTTTTGTAGCATTGCCATAGTTTGCTGCACCAATATCACCAGGTCGTTTGGACCACGAACCACCAGAACAGAAGAAACTTTCATCACATTCTCCATTAGGCTGTGCCCGTCCGTACCCCTCACAGTAAGACCCAGCTGGACATGACACACACGACGACTCTGAGGACTGTGTTGTTAGGTTGTTAAAAGTTCCTGGTTTACATGGATATTGCTTGTCAAACTGTGTTCCCTGTGGGCAGTAATGGCCGTCTGGGCAGCTTGACGGTGTCTGAGTTGTACCAGTGCAGAAATAGCCTTGGGAAAACAACAAAATGTGAGATAACGACGAGATACAGTACGATAAGAGTGTTCATACATACATTCCTGTACATTTGCGGTGCAACTGATGTATTTGGTTTGTTGTAATATTAGTTTATACAATTAACAAAGGATACCTTCCATGTGACCGGTCTGTCCACAGGTAGCCCAACCATTGCTTCTGAGGCTACTTATATAGTAAATAAAAACGATATTTGTATGCGCGCGTCTTTTTTGGATGGGTTTCCTGTGGTAGAGAGCGCACGTGCAAAATATATTATGTTGGGCTCCCTGTGTGTAGGAATGTATTATGTTGGGCTCCCTGTGTGTAGGAATGTATTATGTTGGGCTCCCTGTGTGTAGGAATGTATTATGTTGGGCTCCCTGTGCGCGTCCCGTAAGACCACCCGCACAAATGCAGTATTGTCCGTGTTCAAGATGGTGGTGGAGTAATTATATTATTAAAACCAGCGGACAGACTGGTCAGTCAGGCCAAATGGAAAGCACCTCAAGTTTACAGGAAAGTCAAATATTGGCTTACCGGGAGGACATGGATCACAAGCTGCCATCTTCTGTGTTGACGCATAAAAACCTGGTCTACAAGGAGACGCTGTGGTACTTCCTTCTGGACAATCATGACCGACAGGGCACACTCCACCGACACCTGCATAACCTGCACTTGGTTCACTGATGTTAACTCCAGTCGTACAGAAATAGCCTGATAGAAATAACGACACGCTCAGTGACAACGCACCATAGGAAGCGGAATATGGAAGAAGGGAGGTGATAAAAGAGAAAAGAAAAGGGGAAGAAGAGAAGAGATGAGAAGAGGTGGGAAAGGAGAGAAGAGAAGAAGAAAGAAAAGAGAAGAGAAAAGAGAAGAAATAGAAGAGAAGAGAAAAAAGAGAAGAAGGGATAGAAGAAGAGAAGAGAAGAGAAGAGAAGAGAAGTGAAGAGAAGAGAAGAGAAGAGAAGTGAAGAGAAGAGAAGAGAAGAGAAGTGAAGAGAAGTGAAGTGAAGAGAAGTGAAGAGAAGTGAAGTGAAGAGAAGAGAAGAGAGGAGAGAGAGAGAGAGAGAAGAGAGAGAGAGAGAGAGAGAAGAGAGGAGAGGAGAGAGAGGAGGAGGAGAGGAGGGAGAAGAGAAGAGAGAGAGAAGAGAAGAGAGAGAAGAGAAGAGAAGAGAAGAGGAGAGGAGAGAGAAGAGAAGAGAGAGAAGAGAAGAGAAGAGAAGAGAAGAGAGAGAGAGAGAGGAGAAGAGAGGAGAGAAGAGAGGAGAGGAGAGAAGAGAGAGGAGAGGAGAGGAGAGAGAGAGGAGAGGAGAGAAGAGAGGAGAGAGAGAGAGAGAGGAGAGAAGAGAAGAGAAGAGAAGAGAAGAGAAGAGAAGAGAAGAGAAGAGAAGAGAAGAGAAGAGAAGAGAAGAGAAGAGAAGATGAAATAGATCCCCTTACCTGCTGTACATTTTCCAGTAACTGTAGACTTTCCAGCCACTTCACAATAGTGTCCACCAGTGCAAGGAGAACAATCACCTTGACGTTTAAGACCTGTCACATTACCAAACGTACCAACAGGACAGGGCCTGATGTCGTAACCAGTTCTTGTCGGACAGTAATATCCCAGAGGGCATGGGTCGGGTAGTACACCACGAATACATTGGTATCCCTCGGGACAAATATCACACACAGAAGCACCTTAAAGAAAACGTGTGGAATTATCTTTTAGAAGAGATCAACTTTCAAGGATGTATTGGTCTAGTCAACGTAGAAAAGGATTCTCGCGGTTCTACATGGTGACGTCACTGGTTGAGCGCCATTTTGAAAAAGAAGTGATGCATGATGGGAGACTGGGAAGAGGTAGCATGGGAACGAAGTATAAACCATCCTCGTTCCCAGGGCCCTCGTAAAGAATATGACGAGGCAGGGCCGTGCATAACCCAAAATTCAGGGGGAGGGGAGGCAGTACGTATTTGACAGCAAAAATAAAAATAAAAATAGTGGTATCTTTTTCACCTTGCTAGGGGGGGGGGGGGTAACTGCCCCCCTCTGCCCCTGTGCTGTATACGGCCTTGCGAGGTTTCAATTGCTCACTTACCAGTGCTGTTCATGAACGTCCCATTGCTACAAGGTATAGGCTTAGGAGATCCTGTTTCACAGTAATGTCCAGGTGGACAAACATCTCCTGTCACCCCATCCCTAGGGTTGCTCTTGTTGGCCTTGGCCGTGCAGTAGTAGCCTGGGGCACAGTCATTAGTCACAGCTATCAAACCAGTAGACTCACAGTACTTCCCTGGATCACATGATACGCAGTCCACCTCTTGCTCTTTGCGTCGATAGGGGTTGTATGTTCCCTTAGGGCATGGCACAGGGGTGGGTGTCCCTTCAGGACAGTAGCTGCCGTTAGGACAGTCAGTACCATAGGCTTTATTTACAGGTGTCGGTTCGTTAGACCTGTTGATGCACCAGTAGCCTTTGGAACACTTTTTAGTTGGGACTTCAGTAGTCGATGAGCACCAGTAACCAGCAGAACATGGTAAGCATTCGGAGGCCTGCTTCAGCCCTGTGCGGTTGGCAAACGTACCTAAAAATAATCGAGAATCGTCTTGAAATGAGTGTGTCCTCATTAACAAACAAAGACAGACGGCATAGATGGAAATGGATTGACAAATGCAGTCACACCAATCTTCAACTTTACAGCAAAGGGTTGACGGCAGGCCAAGACCTTCACCATCATCATCACCATCATCATCATCATCATCGTCATCATCATTTTATTTTTCCACAATATATTTTTTAAATGTCTTACCTGCTGGACACCCAGTTCCTTCAGAAGACCCTTGAATACAGTAGTGTCCGCGAGGACAGACATCACCAGTCACGCCGTCAGTAGGAGTTGGAATTGATGCGTTCATGCGACAGTAGAAACCTAATATAAACGTTTTAATGTGAATACTTGCTAATTAGTCATCAATATGGCAGTGCAGTCGTAACAATTTACTTTACAATATAATTGATTTGATTCAACTTGGGTTACAAGTTCAGCATACTCTACGTAGTCTACCAGACCACCGAATATTCCAACAAGAGCTAATTCCAAATACCCAGGCAGCCTAATGACCTGTGAGTAGTATTGGCTTTGTTGTATGGCCGCGAACACAAGTCACTTGAAGTTTGTCAATGAATCAGATAATGAATTGAAAACAATAGAACTCGAGTTTCTTAAGGAACTTGTCAGAAATAAACAGGGGGGAGGGTTGGAAAGTTTAAATTGAGCGTTGGAAATGTTGTGACCTTCCCCTAGCGATGGGAATGAAATTTCCTGACCCTCCCCTTGGGCTTCGCCTAAAATACCAAAACACTCCCTTTTTCACTGCCGATTTTTTCATGACCCTCCCTTTTCAGGGGCTGAAAAAGTTATGACCCTCCCCCATTTTCCATCTCCCCCCCTCCCCCCTGCTAATTTCTGACAAGTCCCTAACAATCATTTCAACAACAGCAAAGCTCTGCATTGTTAACGATAAAATACTGTTAGTTTGTGGCACAAATTCGCATTCTTGGCCATTGGTTTTCTAGAGGTGAATGACATGGAATAACACACAATAGATGGCTTTTACTAACCTTCATTGCAAAGCGCAGATGGTTTCACAAGTCCCTCAGCTCCACAGTAATACTTGGGTGGACACTTCAAGCACTCATTGACACTTTCCAAGCCAGTAAAATTGCTGTATGTACCTGATGGACACGGGTGTTCCTTCTCGGTAGCTGTCTGTCTTGGACAGTAGTTACCAGCTGAACAATTCACTGGGTCAATGACACCTGTTGCAAGAGACGTTGGGTCGCAGTAGAAGCCAGGGTTGCAGGCCTTGCAGGTCCATTTCCCTGTTTCATCTTGGTAGAATCCAGGTTCACATTTAACTTGGCTTGGGCTCCCTGTGGGACATTTAAAACCCCTTGGACACAGTTCCGTAGCGTTGTTGATGGAGCCACTTGGACAGTAGTACCCTTGTAGACACTGGAACACAACTGAGGTTGCACCTTGTGATGGACAGTAGTATCCCGCGGTACAGTTTTGACAATCCGCTCTCTTGGCATTTCCCGTATTTGCTGAAAAAGTACCAGCTGGGCAGGGGACTTCTAGACGAGTTCCCTCGGGGCAGAAATGTCCTTCAGAACAATTCCTAGGATCTGGTACATTGTCTCCACCTTTGCAGTAAAAGCCAGCTGTGCAATTTCCAGAGTACAGTGACAACTCCTTACGAGCACAGTACTTTCCAGCATCACAGGGACGTGGCTGAGAGGATCCCCGGGGACAGTAGCTACCAATAGGACAGATTCCACCAGTGAAATTAACCGAGTATATTGGGCAGGTAAAGAGGTGTGAGTTATTGTAGCTATCACTAACATGAGGTTCAGGTTTGGGTGAAAATGAAGCTCTGCTGCAATACCATCCTGGATCACATTGACCATTGGGGTACTCCCGACCATACCCCTGACAGTAATCCCCAGGGGGACATGGTGTGCAGTCTGAAGCCGACGTCGCTCGTGTCTTGTTGTTGAACGTCCCTGGAGGACATTTGAATGGAGTGGTTGTGTGTTCTGGACAATAGTGTCCAGTAAAGCAGACATCGCCGTATGGTTGAGTGACAGGGTTGGGTAAAATAGCTCGTGCAGAGCAGTAGTACCCAGCGTGACATGATCCATTAGGTGCTGATAACCCAGGTGCTGCACAGTACTGACCTCCATAGCAGTCAACACACTCCGCTAACTTGGTGAGTTTCTCACGTGGTCCAAAAGTGCCGGCAGGACACGGATCAGGTTTGCCTGACCCAGATTCACAGTAAAACCCGGGGGGACATGGTGCACCAGTGACAGTATCATTAGGATTGGGAACTTTGGCCTTCTCAATGCAGTAATAACCAGCATGGCAAAGTCCAGTTGGTTTATCCCTACCCACTATTCCACAGTAGCTCCCCTTGGTGCATGGCAAACAGTTATCTTTCGAGACACGTTTGGTCGTGTTCCCAAAGGTCCCCAAAGGACATGGAAACTGCTTTGCTGTTATGGTGTTGCTGGGGCAATAATATCCAACAGGACAATCTACAGGGACAATTGCTCCATGGGATGAACTATTTGCCCCGCTCGACGAGTTCAGTCTAGCTTCGTTAGGATCACAATAACTTCCCGCGGGGCATTCGATACACGTTCGTTGTCGTTTGTAGGGTTGGTACGCTCCTGCTGGACAGGGGTACTGTTGCCCACTGCCTTCAGGACAGTAATGACCTTCTTGGCATTCTTTATCTGCTGGGCTGATTTCTGTTTGACCCGCTGGGCAGTAAAATCCATCAGAACAATTTCCCTTGGGGTAATGCATTCCATATTGAGGACAATACATTCCAGGAATGCAAGGCATGCAATTGTTTTTAAACTGGTTGTATTCTTTGTCTGCATAGGTACCTGGATTGCAGGCTATCGGATAGTTACTACCTGTAGGGCAGAAGTGGCCCTTAGGACAACGGTCTCCATTAGATTGGTTGACAGGATGTGAGTAGATAGTGCTACCATTACAGTAGTATCCTGCAGTACATAGACCTGCCTCTTTATCAAGATAGTCGTTATCACAATAGAACCCTGGTGTACACGGGCGAGGTTTATCAGAACCCTCGGGACAGAATGTCCCTCTCTTACAGAAGCCCCCAATACTGCCAATCAATGGACATACTGCACTGCCATTAGCTATATCATCGGTATTCAATGGCTGGTTTTCCCAAGATCCTCCACTGCAGTACCATCCCTTGGCGCACAATCCAGCTGGTTTTGGCATGGCATTGTTTGGACAATAACTTCCTGATGGGCACATTTTACAGTCAGCAATCTGGTGACCCATGGTATAGTTCTTGTAGGTGCCTTTGGGGCAACCTGTGGGACTAGCAGAGCCATTAGGGCAGTAGTATCCCATGTAACACTCCGTGTAGTTTGAAGATGCATTTGGACAAAAATGTCCTTCAGGGCAAACATAACAGCGACTTCTCTTCCAAAGAGAGTTATATTGACCACCTGGACACGCCCTTGGCGAGGGTGACCCCACAGGGCAGTAGTGACCAGGTGGACATGGACCACCCTCTGCGGTTATATTCTCTGGGTTGTGAATCTTGGCTTTGTCAGTACAGTAATAACCAGGATCACAGTCTCCACTCGGCCACTCGAGCCCAGGCCTATTGCAGTACTTTCCTCCTGGGCATGCACGACAGTCGCTGAATCGAGGTCGTAACGTTTGGTTGTTATAGTAACCCTCAGGACAAGATATTGGTGCAAGGGCGTTGCCTTTTGGACAGTAATGGCCAACTGGGCACATACCAGCATCCCCCGTGTGACCTCCAGAAGGAGTGCGTGAATCGGATCCATTTCGACAGTAGAAACCATCAGCGCACTGTCCTGTTGGTGTTGTTGCATTGATACCTTCACAGTAGGAGCCTGCATCACATGGACGGCATTGACTGACATCAGAGATGTATGTAGCTGCACTGTATGTCCCTCGTGGGCAAGGGCGCCAATTGTATCCAGTGCTTTCATGACAGAACCAACCTAATGTGATAGACAGACCTTAGATATCAACCATGGAAATACAAGCGTTTTAGTACTGAGGCTTTTCAAGCTTACATACTCCTTACTGACCCTATCGAAGTCCATATCGTAGGTTTCTCACTCATACTGAAAAGGACTCAGGGCTGATTTCAGTCATTCAAATTGGTGCAGGTTTTGATGGTGATGAACAATGGATGAGATGATGATGATGATGTTTGTGATGATGATTAAGATGATCAAGATGATGATTACGATGACAATGATTATTATGATGATAATGACGACGATGACAATGATGATGACGACGATGATGATGATGTCAATGATGATGATGATGATGATTACTGATGGTAATGATTACGATGACGATTATTTATATGACGATGATGATGATGACTGATAGTAATGATGACGATGATGACAATGATGATGATGACAATGATGATGATGACAATGATGATGATTACGATGATGATGACAATGATGATGATTACGATGATGATGATGATGACTGATGGTAATGATGACAATGATGATGATGATTATGCTGACTAGACTATAATCAATGTTTACCTGCGGGACAAGGTCTTGGATGAACACCATCTACACAGTAATAACCTGCAGGACACGAATAACAAGTCGACGCGGTTGTGTGATTCATGTACGATCCTGGAGAACAAGCCAAAGGAATGGCACTTCCCTGTGGACAGTGGTGGCCAATCCAGCATCTTCCTCCTAAAATAAACAAACAGAAGCAAAACTGTGAGAACAAAATAGTAACAAAACATGATAAACTCGATTCATGTTATCCTGATAGTGTCCTTTTCGTATAAATAGGAAACGTAGAGTACGGAACTTATGGTACGACTGTGAAAAACATGGCACACGGCACGGTCACGTCACGACACGGATTCATACGGAATTCTACAATACCACGGTCACGGCACGGTCACGGCACGGTCACGGCACGGTCACGGCACGTCTATGCTGTAAGTTTTCACGAACGCTTGAAAAATCACAGGAATTGGGTACAGTAGTTTCACTAAGGGACAAATCGTACCGTACCTGACTTCCTACTCACATGTAAATGACTCAGTCTAAACGTAAAGCAAGTTGGAACAAGATTCAAGTCAAGTCCTTGTCACAGATAAACAGATTTTGTAACTTGATTTACAAACGTTGCCATATGACAGGGTCACTGTTAGCCAATTACTGCGGGCCTGTAGGACAGACTACACACACCGGGAACTCCGTGCTCTACTCTTAGTTGAACAGTGGTGTGGGTTCTTTTATGTCCCTCCTGTTCAAAGTAATGGAGTGTAGAGAGACGGGACTAACTTTACCTGTGTTATCGTCAGGTGGTTGTGAGACTGACGCATTTCCACGACAGTAGTATCCTGCAGAACAGTTACCAGACACTGCATGCAAACCTGCCTTATCACAATAACGTCCAGGTTCACAGCCTTTGCATTGCGTTTGAGACTGTAGTTGTTGAGTTGGTCCAAAGGTTCCCGCCTTACAAGGGATCGTGGCGTTGGTTCCTGTAGGACAATACTTCCTGCAAACAACAAATAACAGTCACGTTATGTTTTCAGCTGAATCTAAAATATTCTCTTCAGAACAGAAACGAACAGACTCCTCTGTGTTGCTACAATTTTCAAAAGATCTTCTACACATTACTTTTGGGGCAGAATATATATACGCCTATTTCAAAAAGGTTGTCAAGGATATCAGTCGATAAGCGTTAGGTTATAGGTCGTTCCAAGACCGAGTTGCATTATGGTAACAGCTTGAATGTTGTGGATGCCAGAGAAAATTTGATTCAAAATTTGTCTTGTCCTGTTTGAAATCAAATAGTTGCGATATCATACAGCTTTTCATAAAGGAAGTGCCATTTTTGGCTATTCAAGCTGTTACTATGATGCAGTTTGGTCTTGGAACGACGTATAACCTATTGCCTAAAATAGGTGTATAAATAATGATGTATATAGGATGACCGCCACCATTTGGGTGTCATCTAAGACAAATTCATACGAGATCCCAAATACCAACCCTTTAGGACAAATCATTCCCGTTACACCATCTGTCGGCGTTGAAGTATTTGATCCACCAAGACACATGAATCCAGCTTCACATTCTCCAGTCCAAATCTCGTTTCCAGTTCCTTCACAGAACTTTCCAGCTGGGCAAGAGGTGCACTCTGATACAGCTTTACGGTATGTTTGGTCGGTATAGGTGCCTAAAGTAATAATAAAATCAGTGGGGAAGGATGAAATGGGCATAATAAGGGGAGGTATACTATATGTACTTAGGGCATCAGTTGTAGAGGTTTGTTGTTTTGGGAAGCATTGTAGGGGGAAAGGGGTTATAACATTATGTCAAGCATGTGGGACAGGAGTTACGGAAAACTACTAGAATATTAGGGGACTGTAAAAGTATCAAGTGTCATCAAGGGGGATTGGAAAATATTTGAAGCTGGTACCTCGGAATTTTGCCAACCCCCTCCCCCTGGTGTATTAAATGTAACCCCCCTTACCTGGAGGACACGGGTGTTCTTTTCCAAACTTGGTTCCATTAGTACAATAATGTCCACGGACACAAGGTGACGGCAGCTGCACCCCATGAACACAATGACTCACATTCATTACTGTTGCATCACAGAAGTATCCTTCAGGGCACTCTTTGCACATGCTACCCTGGTACTCGTCCTGGTAGGTCCCTGATGAACACGACACCTGTGCAGGACTTCGTGGTGGGCAGTAATGACCAGGTGTACACATGTACTTTGGTGGACGTTTATTGGACTGACCACGTGGACAATAGAATCCACCATCGCATTGATCTGTAGGGGTTATTAGCCCCTCAGAGCCGCAGAAATACCCAGCTGTACACAGTTCACAGCCAGACACATTCCTGTTTCCTCTGGACGCTGAGAAGGTTCCCATTGGACAAGGTGTGGGGTTGTATGTTGCTTTTTCACAATAATGTCCCTGGGGACATATGTTACCGGTGACATTGTCTTGAGGGTTGGGTATCTTGGCACCAAGAGAGCAGTAGAAACCTGGGTCACATTCAGCGGTGACGCTAGGAAGACCACTGGCATCGCAGTAATGGCCTGGATAAACCAAATACACACTCAGTCAATCTTTAATATTAGTAGTCCAAATATGAGATAGATCAGCCTTACACAGGTAGCCCAAATATACAAACTACAAGGTAATCTCAAACACAGGTAGCCCAAATATACAAACTACAAGGTAATCTCAAACACAGGTAGCCCAAATATACAAACAAACTACACAGGTAGCCCAAATACAAACTACAGGTAGCCCAAAAATATACAAACTACAAGGTACAAACACAGTAAATCTCAAGGTAATCTCAAACACAGGTAGCCCAAATATACAAACTACAAGGTAATCTCAAACACAGGTAGCCCAAATATACAAACTACAAGGTAATCTCAAACACAGGTAGCCCAAATATACAAACTACAAGGTAATCTCAAACACAGGTAGCCCAAATATACAAACTACAAGGTAATCTCAAACACAGGTAGCCCAAATATACAAACTACAAGGTAATCTCAAGCACAGGTACACAATGACTACAAGGTAATCTCACCAGGTTTACATATTCCCCCAGTAGTACCTACCTTGTGTACATGGTATTGGTTCATATGACCCTGTTGGGCAATATTCACCATGTTTACATATTCCCCCAGTAGTACCTACCTCGTGTACATGGTATTGTTTCATATGACCCTGTTGGGCAATATTCACCAGGTTTACATATTCCCCCAGTAGTACCTACCTACATGGTATTGGTTCATATGACCCTGTTGGGCAATATTCACCAGGTTTACATATTCCCCCAGTAGTACCTACCTGGTGTACATGGTATTGGTTCATATGACCCTGTTGGGCAATATTCACCAGGTTTACATATTCCCCCAGTAGTACCTACCTTGTGTACATGGTATTGGTTCATATGACCCTGTTGGGCAATATTCACCAGGTTTACATATTCCCCCAGTAGTACCTACCTGGTGTACATGGTATTGGTTCATATGACCCAATATACCAGGTTTACAACATGGTATTGGTTCATATGGTTGGGCAATATTCACCAGGTTTACAATTCCCCCAGTAGTACCTACCTCGTGTACATGGTATTGGTTCATATGACCCTGTTGGGCAATATTCACCAGGTTTACATATTCCCCCAGTAGTACCTACCTCGTGTACATGGTATTGGTTCATATGACCCTGTTGGGCAATATTCACCAGGTTTACATATTCCTCCAGTAGTACCTACCTCGTGTACATGGTATTGGTTCATATGACCCTGTTGGGCAATATTCACCAGGTTTACATATTCCCCCAGTAGTACCTACCTTGTGTACATGGTATTGGTTCATATGACCCTGTTGGGCAATATTCACCAGGTTTACATATTCCCCCAGTAGTACCTACCTTGTGTACATGGTATTGGTTCATATGACCCTGTTGGGCAATATTCACCAGGTTTACATATTCCCCCAGTAGTACCTACCTGGTGTACATGGTATTGGTTCATATGACCCTGTTGGGCAATATTCACCAGGTTTACATATTCCCCCAGTAGTACCTACCTTGTGTACATGGTATTGGTTCATATGACCCTGTTGGGCAATATTCACCAGGTTTACATATTCCCCCAGTAGTACCTACCTGGTGTACATGGTATTGGTTCATATGACCCTGTTGGGCAATATTCACCAGGTTTACATATTCCCCCAGTAGTACCTACCTCGTGTACATGGTATTGGTTCATATGACCCTGTTGGGCAATATTCACCAGGTTTACATATTCCCCCAGTAGTACCTACCTTGTGTACATGGTATTGGTTCATATGACCCTGTTGGGCAATATTCACCAGGTTTACATATTCCTCCAGTAGTACCTACCTTGTGTACATGGTATTGGTTCATATGACCCTGTTGGGCAATATTCACCAGGTTTACATATTCCCCCAGTAGTACCTACCTTGTGTACATGGTATTGGTTCATATGACCCTGTTGGGCAATATTCACCATGTTTACATATTCCCCCAGTAGTACCTACCTCGTGTACATGGTATTGGTTCATATGACCCTGTTGGGCAATATTCACCAGGTTTACATATTCCCCCAGTAGTACCTACCTTGTGTACATGGTATTGGTTCATATGACCCTGTTGGGCAATATTCACCAGGTTTACATATTCCCCCAGTAGTACCTACCTTGTGTACATGGTATTGGTTCATATGACCCTGTTGGGCAATATTCACCAGGTTTACATATTCCCCCAGTAGTACCTACCTTGTGTACATGGTATTGGTTCATATGACCCTGTTGGGCAATATTCACCAGGTTTACATATTCCCCCAGTAGTACCTACCTGGTGTACATGGTATTGGTTCATATGACCCTGTTGGGCAATATTCACCAGGTTTACATATTCCCCCAGTAGTACCTACCTTGTGTACATGGTATTGGTTCATATGACCCTGTTGGGCAATATTCACCATGTTTACATATTCCCCCAGTAGTACCTACCTTGTGTACATGGTATTGGTTCATATGACCCTGTTGGGCAATATTCACCAGGTTTACATATTCCCCCAGTAGTACCTACCTGGTGTACATGGTATTGGTTCATATGACCCTGTTGGGCAATATTCACCAGGTTTACATATTCCCCCAGTAGTACCTACCTCGTGTACATGGTATTGGTTCATATGACCCTGTTGGGCAATATTCACCAGGTTTACATATTCCCCCAGTAGTACCTACCTGGTGTACATGGTATTGGTTCATATGACCCTGTTGGGCAATATTCACCAGGTTTACATATTCCTCCAGTAGTACCTACCTTGTGTACATGGTATTGGTTCATATGACCCTGTTGGGCAATATTCACCAGGTTTACATATTCCCCCAGTAGTACCTACCTTGTGTACATGGTATTGGTTCATATGACCCTGTTGGGCAATATTCACCATGTTTACATATTCCCATATTCCCCCAGTAGTACCTACCTCGTGTACATGGTATTGGTTCATATGACCCTGTTGGGCAATATTCACCAGGTTTACATATTCCCCCAGTAGTACCTACCTTGTGTACATGGTATTGGTTCATATGACCCTGTTGGGCAATATTCACCAGGTTTACATATTCCCCCAGTAGTACCTACCTCGTGTACATGGTATTGGTTCATATGACCCTGTTGGGCAATATTCACCAGGTTTACATATTCCCCCAGTAGTACCTACCTTGTGTACATGGTATTGGTTCATATGACCCTGTTGGGCAATATTCACCAGGTTTACATATTCCCCCAGTAGTACCCTACCTTGTGTACATGGTATTGGTTCATATGACCCTGTTGGGCAATATTCACCAGGTTTACATATTCCCCCAGTAGTACCTACCTTGTGTACATGGTATTGGTTCATATGACCCTGTTGGGCAATATTCACCAGGTTTACATATTCCCCCAGTAGTACCTACCTCGTGTACATGGTATTGGTTCATATGACCCTGTTGGGCAATATTCACCAGGTTTACATATTCCCCCAGTAGTACCTACCTCGTGTACATGGTATTGGTTCATATGACCCTGTTGGGCAATATTCACCAGGTTTACATATTCCCCCAGTAGTACCTACCTCGTGTACATGGTATTGGTTCATATGACCCTGTTGGGCAATATTCACCGGGTTTACATATTCCTCCAGTAGTAGTATTAGGACAGAAACATTGTGACGTATTGGTAGTGTTACTGTAACCATGGATACCAAGGTCTGTTGGTTTCTTAGACCACGCCCCACGTATGCAGTAATAACCCTGTTCACATGGACCCGATGGGATGTCTAGTCCTTCAGCACCACAGTACTCTTGTGGTAGGCATGGTTTACAAGAACTGTAACAATGAAATATCGTATTATCTTAATATGTCACGCCTTTATAGAGAAATGTAGGTTATTTACCAGTCGGGAGGTCCAGATAGGGAAAAAGTATGCCCGAGGTCTTTAGCATACGGACCGAGGACGTAAGCCGAGGTCCGTTTTTAAGGCCGAGGACACAGTTTTTCCCTATCCGCTGGTAAATAACTTTTTTTTTTCTTGCGTTATTTTTCGCCACCTGTCAGCCATGACTACTCAAAATGTGAACTGCAAAAAAAAAAAAAAAACGAAAAAAACAACAAAGCACACAACAAACAAAACAAAAAAGAAAGAAAAATGTTTGTTTTTCTTCAAAAGGATACCGCAGACCGTGGTCAGATATAGAAAATTCCACCAACTTCAACAACCAATCAGAGCACGCGATTTCTTAGGATACCGTTATCTTACCTCAAGGTTTGCATTCCAGTATAATTGTTATACGTTCCCTTGGGACACGGATGCTGTTTAGGAGTTTTCGTTCCATTTAAGCAGTAATACCCTTTAGGACACTCGAGAATACATGACGTCGAATTCGATGGACAATGGTACCCAGCACAGCAAGGCGTACACAGGAACTGCCCTGTCTTATCGTTATAGGTCCCCTCCTTGCAGCCCAAGGGGTATGATGTCCCTTCTGGGCAATAATGACCAACAGGACAGGGGCCTCCTGATTCAGTTACGTTAGGAGGATTTGGTACCTTGGAACCTCGTAAGCAATAGAAACCAGCATGGCACTTTCCAGAATAGTCTGCACGTCCTAGTTCACCACAGTAATGTCCAAACCCGCACAGTTCACAATCTTTGGAGTCACTAAGGTGAGTCACGTTAGAGAATGTCCCAATGGGACACTTTTGGGGTTCTCCAGTTTGTGCAGGGCAAAAATATCCCCTGGGGCATGGACCAGCATCCCCTGTTGCTCCAGAACCGGGAGTTGGAATGTCGGCACCTTCACGGCAGAAATATCCAGTGCTACATGGCCCAGTCTCTGAGGTAGCATTGGGATAGGCACAAAACATACCAGAACCACACTGGCGACAAGCTGAGGAAAAAAGAAAAGTGTTATTTACACTGACAACCTCTACTTGGAAAAACAGAATATTGCATGCATGTTACACCATGTTACACTATGTATCTGTCATCATCATCATCATCATCATCACCATTACCATCATCACCATTACCATCACCACCATTACCATTATTTTTTTAACATAACTATATAAATTGTATTTAGATTTTAGTTTTATTTTACAGTATTTTAGTTTAAGTCTCCCCGATTAGTAGGGCACTTGTGCCCAGCTATAAGATTTTTGAGACATTAATAAAGTCATTATTATTATTATTATTATTATCATCACCATTACCATTACCATCACCATCATCATCACCACAACCACCAACACCACCATTACCATCTCCACCACCACCATCACCATCCTCACCATCATCATCAGCATCCTGATCATCATACTTCCCATCATCATCATCACTATCATCATTTCTCGCTGCACCAGTAGGCACATAAGGCCATGCCCAGTGTCTGTATGGTTTATAAACAAGAGCTTTGATTCACTATCATGTACTTACAAGTGACATTGGCAAGGTTTCCATGATCATCATACGTTCCTTTTGGACACGATTTCCAGTTAAACCCAGTACGTATCGTACAGTAATACCCTTTAGGACAAGGAACAGGGTCTTGGCTCTTGTCATTGACACAGTAGTAACCTGCAGGGCATGGGATACAGGCATCTGCCAGGGGATCCTTCATGTAGCTTCCATCCTGACAGACAAATACACTGGATCGTGAGTCTGTTGTGTCTATCTATTCTGTATGATGCTCTGTTTGCCAGTTAGTTAGTTTGTCTGTCTGTCTGTCTGTCTGTCTGTCTGTCTGTCTGTCTGTCTGTCTGTCTGTCTGTCTGTCTGTCTGTCTGTCTGTCTGTCTGTCTGTCTGTCTCTGTCTGTCTGTCTGTCTGTCTGTCTGCATGTTTGTAATTTATTAGATCACTGCTGTGGAATTAATATCTTTGTGAGGTGGCACATCAAAATGTTTGACTGTCTGTCTGTCTGTCTGTCAGTGTGTTCGTCTGTTTGTTTACTTCTGTCAATTGTCTGTCTGTCTGTTTTGATTTCCTATGTTTGAATAACTACACCCACCTCACATGGAATTGGCTTAGGTGTCTGTCCAGGACAGTAATGCCCAGGTGTACAGTTACCGCCAGACACACCATCCTGTGGTGCAGGATATGTAGCCCTTCCCGTGCAGTAGTATCTGGGATGACATGGCCCACTGGGTGCAGTAAGGCCTGAATCATTACAAAACATTCCAGGGGAACAATTTGTACACTCCAAAGCGCTTTGTAACTGGAACGCATTTGAGAAAGTTCCTGTTGGACAGTTTTCTGGTGTCTCGGTGCCTTGTACACAGAATTGACCCTGTGGACACAGACGTCCTCGTACGTCATCAGTGGGAGTCGATGTGTAGGAGGCACGGATACAGTGGTAACCAGCATGGCAGGAACCAGTGAAGTCATGATATGAACCTGGAAAATGACAAAGCATCCAGGTCAGAAACATTGTTATTGTTGACATGGTTATTGACATGGTTATTGACATGGTTATTGACATGGTTATTGACATGGTTATTGACATGGTTATTGACATGGTTATTGACATGGTTATTGACATGGTTATTGACATGGTTATTGACATGGTTATTGACATGGTTATTGACATGGTTATTGACATGGTTATTGACATGGTTATTGACATGGTTATTGACATGGTTATTGACATGGTTATTGACATGGTTATTGACATGGTTATTGACATGGTTATTGACATGGTTATTGACATGGTTATTGACATGGTTATTGACATGGTTATTGACATGGTTATTGACATGGTTATTGACATTGACATGTGGTTATTGACATGGTTATTGACATGGTTATTGACATGGTTATTGACATGGTTATTGACATGGTTATTGACATGGTGACATGGTTATTGACATGGTTATTGACATGGTTATTGACATGGTTATTGACATGGTTATTGACATGGTTATTGACATGGTTATTGACATGGTTATTGACATGGTTATTGACATGGTTATTGACATGGTTATTGACATGGTTATTGACATGGTTATTGACATGGTTATTGACATGGTTATGGTTATTGACATGGTTATTGACATGGTTATTGACATGGTTATTGACATGGTTATTGACATGGTTATTGACATGGTTATTGACATGGTTATTGACATGGTTATTGACATGGTTATTGACATGGTTATTGACATGGTTATTGACATGGTTATTGACATGGTTATTGACATGGTTATTGACATGGTTATTGACATGGTTATTGACATGGTTATTGACATGGTTATTGACATGGTTATTGACATGGTTATTGACATGGTTATTGACATGGTTATTGACATGGTTATTGACATGGTTATTGACATGGACATTATTGACATGGTTATTGACATGGTTATTGACATGGTTATTGACATGGTTATTGACATGGTTATTGACATGGTTATTGACATGGTTATTGACATGGTTATTGACATGGTTATTGACATGGTTATTGACATGGTTATTGACATGGTTATTGACATGGTTATTGACATGGTTATTGGTTATTGACATGGTTATTGACATGGTTATTGACATGGTTATTGACATGGTTATTGACATGGTTATTGACATGGTTATTGACATGGTTATTGACATGGTTATTGACATTGGTTACATGGTTTGACATGGTGACATGGTTATTGACATGGTTATGACATGGTTATTGACATGGTTATTGACATGTTTATTGACATGGTTATTGACATGGTTATTGACATGGTTATTGACATGGTTATTGACATGGTTATTGACATGGTTTGATTGACATGGTTATTGGTTATTGACATGGTTATTGACATGGTTATTGACATGGTTATTGGTTGGTTGACATGGTTATTGACATGGTTATTGACATGGTTATTGACATGGTTATTGACATGGTTATTGACATGGTTATTGACATGGTTATTGTGGTTATTGGTGACATGGTTATTGACATGGTTATTGACATGGTTATTGACATGAATTGACATGGTTATGAAATGGTTATTGACATGGTTATTGACATGGTTATTGACATGGTTATTGACATGGTGGTTGGTTGACATGGTTATTGACATGGTTATTGACATGGTTATTGGTGGTTATTGACATGGTTATTGACATGGTTATTGACATGGTTATTGACATGGTTATTGACATGGTTATTGACATGATTATTGACATGGTTATTGACATGGTTATTGACATGGTTATTGACATGGTTATTGACATGGTTATTGACATGGTTATTGACATGGTTATTGACATGGTTATTGACATGACATGGTTATTGACATGGTTATTGACATGGTTTGATTGGTTACATGGTTATTGACATGGTTATTGACATGGTTATTGACATGGTTATTGACATGGTTATTGACATGGTTATTGACATGGTTATTGACATGGTTATTGACATGGTTATTGACATGGTTATTGCACTTCCCTCTTGAAATAAAGTTATTGTACATTATTTTCTAAATGTCTAGCTATGGCAGGGCCAATGATGGCTTAGCAGGATGGAGCACTGATGGAGAGATGGTATAGAGGGTGCACCGTCTGTCCCCCCTCCCCCCCTGGGAGACTACTTTCGCATGAAGGGGCACGGGCATTAAATAGTGTACCTTCACCTTCATCTACATGGTATATATTTTCTCTGGTAACAAGTGTGATGGGTCAGGTCTTCGTGTAGCTGCACAAAAGTCCTGGCTATTGTTCGATCTATTGTCGTTCTATGTATTATTTTTACATTGAAAACAATAGCCAGGACAATTTGTGCAGCTACACAATGACCTTGCCGTTTAATGATAATGTTGTTGCTGATGTTATTATTGCTCAGTGATGATGATGATAGTGGCATTTATGATGACGATGGTGTTGGTGAAGAATGAGATGAAAATCTTGATCTTACTGTTGATGATGATGATAATGATATTTTATTTATTTATAATCTTTGCCAGAAATAACAGGAAAATCCCACAGAGCTAATAGTCCACCACAGGGTCCCATTTAAACATAATAATAATCGTCATTATGGTTCCTCATTACATCTACATACCTAAGCAGTATTTTCCAGGAGGGCAAGAGATACATTGACTAGCGTCATACAATCGTGTCTCATTGCCGTATGTTCCTCTAGGACACCCAAACTGCGTAGATAACTTAGTTCCATTGGGACAGTAGTAGCCTTTAGGACATAAATACGAAGTGAACGAGCTTAAATCATTGGTATTGTCACAATAGTACCCAGCAGGGCACGTTTTACACGAGTCCTTTTGGAGCTCATCTTGGTATGTCCCTGAGGGACACTTTACAGGTGCTGGACTACCACGTGGACAATAGTGCCCCAGGGTACACTGGAAGGGAGATGGGCCGTGTTGACCACTTGGGCAATAGAATCCTGGATCACAAAGTTGTGTAGGTTTGGTGTTACCTAATCCTTGGCAGTACGAACCATTCGTACATGGAATACAGTCTTCTTGGCGTTTATTTCCTGTATCATTGGAATAGGTCCCCTGTGGGCACAGTTCAGGGACCTTGGTTTTACTGATACAGAATCTACCAGGAGGGCAAATATCACCAGTAATTCCATCGCTGGGTCGTCTTACTTTAGCACCACTTGTACAATACCAACCAGCATCACACTGATCTGTAACAGCACTCAAGTGTTTACTACCGCAGAAATACCCCCCAGTACAAGATGTTGGTTCATGGGAACCCTTTGGACAGTAGAACCCTGGCTGACATTCCCCTCCAGTTGACCCTGATGGGCACAAGCAGTCTCCAGATGTAAAGTTATCATAGTCTTGTGGTGTTTTCGACCATGCACCTCTCACACAGAACCAGCCGGGGTCACACTCATCAGATGGGACTGGCAGTCCCTTGGCACCACAGTACATACCACCAGGACAAGGCAAACAGTTAGACAAGTCTGTACCGTGGGTTATGTTATTGAAGTATCCTTTAGGACAAGGGAATTCCTTGGCAATACGAGTACCATTAGGGCAGTAATGTCCCTCTGGACACGGTGTTGATATATAGGACGTTGAGCCTTCTAGACAGTAGTAACCTTTCATACACTGAAAGCATGCAGCCTCTCCGGTGTTTGGGTTGTAAGTCCCTGAGAGACATTTCTTTGGATAAGCAGTTCCACTTGGACAAAAGTGGCCAATGGTACAGGGGCCTCCCGAGGGGGTGATGGTGGTGGGTTTTGGTGTATTAAATCCACGTTGACAGTAGAAGCCAGGGTTACATGGACCTAAATAAATGCAGATACTGTAACTATTTTGTGCTTACATGCACCTGCTAAAACTATAATATTTAACAATTATTACCACTGGATGGTTTATACTAATTAAGGAATGGTCAACTCTTAGTGTGCGTCCATCGAGTTATGGAGCAGTGGGAATAGTCAGAGCACGAGGCGCGTAGAGTCTCGAGTTAGCCGAGAGCAACTCTAGCTTCATGGCTCTCCCAGAACGAGTAGCTCCATAATCGTTTTACGCACAGCTAAACGTTGACCATTTCTTTTATAACATAGTCACTCAGTTTCAAAAAAAACAATTTGATTTTCAGAAATTTCAGAGCAACTATGGCGATGACGCGAGCGTTGTGTCGATAAAGCGTGTGTCCGTCCTCAGAACACGTTAGCAAAAATCAGAGTGCGACGTTATACGAAGTAATATATTTTGTTTTTGTTGTTACATTACGTACTCGGGGTCTATGAGCTGCCATGCTAAGTAGGGTGACCGACTAGTAGTGTAGTTACATCCAATCAGTTTGCAGGATTCGCGATAGACCACTGTGAACGAGGTTTTTGCTAAGCACATATGATAACAACATGGCGGCAATATTGGTTTTTATCATCCCAGGTTCAAAAACCTCGTTCACGTGAGTTGTTCAGAATAACTTACTGGCGCAGAATTTCTTCTGATCTAAAGTCTCTTTCGTATAGCCTACAAAACTACTTTGTGCACGCAAAGCATCATGGACTCAGACACGTGGTCATCATTGATAGACATTTACTTGTTTTACTTGTCCAATACTTCTCTCACCGAAACCTCGCTTCAAGTGTGCTGGATTTAAATTTCTCACTTGCTCATCGTTTCTTAACAACTAAATAACTGCACCTACCCGTAGGGCGTGTCAGATTAGCCTCTTCACAGTAGTTACCATCTGAACATGGGGTGCACTCAGAGTCATTCTTCAACTGTGATACATTTGAGAATGTTCCATTTGGACATCCAATGGGTTCTGCCGACCCCGCTGGGCAGTACGAACCAGGGGGGCACACACCACCGACACCAGTGAAGTTAGTGCTTGGCCTTGGAATATCAACACCAAGTCTACAGTAAAAACCTGCGTCACAGTCTCCAGAGGTAGCACTAGGGAACTCCTTGTTACCATACCCTGCACAGTATTTACCAGATTTACACTGCCAACACTCACCCCTGCTAGCAAGTCCAGTCTTGAAGGTATAAAAAGTACAATTATTCAAGTCAATTTGAAACATTTCTTCTCCAGCTTCCAGTTCCAGCTCCATCCCTCCCCCCTGTTCAGGTATACAGGCTGTGATGATGTGAAGAACAATATTTCCAAATTCAAAAATAGGAAATGACCAACTTCTCTTTAATTTCAGTGTCAGGTTTTGGAACATTTTGCCCAAATTCTACATTTCAAGAACATTGTCAGGGCCATACACAGCACAGGGTAGGGGGCAACTGCCAGCCCCCCCCCCCCCCCCCCCCCCCCCCCCCCCCCCCCCCCCCTAGCAAAGCGAAAAAGATAATAAAAAAAGAGTAAAAAAACTGTACTGATAATTTATTATTTTTTGCTGTTAAATACGTACTGCTCCCCCCCTGCATTTTGGGTCATGTATGGCCCTGATAGTATGAAATATTATTTTGATTTTGTTTCTCTTACCTGAGGGTTGTATGTTCCAGGAGGACACTTTGGTTGTGAGATGCCAGTCTTTTTGGGACAGTAGTGACCGAGAGGGCATGAAAATGGGGTACGAGCATAATCGCCACCTCTACAATATAATCTTGCTGGACAGTCTAAACATGCTGCAAGTCCTGTTATATTACTACAAACAACACAAGAATAGTATTAAATGTTGCCTTTGCAGGTATTTCCTTGTAATCACGTGACACTGTTGTGAGGAGACTCCCCACTTCTCCCCTCTCCTGCAATGTCACAAATATATAATTTACCTATATGTGCCGTCTGGACATTCCTTATAAATAGCAGATCCTACAGGACAATGGGATCCTTGTGGACATATATCTCCCGTAGTCCCATCAACAGGCTGTGACGTTAAACACCCCTCTTTACAGTAATATCCAGCACTACAGTTTCCTGTGGGTGCTTTAAGACCTCTTCCATTGCACACTTTGCCTGGTGAACACTTTAGACAGTCAGAGGCCTTGGGTCTGCCCCATACAGGGTTGTAGGTGCCATTTGCACATGGGTTCTCTATAGGTTCTTTGGTGCCTTGTGGACAGAAGTATCCTGGTGGACAAACACCGCCATAGTCGTAGTCGAATGTCATGTTACTAAAGGTGCCATTGTCCTGGTTAAAGAGATAGGAAAGAGATGTGAATTTGAGATAATTGACATAATTGACATATGTGGTGTCCAGGAAGGAAGGAAGGAAGGAAGGAAGGAAGGCAGGCAGACAGGTAGACAGACAGAGAGACAGGCAGACAAACTAGCACACAATAGATAGATGGGCAGGGGAGATAGGTATGCAGACTGGTAAACAGGAATGCAAGCAGGGGAATGGGCACACAGACAGACAGACAGACAGACAGACAGACAAACTAGCACACAATAGGTAGATGGGCAGGGGAGATAGGTATGCAGACTGGTAAACAGGAATGCAAGCAGGGGAATGGGCACACAGACAGACAGACAGGCAGACAGACAGACAAACTAGCACACAATAGGTAGATGGGCAGGGGAGGTAGGTATGCAGACTGGTAAACAGGAATGCAAGCAGGGGAATGGGCACACAGACAGACAGACAGACAGACAGACAGACAGACAAAAACTAGCACACAATAGGTAGATGGGCAGGGGAGGTAGGTATGCAGACTGGTAAACAGGAATGCAAGCAGGGGAATGGGCACACAGACAGACAGACAGACAGACAGGCAGACAGACAGACAAACTAGCACACAATAGATAGATGGGCAGGGGAGGTAGGTATATGCAGACTGGTAAACAGGAATGCAAGCAGGGGAATGGGCACACAGACAGACAGACAGACAGACAGACAGACAGACAGACAAACTAGCACACAATAGGTAGATGGGCAGGGGAGGTAGGTATGCAGACTGGTAAACAGGAATGCAAGCAGGGGAATGGGCACACAGACAGACAGACAGACAGACAGACAGACAGACAGACAGACAAACTAGCACACAATAGGTAGATGGGCAGGGGAGGTAGGTATGCAGACTGGTAAACAGGAATGGCAGAAATGGAATGCAGACAGACAGACAGGGGCAATCAGGGGGCACACAGACAGACAGACAGACAGACAGACAGACAGACAGACACCTAGCACAGGAAAACAATAGACAGATGGGCAGGGGAGACAGGTAGGCAGACAGGGAAACAGGAACACAAGCAGAGGAATGGGCACACAGACAGACAGACAGACAGGTAGCAGGAAAACAGGGACACAGACAGGCAGACAGACAGACAGAGACAGGTAGGCAGCTAGGGAAATGAGACACAGACAGACAGATAGGTAGACAGACAGACACCTAAGAAGCAGGAAAACAATCACACAGACAGACAGAGACAGGTACAGGTAGACAGGTAGACAGGTAGGCAATCAGGGAAATGGGCACACAGACAGACAGAGAGGTAGACAGACAAACAGAAGCAGGAAAACAAGCCAGACAGACAGGTAGGCAATCAGATAGGGAAATGAGCACACAGACAGACAGACAGACAGACACCTAGGAAGCAGGGAAACAATCACACAGACAGACAACAGGTAGGCAATCAGCTAGGGAAATGAGCACACAGACAGACAGAGAGGTAGACAGACAGACACCTAGGAAGCAGAGAAACAATCACACAGCCAGACAGACAGGTAGGCAATCAGCTAGGGAAATGAGCACACAGACAGACAGAGAGGTAGACAGACAGACACCTAGGAAGCAGAGAAACAATCACACAGCCAGACAGACAGGTAGGCAATCAGCTAGGAAAATGGGCACACAGACAGACAGAGAGGTAGACAGACAGACAGAGAGGTAGACAGACAGACAGGTAGACACAGAGGTAGACAGACAGACACCTAGGAAGCAAGGAAACAATAACACAGACAGACAGACAGACAGGTAGGCAATCAGCTAGGGAAATGAGTGTAGACAATACTAGAATCCTAAGGAAGTATACCGGTGTTGATGTTGGTGATCCTGGACGGCAATAGTATCCTTCATCACAAAACCCCTCTGGTGCAATTAACCCTGGTTTTCCACAATAAAAACCAGATGTACATTTTATACAAGTTATGTTGTACGGCTCGCCTATACTTCCACTATATGTTCCCTAGAATATGAAATAACAAGATTTCTTGAATAAAATTGTTAAAAAATGAGGATATTGATGGTGATGATGATGACAATGATGATGATGACAATGATGTTGATGACAATGATGTTGATGATAATGATGTTAATGATGATGATGACAATGAAGTACAATAGTTTTGTGATCATATTTTTAATTAACATAGATGATATTATATATTGTATTATGCACGGCATGTCTGAAAATCAGTTTACGGAGCCATTTACAGTGTTGAAACAAAGTACTTAAAAGATTGATTGATTGGAATGATGATGATGACAATGATGGCGATGACAATGATGGAGATAACAATGATGGCGATGACAATGATGGTGATGACAATGACGATGATGGCAATGATGGTGATGACAATGATGACAATGATGGTGATGACAATGATGGTGATGACAATGACGATGATGACAATGATGGTGATGACAATGATAGCAATGATGACAATGGTGATGACAATGATGATGATGACAATGATGATGATGACAATGATGATGATGACAATGATTATGATAACAATGATGGTGATGACAATGATAGCAATGATGATGATGACAATGATGATGATGACAATGATAGCAATGATGATGATGATGATGACAATGATGATGATGACAATGATAGCAATGATGACAATGATGATGATGACAATGATGATGATGACAATGATAGCAATGATGATAATGATGATGATGATGATGACAATGATAGCAATGATGATGATGATGATGACAATGATGATGATGACAATGATAGCAATGATGACAATGATGATGATGACAATGATGATGATGACAATGATAGCAATGATGATAATGATGATGACAATGATGATGATGACAATGATAGCAATGATGGTGATGATGATGATGATGACAATGATGATGATGACAATGACGATGATGACAATGATGATAATGATAGGGGAGAGGGAAGGCAAGCATGTAGATGGGTGTGAGATATGGATAGAACTGAATAAGATAAAACCAAAAACACCTACAGGCCAACAAGGAGTAGGAGTTATGCATCCAGAACCACAATAATGACCTCTAGGACACTTGATTGGGTTCTCTAGGCCTGTTTGGTTACAGTAGCTTCCTTCAACACAATTGGTGCACTTTGTAGCACGATTGGACTGAAAGAAAAAAGAAAAATGGATGAACGAAACAACAAATGGAAATGAAACAATGAACAAACAAACAAACGGATGAACGAATGATCAATCTGATGGTTGAATGAGGAAATTTTACTACACGAGAAGCAAGTAATTAGAGGGATTTCACCTCGTTTTTCTTTGATATTTTTATATGTTTTTATTATCAATAATAATTTCATATTAGTTTTACCTCCTGGTATGTCCCAACCTCGCAAGGAATCGGAGCTGGTGATTTCTCAGGTGAGTAATGTCCTTTTGGTGTAATAAACTGAATAGGTGTGCTAGCCTTACCAGTACAGTAGTGACCAGCAGAACAAGAACCAGTTGGAACAGGGTTAGTGTCACCAGCACAATAATACCTGTCAGACGTGAAGATAATTTGTGTGAGCAGTCTTTGTCATACTGAATTGCATTTGAAACCACACCCAGGATCATAGTCAATACGGTCTTACCCTGGATCACAGTCAATACAATCTTCTGCAGCTTTGGCTCCAGATGTGTTACTGTAGGTCCCTATGGGACAGGGCTGAGGCACCTTAGCGCCTTGAGGACAGTACCCACCAGCAGGACAGAGACCTCCCGTCAGTCCTTCAGGTGGAGCCTAAAGACAGCAGTAAATGAACATGATAATGATTACAGTGGATGCCTCACAGACAACAGAACAGTAAGGCATAGAATGGAAACAGCAGCCTTCATGATATAGTACTGGCAATATGCATAAACTGAGAAAAAACTATCAGTTTCATAACTGTAATATGATCTTCAGGGAGACCTTCTGTAGTGGGTTGGCCTTCAGCTGCTCAGAAGAGCTGTTGTGATTGGATAATACAAACAATAGAATTCATTATCTACTATTGTCTACTCGTTCTATTGTTTTGTTTCTATTGTTTTACTCTAATAGTATTGACCCAATTGGCATAGCTGCTTAGAAGAGCTGTTGTGATTGGATAATACAAACAATAGAATTCATTATCTACTATTGTCTACTCGTTCTATTGTTTTGTTTCTATTGTTTTACTCTAATAGTATTGACCCAATTGGCATAGCTGCTTAGAAAAGCTGCTGTGATTGGTTAATACTAACAATAGAATTCATTATCTACTATTGTCTACTCGTTCTATTGTTTTGTTTCTATTGTTTTACTCTAATAGTATTGACCCAATTGGCATAGATCTTACGAGAGTTGCAGCCTGACCCTCTGTAGTTAAGTAATTCACCACTAAAGTCTATCAACCATTGTAAAGCTATAACCATTAGAATTCTAGCCTGTGCATGGCATCAAGGTTAGTCATACATTTTTACATTTTTTAGTCACTATTACAATGTCAATACCATCATGAAAGTGTTAACAATCTACTTACCGATGTGTAAGCACGCTCTCTGCAGTAAAACCCAGCGTCACAAGGCCCAGAAGGTCCTCTTAAACCAAAACCTGCACAATATCTTCCTGCTGGACATGGCGTGCAGTCAACACTCCTCTTTACTCCAGTAGCATTATTAAAGTACCCGCTGGGACAGGGTTGGGGTGTAGTTGTACCCGTAGGACAGAATGCACCCTAATAAAGTAACAACAGTTATTTTATAATAATATTATAATAATAATATGTATTTATATAGCACATATAATAAAAATCTCTCTTTTACAGAGGAAGGATGAGATTGGGAGAGAAGACAGGGTGGAAGAAAGGAAAGAGAGGGACGAGAAATGCCAGGGAAGACGAGCTCCTAAATAATATGAGACAAAACCTCACCTCTGGACAAACGTTAGGTACAGATAATCCAGTGGCGTCACAATAATGACCAGAGTAGCAAACACTACAATCCATGACTGATATAGCAGCAGATGCAAGACGATAAAATCCAATAGGACAAGGATATGTGTACTTGTAACCAGTCCCTTCAGGACAGAAGTAACCGGGTGGGCATTTATCAGACTGGGGACAAAAAAAAGTAAGTTCTTTATTTTTTTTATTTTTTTTAAGCTTTCAGTTGTACCAACTATGGTTAGTAGTCGCAATGAGCGAAAATGGGGGAGATAATGGGACATGTAAACATAATGCACAGCTTTAGTATTTTGTGGGATATTAAGTTTTACTTACCACAGATGTTCGTCCTGCAGGTTCACAGTAATGACCTTCCCAGCATTTCTGGCATTCACTACCAAGTTTACGTCCAGTGTCTGGGTTAAACGTACCATTGGGACATTTGATTGGGAATGCATTCTAGATGAACCATAAACATTACTGCTTTATAAACAAATCTGTTTGTACATTTATTTAAAAAAATCATTCATTCGATTACTCATTCATTCATTCGTTTATTCACTCATTCATTAATTTACTCGCTCATTCATTCAATTACTCATTCATTCATTCATTCAATCACTTATTCATATAATCCATTTGTTCATTCATTCACTCATTCATTAATTCGTTTGTTCATTCATTCGTTCTTTCATTAATCGTTCATTCAATCATTCATTTATTCATTCATTCGTTTGTTCATTCATTTGTTCATTCGTTTGTTCATTCATTCATTCATTTGTACATTCAATCATTCATTTATTCACTTGTTCATTCTTTCATTCATTCGTTCATTCTTTCATTCATTCATTCTTTCATTTGTTCATTCTTTCATTCATTCATTCTTTCATTTGTTCATTCTTTCATTCATTCATTTGTTCATTTTTCAATTGTTCATTCTTTCATTTGTTCATTCATTCATTTGTTCATTCTTTCATTCATTTGTTCATTCATTTGTTCATTCTTCCATTCATTTGTTCATTCTTTCATTTGTTCATTCTTTCATTCATTTGTTCATTCATTTATTCATTTGTTCATTCATTCATTTGTTCATTCATTCATTCATTCTTTCATTCATTCTTTCATTTGTTCTTTCATTCATTCATTCATTTCTTCATTCATTCGTTCATGTATTCATTCATTCATCCATTCTTTCATTCATTTGTTCATTCATTCATTCATTCATTCATTTGTACATTCATTTGTTCATTCATTCATTTGTTCATTCATTCATTCATTCATATGTTCATTCTTTCATTTGTTCATTCATTCATTCATTTATTCATTTATTCATTCATTTATTCATTCATTCATTCATTCATTTGTTCATTCGTATGTTCATTCTTTCATTTGTTCATTCATTCATTCATTTATTCATTCATTCATTCATTCATTTGTTCATTCTTTCATTTGTTCATTCATTCATTCATTTATTCATTCATTCATTCATTCATTTGTTCATTCGTATGTTCATTCTTTCATTTGTTCATTCATTCATTCATTCATTTATTCATTTATTCATTCATTCATTCATTCATTTGTTCATTCTTTCATTTGTTCATTCATTCATTTGTTCATTCATTCTTTCATTTGTTCATTCATTCATTCATTCATTTGTTCATTCTTTCATTTTTTCATTCATTCATTCATTTATTCATTCATTCATTCATTCATTCATTTGTTCATTCGTATGTTCATTCTTTCATTTGTTCATTCATTCATTCATTTGTTCATTCATTCTTTCATTTGTTCATTCATTTGTTCATTCATATGTTTACCTGATCTCCTCTAAGACAATAAGAACCTTTTGCACAAGCATGTGATACTAGATCAGGAGCAACGTTAGTACCCGCAGGGCAATGCAAACCAGCAGGACATATCATGACAGTCAACATATGATTACGACTTGTTGTCTTACTGGCACAGTAATAACCAGGTTCACACGTTGGACAAACGTAAGCACCTGAAGCCTGGATCATACAAAATAACAGTTAATATTTATGCAGATACAGAGGTGTTACTTGGGCTTCCTGTGTGATACTAGAATAACCTAGTCTCTCTACCAAATACACCACAGGAAGCCCATCAACTAGAGATGCATTCATGTTTGTTAGGTTGTGTAGTACTTTACCGAGTAGTTGCTAACTTCACATGCCGTAGGTTGAATGTTTGCTGTACCAGGACAATAGTATCCAGGGACACATGGTTTACATCCATCAAGGTTCTACGAAAGCAAGAAGGATATCAACAATGCTAGCTAGGGTAAGCATTATAATCATACACAGATTCTTTGAGACAAGACTGTGAAAAATACTTCTCAAACGTATTAATAATTAATGAGGAAAAAACAAAGCAAATCACTACTGTGGAAAGATTTGGAAATATGATCTGATATAAACATAACATTTGGTGAACCTTTGCTATGAATTTCTCCAAGAATTGATCCATTAACTAAAATTGTGATTGGAAGAGGCACCTCCTCCCAACACACAAATGGCTTCCCTATCAATCAAATTGTCTCAACCAATCAGGTACCTTGGCACTCAAGATATCATTGTAGGTTCCTCTAGGGCAGTCCTTTGGTATAGCAGTCCCTAGAGGGCAATAGTGACCCTCGGTGCAAGGTTCACATTGTTCCCATCGCACATTACCAGTTTTATTGGAAAAGGTACCCGCTGTGCAAGGAAACTGGGTACCACGCTGGGTGCCTGAAATAAATCATTTTTGAGAAACATCACACATAATGTACAGACAAAAAAAGTAAGTCGAGTCGTACATGAGCTGATAGCCAACGAGACGCTAGCCGAGTTGGCTATCAGTCATGTACGACGACATTGAGTGGAATAATTGTTTTATATATCGACAACCACTGGATTGTGAGAAATATAACATTTGTTTTTATTTTTAGTTCGGCAAAACCGGTCTGCCATTGTTGAAAATATTTCTCTACTCGTGGTATATGAGCTGATAGTCTACTAGTAGAGTAGCCAATCAGAGCGTGTGCTTGCTCATACCCAGCGGTTGTCTACATAATAATAACTATTACACTCTTTGATCAAAAAGTAAGTTCTCCTTCAGTTTCTCTGAATTCTAAAGGAGAATTTTAAGTTTGATCATTGAATCACTTCCATAATTTGTACAATTTGTACATAACAATGATACTATATGATTCGCTACTCATGTGAACATGATTCTTATTGTTAATATAGTGGATTTAATTACCTGCTGAACAGTAGTGTCCTGGTTTACATAGTCCAGAAGGTGCTGCACTTGCCAAGAGACAAAACCATCCTTTAGGACACTCGTAACACTCCTCGTGTGATAGTACATTGGTTAGATTACTCCATGAACCAGCTGGACATGGAAACTGGGTTGGACTTTGAGTACCAAGAGGACAGAAGTAACCTTGGAAGAATAGGAGTGCAGGAGACGACATTATCTATTTTATAGTTGGTGTGATGCCAAACGAATGTCTAACAACCTTACCGACTCAATAAATATACAGTCATTTGCAAAAATTCTGGCCGCCACGAAATATCAATATATCAATATATCGGGTGCATTATGGGTAATTAAATAATCTAAAATTCCCCTTAAAGCTGGTTAACGCCAGAAAAGTTGGTAGAAATATTTAGTATAATGTTTATTTTAGTCATACGTTTGTTGTTTGTAAGTTTTGCTTCATTTAATAAGTTAGGAAACTCAAAATAGTATTATTTAATTACCCATAATGCACCCGATATATTGATATATCGTGGCGGCCAGAATTTTTGCAAATGACTGTAAATGTAGATGCAGACATTGATCAGTCAAGATACATTTCTTACTGAATTTATTTGCTTGTTTAAATAGTTTTGTCTGTCTGTCTGTTAGTTTTCTCTCTATCCATCTTGCTTCGTTTTACATTCATTTATTCTTTCTTTCATTCGTTTATTCTTTTGTTCATTTTTCCATTCTTTTTTAATAAACAACAGCTAACACCCCCAGGAAACCACTTACCTTTAGTACACAACTGTGGTGGTTTCTGCCATCCTCCAGTGCCAGCCTGACAAGACTGTCTCTCAGGACACAAAGTACACTCACGGGAATGAGTTAAATTGTGATAGTCTGTATAATAACCAGCAGGGCACGCATGTATTGTAGCATTAGGAAGGACTGAGCCTGCTGGGCAGTAATAACCAGCTGCACACTTCACTGGTGGGTAGGTTAATCCAGTTTGTGGACATGCCATACCCGCAGTACATGATCTGCACTCACTAAGCAAGCCAATACCTTGTAATCCACTGAATGTACCACTTGGACAGGGCGTGGGAACGGTGGAGGCTGCAGGGCAGTAGAACCCAGTTGGGCATGTTTTACAGTCTAGAGAGTCTAAGATTCAAAAAGAAAATATGAAGTTTTGTGATATTATTACCTAAATAAGTGGGAACAAAAAATAGCTTATGAATCTAATAAATAGAGTCGCTTTCATATTAGCATGGTGCAAAGTGTGATGGTTTGACCGAATTCCGTGCCATTATAAACTTTTGAAATTGAGTTTCCAGCAAAATCTTACAGTTGTTGTATGGTTTGTAAAAAAAAAAATTTCACTGTCCATGGGAAATACATCTTTGATCTAAATCGTCAATATTGAGCTAGCTCGAAACGAATAGTAAGTTTGATAGCTCTCTCTCAGCAAATGATACCTTATTTACTATTTAACTTATTGACAAGTTTTACACTACCTTTTTCCCATTCTCCTCCTTAATTTTATTTATCAATACAAAAAAACCGTGGGTAATAAATAGAGTCGTTTAATGAGTGAAAATAAAGTATGTGCTTGCCGTATTTCTTCTTCTTCTTCTGCATTCTTTGTGACAGACAGGAAGCCATTTGAGTGTCACAGTGTGTTGCCACTCTCATCATCTCTATCACATGCATCATCATCATCATCATCATGTCGTTAGGTGATCATAATCAACAAAAACAAATAATTGAAGAGCTCCAAACAATAACAGCATAAGTTAGTGATCTATTATCAAAACTTAAATTCTCCTCCAGGCTCTTTGAATTGTAGAGGATAATTTGTATTTTGATCACAAGTCACTTACATCTTGACCCTTGTTCTTCTTGGAACTTTCCAGCTGGACATGCAAAGGTCTTGTAGTCTCCAACTTTTGTACCACAATAGTACCCTGGTGGGCATAGTCTATCTCCGTACCCATCCCCTGAAGGGCAGTAATATCCTATATGACACTCTTTACATTGGTTATCCCTCTCTAGTCCCAGTTCTCTGGAATACGTCCCAGCTAGGCATGGATGTTCATACTGTGTCTTAGTTCCTGCAGTACAGTAGTGGCCGGCAGGACAAGAAAGTCTATAAACAATAATAAAAATATTACCAATAATAATTCACTAGTCACTACTACTACTACTACTACTACTACTAATTATTATTATTATTGATAATATGACGAGCAAACATGTGAATGAACCGAGTTACATTTATTTACTTCTCTTACCTTTCAACCCCCCCCCCCCCCCCCCCCCCCCCCCCCCCCCCCCCCCCCCAAATCAACCCTCTCAAATCCCCCTCTCTCCCCCCTCTCCCCCAATAGATACATAGTTATCTCCCCCTCTCCCTTTTTTGCAATAGATACATAGTTATACTTTACCTATGAGTAGGGTATCCAGCTGTTCCTCTAGGGCAGAAATATCCAGCTGGACAGGTTGCACAACCACTAACTGCATCAGAAGCACCAGTTGTATTACCAAAGGTACCAGCAGGACATGGCGTGGTATCACGCCCATCACTGCAGTAATAACCTACAGGGCAACGCCCATCAACAGGGCGTGGTGAGGTATTGCTACCCCTGCATATGTACCCTGCTGAACAGGCTGTACACACTGTAGCTGACTTGTTGCTGTATGTCCCAAGCTCACAAGGTGTGGGTGGAGAGTTTTTGCTGGGGCATTTGTAACCTGCTGGGCATTCTGTGCATTTGACGGCAGAACCAAGGCTGTAAAGGCCTGCTGTACAAGGCTGGGGTAGAGCAGAGATGTTTGGACAGAATGAACCTGCAGGACACTCAATGCAAACCTGAGGAGACAAAGATGGAAGGACTAGTAAGCGTTATCATGGAAGGACTATTTCGTATGCCATAGATGGACTTCAGTCTCATTATCAGTATCGACCCCGATTGACCTCATTATTATTATTGTTATTATTATCATTTTATTTTTCATTATTATTTTTATTGGATATAGGTTAATAGCACCATGAGCAAATATTGAATATGACGCTTTATAAATATAGTATATTATTATTATTATTATCCGTGGAGTCATCTCTGATCAAACATTCCAGTAGTAATAAGCATACATGTTGTTCAGTTGATAATATAACTTTCCATTTTTTTTATTTTTTTTAATAAAACTTACACCAGGTTGAAAATTTTCAAATTAGAAGGATTAGCAGTAGAACAGTTTCGAGAGAAACAACATATTAAAACAACATTGGTTATACATTAGTTCTAGTGTCACCAATTAGTTTGTAAAAACTGTAATAAAACATTATTACTATGTAATAAATTAATATTATTATTATTATATTATTATTATTATTATTATTAATATTATTATTATTATATTATTATTATTATTATTATTATTATTATTATTATATCAATAAAGTACATTGGTACAATAATTTAGAAACAATGATTTATCACAGTTATCACAGACTGTTTTTGTACCCTTCTGAAATCACACCAATATATTCATTGCCAGTCCCTTCCAAGCTGTAAATTATCTCTGTAAAGCCCCTCCCAGGGGATAATAACATGTATGTATGTCGGAAAAGCTAATAAAGGCTATAGATTAATAACTGGAAATGAGTCTGACGTCATTGTGGCAGCTCCATCAAAGGGCAACTGTACCTACACAATGTTATCAAGGTTAGTCTACTTAAGGAAGGTCCAAAGTAGTACAATCCAAAAGCTTGTTCTAACCAAAGTGGACGACATGCATGTAGTTATGTACTGACTGTATAAACTCCTAACAATGTACATGTGCCTGTGGATTCCTTACAAAATGGGATTTGGAGTTCTACCAACATGTGATTGTCTGATATACAAGTTGAATGACTTACCAGTGAACTACCAGTGGTATAAGTGCCAGGATAACACAACACCTTGAAACTATCAGTCTTAGAGGGACATGAATACCCTGGTGGGCATGGCGTACACTGCTCTTGAGCCCCTTCACTGTATGTTCCGACCCCACAGAGAGTTTTGGCATCAGAGGTTGTACTAGGGCACTGATATCCAGGTGGACACGGCGTGCATAACTATAACATAATCATGGACATTGATAGAACTGGGTGCCTGAAAGCTCGCTTAATAATAGCCCAGAACTAAACTCATAAGCAGAGATATGCGATGATCGGCACAAGTACACAGCAATGATAGCAAGGCAATGATCCGCAGGAATGCAACACGCAAGTAATGAACATGTGCAATCCCAATGACAACCCCTGGGCCACCCCACACCATGATTCAAGTGAGACTGAACCGCTGGCCAGCATTGATACAAGTTTAACCATGTCAAGTTTATACGATTGCAATGTAAATTTAAATAAACCAGTCTATCTATCATGCCTAAATTGCATTGAGCCACAATTTAAAGCATAAACAAATGTTGTTGATTCGCTGTAGTGAGGCACCTTCACTTACTATTTGTTTTCCCATGGAATACCATCCTGGTGAACATGTAACATTTTGAGCACTATCAATACGAGGGCAAGCCACGCCCTTAGCACAAGGGGTACAGCTTATTTGACTGCCAGTTGAATAGGTTCCCTGGAAAATATGAAATATATTCCATGAATAATATTTTAACTTCAGGTACATAATTATGCATAGATAGTCAAACACCCTGCAAGATACACTGTCTGGTAACAGCAATATCCATATCAATGAAGCACACATTTCAAAATGGAAACTATTATTAGTACAAGAAGTACTCACAGGAAGGCATGGTACATTCGCAGCTCCATCTTTTGATGGACATATCAATCCACTTGGACAAGGATCGCAGACTGCTTGGGCACCGTCACTATATGTTCCCTCTGGGCAATCATTCTCTACTGATCTGTTATTGTATGGGCAGTATTTACCAGCAGGACATAGGGTACACTGCTGAGCTTCTCCAGTTGAGTAACACCCTGAGTGAAAAATGACCAATCAGCACAACTACAACTACATTATTATAGTGTCATTATAGTGTTGTAATCCAGGCACCAATGATCAGTGGGACACAAATTTTACAATACAATAATATCTTAGATTACATATTACTGATGACAGATGCATAAATAAATAAAAATAAATAAATAAATAAATAAATAAATAAATAAATAAATAAATAAATAAATAAATAAATAAATAAATAAATAAATAAATAAATAAATAAATAAATAAATAAATAAATAAATAAATAAATAAATAAATAAATAAATAAATAAATAAATAAATAAATAAATAAATAAATAAATAAATAAATAAATAAATAAATAAATAAATAAATAAATAAATAAATAAATAAATAAATAAATAAATAAATAAATAAAAATAAATAAATAAATAAATAAATAAATAAATAAATAAATAAATAAATAAATAACTGTTTATTTAAGTGTCCAATGTGTTTTACAACTTGCGCATGCATATCATATCTCTCAATAATTCATACCAGGTGGACACAGTTTGTTGTTACTTGATGATGCAACAGATGGACACTCCCAACCAGCTTTGCACGTGTAACATGATTCAGAGCCAGCATCACTGTACTCTCCTGGCTTGCAAGGTGTTGGTAACGTCTTCAAATCATAAAAAAATAAAGATAAATGTACTAGTATATTGACCATTGTATACATGCATGTTTGCTTGTACATTATTGTACTTTATTGTTTACCCAATAAAGTGTTATTATTATTATTATTATTATTATTATTCATTATTATTACTCGGGCTCTTCCGAAGGAAGCCCGAGTTATAAAATGCGAATTTCGGTAGTAGTAGTAGTTTTGTTCGGCTCAAGAATGACGAAAGTATGCGACGTATTTAATCATATCGAGTTTCAAGATTACTCAGCAGATAAGAAAAGACAAACGACACACAGTACTCAAGTAGATTATGAATCTTAGTTTTGAAAGCAACATGTCGTTAATAATCCGTTACTGAGCAGCTTCGTATTATGTCTCTGAAGCTAGAGAGCAAGGGTTTGATTTTTCAGTAGATTTTGTTTAGATAGCTAATATCGCTTTGCTTGCTGCCTGACTGTCGTCACGCGCCGTGAATAACCGTTTAAAAAGTATCCGGCAATAAAACGAAACACATTTCTCAGATTTATAATGATGGATGTTTATTCGATTCGACGTTTGAAAAATTCAGAAGGAAAAGAAATCGTAGAAATCATACTTCAAAACTTCATCAATTAAAGCAAAGCTAAACAAGGTCAATGTCCGAAATTTGGGGTCATGCCAAAGTAGTTTTAATAGCCTATATTCATGGCGCCACAAACATGTAAAATAGAAGTATTGTTCGCTCAGGGCAGATACTGATAGTGCTAAGTGATCGTATTCGACGACTAGAAGTAAAAGAAGCAGTTGACCTGTGCAGAAGAGAAATTATGTTGTATCCAAGGCAAGCCATCCATCAGTTCCTCTTAAATACGCTCTCACATACAAACGCATACGCCGATTCGTGTGGGCCCACTCTAAAAGATGTTGAGCGTTTTCGACAGGGCTTTTACATGAACTCATCAAAAGCAAATCAAATGAACTCAAGAACTATAATACAAATGAACTCTAATGTTGACTTAAATGTGAACTCAACTGAGTACTGCCTAGCCAACTGTATACCACAATTACTTGAAGCCAGATGTACTGATTCAGAAGTGTGATTCCAACATGGACAAATCCAAAGGTGAGAAAACAACTTTGAAATCGCATCAAGAAGAACACGGCAAATCTGAGGCGAAAATGAAGTCGACAATCCTTGTTTACATTCTGTTTATATTTTTTATTGTGTTAATGCTGTTAAAAATATAATTTTTCTATATCAAAGAGAGAGTTTTAAGTATAACACTTTTATGTTTCCAACTTGAAGGAAAGAAACGCTCCTCTCACATATGTCACACGCTGTGACTAAAGATTAAAGCCCATACTAGTTACTCGCTAGTTTAAATTCTCTCTCCTTTGCTTCGTTTGCTTCGCGATAAATACGCTAAAGTTACACCATACCAGAAGTACATAATAGACACAGGAGATACATACAGTACAACACTGAGGAACCTAGCTACATGAATATTTTACTGTATGTATCTCCTGTGTCTATTATTATTATACTTCTGGTATGGTGTAACTTTAGCGTATTTATCGCGAAGCAAACGAAGCAAAGGAGAGAGAATTATAAACTAGCGAGTAACTAGTATGGGCTTTAATCTTTAGTCACAGCGTGTGACATATGTGAGAGGAGCGTTTCTTTCCTTCAAGTTGGAAACATAAAAGTGTTATACGTTCGACTCGGAGTTAACCCCGAATTTCGTACATTGAACTTGCTTAGTCCGTGGCGTTGATGATGGCCTATTTGCTTTGATGAAGTTTTGAAGTACGATTTTTACGATTCCTTTTCCTTCTCAATTTGTCATAATGCCCGAGTGTACGCTCATTGAGCGTCTTGTTATTATTATTATTCATTATATATTATTATTCATTATTATTATTATTCATTATTATTATTATTATTACTACAATCCAAGCGATCATTTTAAATTTTGTAAATAAGGATTTTTATCTATTTTTTTTATCTCTTATTTGTAATTTTTTATTATTATTTACTATTATTATTATTATTATTATTATTATTATGTACATGTATGTATGTATGCTCGGTTTATAGTAAATACTAAACACTAACTTATGTGTTCATTATAATGTATAATTTATAAGCTAAATTGTCGTCAATTTAAAAAATTAATAAAAACCACGACCAGCAATTAAAAGAGGCAGAAAAAGTCTCTTGAATTAAATTAGAAAAGAAATAGTTATGTGTTATCACCTTCTTTGATGGGCATGAGCTTCCAGCAGGGCATTGAATGCAGGCAGCAGCTTTACCTAGACTGTAGAACCCAGCACTACATTCTGTGATATTCATTCTATGAAAATGTCAAAGAAAACAATAATAATTAGACATTAATATTAGAAAACCATTGTTCCTCTGACCTCCCCATAGGTCAAGCGAAGGTCTGTCACATTACTTCCTCCCACAAATGTGAGTGCCTGTTATACTACTTACTCAGGGGCTGTTCCTCCCCAAGGATGGACATATGCCCTGCCTGTCATACTACTTACTCAGGGGCTGTTCCTCCCCAAGGATGGGCATATGCCCTGCCTGTTATACTACTTACTCAGGGGCTGTTCCTCCCCAAGGATGGGCATATCCTGCCTGTTATACTACTTACTCAGGGGGCTGTTCCTCCCCAAGGATGGGCATATCCTGCCTGTTATACTACTTACTCAGGGGCTGTTCCTCCCCAAGGATGGGCATATCCTGCCTGTTATACTACTTACTCAGGGGGCTGTTCCTCCCCAAGGATGGGCATATGCCCTGCCTGTTATACTACTTACTCAGGGGCTGTTCCTCCCCAAGGATGGGCATATCCTGCCTGTTGTACTACTTACTCAGGGGGCTGTTCCTCTCCAAGGATGGGCATATCCTGCCTGTTGTACTACTTACTCAGGGGCTGTTCCTCCCCAAGGGTGGGCATATGCCCTTCCTGACGTACTACTTACTCAGGGGCTGTTCGTGGACATATGCCCTGCCTGTTGTACTACTTACTCAGGGGCTGTTCCTCCCCAAGGGTGGGCATAAGCCCTTCCTGACGTACTACTTATTCAGGGGCTGTTCCTCCTCAAGGGTGGACATATCTTGCCTGTTGTACTACTTACTCAGGGGCTGTTCCTCCCCAAGGATGGGCATATGCCCTGCCTGACGTACTACTTACTCAGGGGCTGTCCTTCCTAAGGGTGGACATATCCTGCCTGTTGTACTACTTACTCAGGAGCTGTTCCTCTCCAAGGATGGGCATATCCTGCCTGTTGTACTACTTACTCAGGGGGCTGTTCCTCTCCAAGGATGGGCATATCCTGCCTGTTGTACTACTTACTCAGGGGCTGTTACTCTCCAAGGATGGACATATCCTGCCTGTTGTACTACTTACTCAGGGGGCTGTTCCTCCCCAAGGATGGGCATATCCTGCCTGTTGTACTACTTACTCAGGGGCTGTTCCTCTCCAAGGATGGGCATATCCTGCCTGTTGTACTACTTACTCAGGGGCTGTTCCTCCCCAAGGATGGGCATATCCTGCCTGTTGCACTACTTACTCAGGGGCTCCTCAACCTATCCAAACATTGGGCACAAGCAACGCCTGTTGTACTACTTACTCTGGTTTGCGACATTCAAATCCAGCAGGACAGGTTGTACAATTTGTTGCCTTCTTCAGTCCAAATGTTGTAGTTCCAATGGGACAGTGTACTGGTGTATGGGTCGTAGTTGGACACATATAGCCTTCTGGACAGTCTGTACAATTAGCCTGTCCAAACACAGAGTATGTACCAGCCGTACAAGCCGTCACAGTGGAACCAGGTGAAGGGCAGCTTTGTCCAGCAGGACATGGGGTACATGAGGTAGCACCCTGGGGAAACACAACAAAAGTTTACAAACACTTACTTAATATGTGAATTGGAATTTTAAAGGCTGATTTACATGGTGCAACATTTGCCTACAACCACTGCATACAACTAGCTTACTACATGAGTTGTGTCATCTAAATCAACCATACCACTTACTTATGACTCCTACGTCATGTTGTAAGCTAGTTGTATGCAATGGTTGTAGGCAAAAGGTGCAGTGTGTAAATCTGTCTTAAACAAGTGATAGCAAGAAGATTGGGTCCCTGCGAGAATATAGTGACTTGTGATCAAAACCCAAATTCTCCTTAGAAATTCAAAGAATCTGGAGGAGAATTTAGATTTTGATCAGGGATCACTGACGTTAGTTGTTTTTGCAGGGAGCCCTTCAAATTCTAACTAGACATGATGGAAGGGGGGGGGGGGGGGGGGGGGTGAATTGAGATTTTGACATCCTGGAAAATTCTAACCATTTCCCAGGACCAGTCTACCCTAAATTTCTTCCAATAACTCTCCCCTTCAGAGGGCCCTAGCTTAATATTCTGTTATTCTCTACATCCAATACTCATTTATTTAGTTCATTTATTATTCTAGAGTTCGCTACTCACCACTTCACTGTAAGTACCCACTGGACAAAAGATGGGTAGTTTACTTGGGTCAGCGCAGGCTTGTCCAGCTACGCACTGAGTACATGATGTTTTGCCTGACTGTGAGTAATACCCAGGATGACATGGTACTGGTGGTTGACTAGAGTTATCACACTTGTACCCAGCAGGGCAGGCAGTGCACTGGGGGACCTGTAACATAGTAAATCATTATAACAAGGTGTACCCAGCAGGGCAGGCAGTGCACTGGGGGACCTGTAACATTAGAACAAGGATTAATAATAATTGAATATTAAATATTATGTTTTGTTTCTTTTTTATGCATTTATTTGTTTCCCACTCGAAGATATTAGCTTGTAAAAGCTACTCTGTGCTATGCCCCTTCAGCAAGGCTGGTCTACAGGGGCAGATGCTGCACCCTCTACTCCTTCCTTCCATCAGTGCTCCATCCGATGTGTATTTAAAGCTACACGGATTAGCTAGGGGGAATGTGAGATGGATGTGAGGATGTAAGGCCATGAAGAATCGAACCAAGCACTTCTCACTCAGAATACTGCGCACTTAACCCAACTGTTGTATTTGAAATGTTGTTGCAGTCGTAACTGTGTATATGGAGTTACCAACCTTTGCTCCATTGTTCCAATACTGCCCTGAACCACAAGGTTGAGGGCTTTGAGTTGGGTCATTGCATGTGAACCCAGTAGGACACGAGGTACAGAATGATGCTCCTATCTTGCTATATGTACCTGATAATTAAGAGAACAAAATAATACTAAACATAACTACTAATTAACAAGTAAATTATTAATCAATCAATCACAATATTGAGAAGGGTGGCATGTAACAGTAATTTTATTCAGCTGATGAAAGAACACATCAAGGCTTTAGCACTCTGAAGCTGTGGGTTCGATTCCCAACAAGGCACACATTTTTCATTCAAATTCTTTCAATATCTATATACACCAACGCAGTGTATGGGAGGTTTTACGGTGACGTAGTGGCCGTCAAGATCTACAAAATGTTTGAGCCTAACTTTCAAAGTCTGTTAGTTTTTCTTCAAGCAACTAGATGACATTTGTTTGTTTGTTTATAAGTAACTTATAATTGACAGATATCTAAAATTGAAGTTTTGAGCAAGTAAAATGACGGTTTGACGGCCACTCGTGATCATTTTGACATCAGAAGAAGATTCCATAAAACCTCCCATAGCCTTTTAAAAATGTATGTCTTTCTTAGTTATTAAGCTGAAGTACCGGTAAGTACAGCAAGGTCTTCGTGTAGCTGCACAAATTGTCCTGGCTATTGTTTTTTTATGTAAAAACAATACCGGTACATAGAACAACAATAGAACAATAGACAGGACTTTTGTGCAGTTACATGAAGACCTGACCGTAAGTTTCGACACTGAGGTTTGTATATTTCCAGTGGTCCATCTATTAGGTGTAGTGTAGTGTTGAGCGAGACAGTATCACCACTGACAAGGTCATCCAAGGTCTATCTTGGGTTTCATCCTCTGACCGTTTTCTCAATCGACAGAAATTCAAACAATAATTTATTGCGTCAAATGGTAAGCAGTTACTGAGTCAATGAAGCTACTGCAAACCCAGAGAAAATCTGCCCTAAGCCAATTGGCACATCAATCCCTACACTGTTATGCTTGGTAGTATATGTATCACCCCTCTAGCTAGTACGTGGCACCTCTCTTCGCAAGGGTCTTACCCTACTGTATAATTGCCTATACATACCTATAGGGCACATGTCACAGATACCCTTCCCAGGAGGGCTGTAGGTGCCTGCTGAACAATCCTGAGGGGGTATGGGGGTAGATCCACTCATGCACAGTTGACCAGCAGGACACAGTAGACACTTGGAAGCACTACCAAGGCTGTAAGTACCATCAGGACATTTCTGAACAAAGATACAGAAGAAATCAATACATTGTAGTAATGTCATCATCGAGTGACTTTTGGGGTCTTTTGAAAAACAAACGTTTTGCCTGGTAAATTTGCAATAGACTTCTGTCACTCATACACATCAAATACACCAAAATAAATGCAGTTTATTTGACGTCTTGAGTCTAATTTCCAACTGCAAGTCGTGACTTATAATGGAATATAATGCAAACGGTGATAATTGAACTTAAACATGAGGTATATCTTACTGTGCATGTGGACTGTCCTGCAATACTGTATTCACCATTCCCACAGGCCACAGGAGCCAAAGCTGCATTGAGACATGAAAATCCAGCTGTACACGCCTTACAGGTAGTTGCCCCTGGAGTATTGGCGTAAGTACCAGTAGCGCATGGCTGGGGTTTGTTAGATTGTGAAGGACAAAAGTGGCCAACATCACAGGCGACACAGTGGGTACCATTGCTGTATGTTCCAGACTGACAAAGAATATTGGAACAATAACATTAACACAGTAAGCTCTGTCTAAATGTGTCAATGATCATTGCTGTCGAATCATACTGCAAGAACATGAGAAGGAAATGAAACCTACTGAGCAAGATATCGGCGGTTGACTTGAATCCAAGCAAATCTTGCCTGCTGGACAAGTGAAGCACTCAGATGAACCATCATGAGAATACTATAGAGAAATGCAAAACAAAAACAGTGATCATCATCCAATTCATGAAGAATGTGAAAATACAGTCTGTGGTTCTAATTGTGAACACTGACAGTTCAGTTAATGTGTACCCTGGTTACAAGAGGCTATTATTTTATCTCTCTCTCTAAACTCTACGAGAGTGCCTACGGCTCGAGAGAGAAAAAATAATAGCATCTGGTAACCAGGCTGCACATTAACTGAACAGTGTTCACAATTAGAACCGTTCACAATTAGAACCACATACCGTACATGTACTGAACACAGTATTTAACACTTATCCAATCATGATATGAACATTGTGAAGCTTTTGCAACAAACCTGTCCATTTGTACACAGAATAGGTCCAGCGTTTCTTTCAGGACAGCGGCTTCCAGCAGGGCATTTAATGCAAGTTTCTTGCGCAGGTAAGGTGTTATAATAGCCTGATGAACACTATAAACAATAGACATGTTGGGTTATTCTCCAGAGAGCAGAGGTACAGTGAGTGGCTACATGTATGTTGTGGTTCAAAATGTTTGAACACTAAGTTCAAGTTGTTAGGACATTGTTCATAACTGAATGTCAGCAAACATTCAGCACAACACAAGAAATCAGTAACACAACCACAAAGACACCCTGCTAAGGCAAGAGGATATGGTACATGTATATAGTATGGTATCCCAAAGATTAAGCCTTAGCATATATGGAAGATTGCTGTGTTTTGAGTGTAACTTTGCCTAAATAGCATTCAGCCATATTAAAACTTATACACAACTTAATAATAATAACTTACCCACCATAAAACCCTAAATCTAACCTTAAAATAAAACCACACTTTTTTAGCTAATATATAAAAGATCTCACAATGACGATACTTAAATTAGTCGACTAAATGAATAGTGCGTACCTGTGTACAGACGGATGAACTTGCGACATCTGAGAAATATCCTGCTGCACAAGGTTCTGGTGAGTTGCTTGCAATTGGACATTTATAACCTAAAAATATGGAAGTATAAATTAATTTTTACTTTGTGATTAAATATTTTGCTGAAAAAAATAATAATAATAATAATTTAAAAAAAAATATTTATATATTAGTATTAATATTATTCTAACTACTTGTATGGCCAGACAATAAAGTTATTACATTGAGATGCACAAAAGCTATGCGTCATCACTTTTAAGATCTAGAGTGGCTACATTGCAAATACATCTAAAGCAGAACAATAATAGTAATAATAATTATTATTCATATCCTGAACACTTGAGGAAAAAAAATCTAAATTTGTTTGAGTCCTGACTGCCTGAATGATGATGTCTGAGTGTCATTTTACAAGCCTAAGTCTTGAACTCAAATTTTAAAACTGCCTTAAGGTGCGGGTGGGCACATGGTCCAACATTGCGTGCAATATACAATGTAGCTGGCAATGTTGTTGCAGCATGTCCACCCCAGGCCAGCAACGGTGACTATCACGCAGGACTCACAACCCAATTTATTGCTCGTAATGTTTCTGATGTTGGAATTGCTCAGCAATATTGTGTGCAACATGTTGCAGGGGTGGACACACACTGCAATAGCACAATAGTAATAATGTTCACATACTGTTGCACTGTGTGTCCACATGCTTAATCCTGGCCTCAGTCTCACTTACATGTATACCATTTGCCACTCATGAATATAAATAAATAAATCAATAAATATACATTTATATAGCGCATATACAGTGATGCCCTATGCACTGTAGATATGGGTCTTAAGTTTGCACTTAAATTCAGCCATGGAAGGGATCTGGTGTATTTTGAGGGGGAGTTTGCTCCATAGTTCAAGTAATAAATTAACTAAAACGTACCTCGCTGACAAGGAATACAATTTGACATCTTTGTATCATTAGCATAGTAACCATTTGCACATGGTATCGGTTTCCCAGTTGCCGTCAATGGACAGTAATTACCAAGAGGACATAGGTCACATGACATCTTACCACTTGTAGCATGTTTTCCAACTCCACAGGCCACTGGATTGGCTGATTTGACCGCACAACTGTAATTATTATACAAGATGTTTGTTTGTCACAGTCAAAGTTATTATAATAACCTCAACACAGGATTCAGTGGAGTGCATGATAAGAGATTAGTTATACATGTATACTACATATAAACTATGCTAAAAGGAAGTTAGGGGCAGGACATATATTTTTGTGCACATCAAAGAAAAAACAGAAAGAAACAGTTATCAAAATCAGGAAAAATGGATGGATGGATGGATGGAAGAAGGATAGAGAGTCACATTAAGAGTGGATTAAATTGATAAAATTAAAAATGAGATATGTGTTATCATGAAATGTTAGTTGGTGTTACCTATAGCCTTCAGGACACAGTATACATTCGCTTGCCCCGCCTTTACTGTAATACCCATCATCACACACAACAGGACCTTGAGTTGCGTCAATGCATTTAGACCCAGCAGGGCATGAGTCACAGCTTGTTTTATTCGCAGTTGCTGCAGTCGTAACATTGACGCAGGGAATGAAATGGGACATTTTTGATGAAGGACAATGTGAGCCTATTGGACATGATAGGCATGACATGTGACCTGACGGTGCATAACTTCCTGGTTGGCATGGTACTGGATCTACTGACTTATCCACACAGCTGTGGTAATTAGTAATTAGTATTAATAATTAATAGACATACAAATACTGGAAGTATTAGATTATAGTAGTCCAAAGGATTAGTTTAAAAACAAGTTTACATTTACAAAGAAGTGAGAAAATGAGTTCAAAGAAGATGTTACCTGTAACCTTCAGGGCATAGTATACATTGCGTAGCCCCGCCTTTACTGTAATAACCATTTGCACATACAACAGCTGCTTGTGTTGCGTCAATGCATTTAGACCCAGCAAGGCACAGATCACACGCTGTTTGATTGCCAGCTAAAGCAGTGGTACCGTTGACACATGGAATGTGTTTGGATAGTTTTGCTAATGGACAATGTGAGCCTATTGGACATGATAGGCATGACATGTGACCTGACGGTGCATAACTTCCTGGTTGGCATGGTACTGGATTTACTGACTTATCTGCACAGCTGTGGTAATTAGTAATCAAGATTAATGTTAATCATATATCCATGCAATACTTGTGGAATACTATAAACATGCATTAAGTATATTATAAAATATTAATGATTTCATGCATCATATATTAGACATTACATTTAAGCTTGGCATGTCAAAATGATGGATGCATGGTAGTTCATAGATAATAATAATAAACTTTATGTGTTTAAACATTACCTGTAACCTTCAGGGCATAGTATACATTGCGTAGCCCCGCCTTTACTGTAATAACCATTTGCACATTCAACAGCTGCTTTTGTTGCGTCAATGCATTTAGACCCAGCAGGGCACAGATCACATGATGTTTGATTGCCAGCTAAAGCAGTGGTACCGTTGACACATGGAATGTGTTTGGATAGTTTTGATGAAGGACAATGTGAGCCTATTGGACATGGTAGGCATGACATGTGACCTGACGGTGCATAAGTTCCTGCTAGACATGGTACTGGATCTACTGACTTATTGGCACAACTAAATGGAATGAAAGTTAAAATGGGAAATGAATTATGGAAACATTTAAATACGATGCATATGGTTATGCTTAATGAGAACACAAGCATTCATACAAGCCACAACGATAATGACTACATAACATTGTTCTGCGCAACTGATGGATGAATATATTCCTTTGTTCCTTTGCTTGCAGAAACACAACTTCATGTGAAAATGATGGGTTTCAATCAGCTGATAAAAGTCTATCAATCTCATTATCTCCCCTCCAAATGGTGGTCAAACACTGCCCTTTGTGTTCAATCAAGCAGTCAGAGATTGCATGGTAAATTTGTCATTGTGTTGATCAAGATCAAAATCCCTCTCGAGACTGGAAATGTTGTCTACTGAGGTCAAGCACCAAAATGGTTGAGTACAAATATTACTGAAACTATTATGTGAGCACTTGAAACACAGTTTGACGATTACAATTATCAGCAAATTAGATTGTCAAAATCAGGCAGTTTGTCATCTGATTACCATACATATGAAGGGCTCCCTGCAAGAACGGAGTAAGTCACTTGTGATCAAAACCCACATTCTCCTTTGAAAATCAAAGAATCTCAAGGAGAATTTAGATTTTGATCAGAGATCACTTACTTTGTTCTTGTAGGAAGCCCTTCATATTACATTCAATTACATTACAAGCATACATCTATTTGCAAAAAATGTTGATACAGAAGAAAAGTTAATTAACCTTTAGTTCTACACACACTATCTTTATATTGTTCTTTTCTTTCAGACCAACGTTTTTGCATAAACAGATGTATACATGTATAAAACATGGTAATTAAATACAATCACTATATTTTTTCAATGCTGAGCTAGTGGCTACTAAGTATTAGATATTAATGTTAGTTGATGTTACCTATAGCCTTCAGGACACAGTATACATTCGCTTGCCCCGCCTTTACTGTAGTACCCATCATCACACATTACAGGAGCTTGAGTTGCGTCAATGCATTTAGACCCAGCAGGGCATGAGTCACAGCTTGTTTTATTCACCGTTGCTGCAGTCGTAACATTGACGCAGGGAATGAAATGGGACATTTTTGATGAAGGACAATGTGAGCCTATTGGACATGATAGGCATGACATGTGACCTGACGGTGCATAACTTCCTGGTTGGCATGGTATTGGATCTACTGACTTATCGGCACAGCTGTGGTAATTAGTAATCAAGATTAATGTTAATCATATATCCATGCAATACTTGTGGAATACTATAAACATGCATTAAGTATATTATAAAATATTAATGATTTCATGCATCATATATTAGACATTACATTTAAGCTTGGCATGTCAAAATGATGGATGCATGGTAGTTCATAGATGTGTTTAAACATTACCTGTAACCTTCAGGGCATAGTATACATTGCGTAGCCCCGCCTTTACTGTAATAACCATTTGCACATTCAACAGCTGCTTGTGTTGCGTCAATGCATTTAGACCCAGCAGGGCACGGATTACATGATGTTTGATTGCCAGCTAAAGCAGTGGTACCATTGACACATGGAATGTGTTTGGATAGTTTTGACGAAGGACAATGTGAGCCTATTGGACATGGTAGGCATGACATTTGACCTGACGGTGCATAAGTTCCTGCTAGACATGGTACTGGATCTACTGACTTGACGGCACAACTAAATGGAAGACCAAATGGAGGGTTGGTGTATGAGTGATGACCAACAAGTCAATATATTAACATTGGATGAATAATATTGAAGGGCTCCCTGCAAGAACAGCATAAGTGATCTCTAATCAAAATCTAAATTCTCCTTGAGATTCTTTGGATTTCAAAGGAGAATTTGGGTTTTGATCACAAGTCACTTACTCCATTCTTGCACAGACCACTTTGTAATTCACAAACTAAATATATGTAACTTTGCATCTATGTTATCGTATTTTCCCTCCACTGCAACACTTGGCCCAAAATAGAATTCACTACAATTTACTGATTGTATATAATAGTTACTCTAGACCCAGAGATATGTCAGGTGCCCTTCTTCCTGAATGAAGCTAATAGCCATCTGCTATATATACTAAGACCCAGAGAAAACATTTGATAGCATGAACTACCTGTGATATACTGTATGTTTAGCTTAGTTTATTGAATTCGCTAACATAAAAATAATATTTAGAAATTACAAAAAAAAAGGGAGTTAAACTAGATTAAGTGTGGCAGAAGTCAGTAACAGGACAATGTATTTTGATGCATGATGAGGTGACTGCTCATCAACATGATGTCGGCCAGGATTTGAAGGCAATACTGCCCAATGGGATTGTTGACGTGTTGGAAATTTGTATTGAACTAGTATTTGGTATTATCGAATTCATGAATAATTAATGAGGGAAATACAATAGAAATCATAAGCGTAGCAGACATCTGTAAATCGGCAAGAGATTCGTCCTCATTTGCATTCAACATTAACTTGGATTTTCTCGGCCAAACTGTTTCCTATCATCAAAATTATAGTAAAACATCCACTTATACATCGTTGGATTCGATAAGTAATATACAATATTCGCGTCCGATCTGTATGGGATTTACAAACTTTCACCTACGGCTCGAGTTTGTAAATCCCATACAGATCGGCCACTCATATTGTATATAGTACTTAAACAGCTATCTCTGACAAGTGAGTCCATCTTGCTTTAATCCAGATGGTTTCCCTGACTTCTACAGCTTTATTATCATGAATAGTTTATAGTTGTGTTTAAACATTATATTTACCTGTAACCCTCAGGGCATAGTATACATTGCGTAGCCCCGCCTTTACTGTAATAACCATTTGCACATACAACAGCTGCTTGTGTTGCGTCAATGCATTTAGACCCAGCAGGGCATGGATTACATAATGTTTGATTGACAGTTAAAGCAGTGGTACCGTTGACACATGGAATGTGTTTGGATAGTTTTGATGAAGGACAATGTGAGCCTATTGGACATGGTAGGCATGACATTTGACCTGACGGTGCATAAGTTCCTGCTATACATGGTACTGGATCTACTGATTTATCGGCACAACTAAATGGAATAAAAATACGAAGGGTTAGACTAAGCAATGCAAGAAAGCATGTATAATGTAGAGGCTGGTTCATGCTAGCATTGGAATTGGAATCACAAGAAACTTATGTATTTAAAGTGGGCCAAATTTGTAGCTGAATTTATCTACCCACAATGAAAAAGGATTGTATTGTATGATCTAGTATGAATCAAAACATCGCAATCATAAGAAGAAGAAAACCTTCTGATCCTTCCAATTCTGATTCCCATCCCTTCTGCTTCCAATTCTGAGTCCGATTATTAGTTCACACTGGTCATATACTCCTCTCACAATTCCGATTCCGACGCTAGTGTGAACCAGGCAAAATTGTGCAACCACCCAACTAGTGATGATAGATAGTGCAGTGCCGTATTGAGTTTAAACAGTGGTCATTACCCCACTATCTCCTTGATTTCACAACTATACCCTCATTCACCAGTAAAATTTACTCTGTTATCTGAAACTCCTGCTATCTATTATTGAACAATTTGTTTGCTTTCCTTGAAAGTTTGAGATAGCAGGTAATAATAATTAATATACTAGTAAAGTAGTTCGTAAAGTTTCATCAAGCGTAAAAAGACTCAGAAAAATACTGAGCTCAGATGGGAATTGAACTGGTGACCTCCTGGATACTACTAGTCAGGCGCTCTAACCACTGAGCCACTGGGAACTCATGCGATTAAGCAGGTGAACCTTACAAACTACTTTACTAACTATTACCAATCGACAAATTACCCTATAAATTAATACACTACTGAACTAATTACGACAAAACTGAATGTATATAAATACTGTATTGTGTCATCTTTACCTGTATCCAGCTGGACAGATTGAACAGTCAATAGTCCCACCCTTACTGTAGTAACCATTAGCACACGGTACAGTAGGTCCTGTAGGGCTGGGGCATTTTGACCCTGCAGGACAATTTTTACACGAGGCTGCCCCTGTTGTATCCGAATAGGTTCCATTCATGCAAGGGACGTAAGCTGGTAGTTTTTGCACAGGACATTGTCCTCCAATGGGACAAGTTTGGCAAGACATTTGTCCTGACGGTGAATAGGTGGTGGAAAGACAGGCAACAGGGTCAGTGGCTTTGTTAGGACATCTGTGGAGAGGGGGAGAACAAAATAATGAGATGTTAGTAATTATTTATTATTGCATCAACCTATAGATAATGGTATCGGTACTACAATAATCATAATGAAGTAACTGTATTTTACGAGTGTAGCACATGACAGTTAACACTGATTAACTAGTCGCCCTATGAATGACATTTTAATTATTTTTTTCATTGTAATCATCACCATTGATCACCATAATAATCATCATCATTCCCATCTATATAACCATCACCATGTCACCAGATCATTGCCGCCATTATTGACCATCACCATCACCATCCCTGGCTGTTATTGTCAGTAATCATTTTCACACTAATGTACCACAATCATTACCATCCATGTCTTCATCATAATCACTATTGTCATCACCATCATATTCACATCCATCAACATCATTAAAGTGCTACTTGGACGAAAATCGATCAAACTTTAAAATGAGCTGTAATTTTGCTGATTCAGAAGTAATATTGAAGAACACATTAATAACTGTTTGCCATTAAGTTAAAATGTTGCTTTCATATTCCAATGAGAAGTACTGGTTGTTTTTACGATTTAAGAATGGATTGGGTAAGTAGATGATGTCATTGTACTCAACCCGTCACTCAAACACTCATAGCTGATATACACAGCTTTCTTGGCAAGTATTCGATCAAGTGTTATTTTTTTCTGGATTTAGTTTTTTTATTGAAAATAATATAATTCACAATGGAACATTTTATTTTTTATATCGATCGATTTTCGTCCAAGTACTGTAGTGCTTTAAGAGAAATTGATCAGTATGCTACATACCTGTATCCTGCAGGACACTCCATGCAGACAGTCGAACCACTTTTGCTGTATGCTCCATTTGGACATGTAGTTTCACCTTCTGCCCTCAACGGACAGTATTTCCCTGCACTACATTTCGCACACTCTACTTGGCCTATGCTTGATGTATAAGTACCATTAGAGCAAGGTATTGGTGAACCCAGGGGAACATTTGGACAGTAGAATCCTTTTTCGCAAGTTGTACAGTTTGCTTGTCCTCCTGGAGCATATTTCCCTGACGTACACCTCACAGGTGCAATACCTTGATTGGAACACCTGAAAACATTGTTTCTCAAATCATTAATAATTCTTGAGGACAAAACAAAGGAAATCACTACCGTTAAGGATGGTTGGAAAGGTGATCTTGATTAGCATAAAACTTGGCCAACTTTAACTTTGAATTTCTCCAAGAATTATTAATGGTTTGAGTAGATACATGCATCTCTGACTCAAACATGACAAATACTGCATGGGTTCTTGTTGATTTTTCAACGTGCTTATATATAATATACAGTCATTCTCAAAAAGGTTGTCCAGATGAAAAGACTACAATACTACAATAAAGTCACGTGATTCATTATGTTTTCAATTTCCTCGCATGGAATTTCAATTTGAGATGCAAAAGTACACGGCATTGTGAGAACTGAATGTAATGGCGCTGGTATCAACTCACAGTTCCGCGTGCAGAAATTGAATACATAATGAATCACGTGACTTTATTGCAGTAGTATTGTAGTCTTTTCATCTGGACAACCATTTTGAGAATGACTGTATGGCTGTTTAATGTTTGATATATCACTAAAACTTAATTTTATACATTTACATGTTTACAACACATATACTGTCTAACTATGGTAAGAAGATTGTCACATCCTTTCTTATATTCTATTTGTTCTATTCTATTCTATTGTATTGTTCTTATTACTAAGAAAGTAAGGGGGACAAAGGATATCATCATGTGCATACATCATGTATCACCTCCCCCCCCCCCCCTGAGTTTCTTTGTTGTTCAAGGGTACATTGTATGTAATGTATATGTTACAGGTCAAATTTAATTTCAGGTCATTTTTTTTAACCTAGGTTATTTTTTTCTAGGTTGATTTTTTTCAACCTAGGTTATTAGTATTAGGGAATATTATATAGTAATCAAGTACCTTGGGGTTAGGTTTAGGGTTAACACTAGTATTTGGGAAGGCTATAGTAATCAAGTACCCTGGGGTTAGGTTTAGCAGGGGCGTAGCGTGCATATACGCCCGTACGCACGTGCGTACAATTTAAAATCCTTAATATATGTATATATTATAAAAAACATACAAATATTGAAAATAAAATGAAATCTAGGACAAAATCTTAACAGCTCACGGCAGATTACTTGCTGGAAACTACTCACAGAAGGCAGGAAAATGCTATTTTGGAGACCCTATACCTCAAAAAAGTTTCGGGGAGCATACCCCCGCATCCTACTACGAGCTCGCACCTTCGCCGCTCGTCAGATTGTGTCCCCCAATACATTTCCCCTTTCAGTCAGTCATTGTAGGCATGTATAATGATGATTGTAGTTAGTACAGTTTCAAACAAAATAAATACCAAAAAACTGGCTTCGCCTCGGGTTATTATATCGCTATATATAACGGTAGCGGTATATATAACCTGTTTACATAAATACTCATAAATCATTTACACAACCTTTACATAAATCCTTTTCTGAATCCTTTATATAACCTTTACATAAATCCCCCCATAAAACTGAGTGATAAATGCATTTTACTATGTATTTATGTAGCGAGAAAGTCCGTTGGAAAACGAAGAAAATGGTATTTCCAAGGCTCTAGATTTCTAAATTTTCAGGGGGGGCATGCCCCCTCACCCCCCTAGAAGCTCACGCCTTCGGCGCTCGTTGCTATGTGCGTACATTGCAAAAAAAGCACGCTACGCCCCTGTTTAAGGATAGTATTAGGGAAGGCTATAGTAACCAAGTACCTTGGGGTTAGGTTTTGGGTTAAGTATTGGGGAAGGTTATAGTAATCAAGTACCTTGGGGTTAGGTTTAGGGTTAGTATTGGGGAAGGCTATAGTAATCAAGTACCTTGGGGTTAGGTTTAGGGTTAGTATTAGGGAAGGCTATAGTAATCAAGTACCTTGGGGTTAGGTTTAGGTTTAGGGTTAGGATTGGGGTAGACTTGGTAGGAATGAATACAATCTGCTTCGTTCTACTAGAGAGCAATACAGGTACGTGTTGACGTGAATACAAGCTGCTTCGTTCTACTAAAGAGCAAGACAGGGAAGCGTTGACACGTTGACGTGAATACAAGCTGCTTCGTTGTACTAGAGAGCAAGACACGGAAGTGTTGACGCATTGATGTGAATACAAACTGCTACTAGTAAAATAAATAAATAAATACCATGTTTAACGTGTCAAGTGTTTATATCAGTACTGCTAGTGGGGACACGACTTTCACACTCACTTCTTACTACATTCTATATTCTGTACACCCAACACTTGTCTCACTAGTTCGTTTTTACCAAGGGAGGATAACGGGAGTACCCAGCGAAAAACCCTCGAAGCAAGGGAGAGAACGAACCGGATGACAAACTCCGTGAATTGAACGAGGCACCACTAAGGAATTTATTTGCCTTTTCATAAAATTTGTCTGTCAAGTACAAAGTACGAAAGTCACAAGCGAATTTGTACTTTTAGTTTCCTGTTTCAGGTTGTTATTTCTCTTTAGAAAGCCTCACGATCAACCCATGGTTCGCGAAAGTCCGTGTTTTGATCTAGCGCGCATGCGTGAATTTAAATGACATCATGACATAATAGAAAACGAATAACATTTTAAATAAAATGTAAATATGATGCTAATCCGACATCGAAATCCTCGATGGCATAGTTGGTTAATGCGCTGGTCAACGCTGGTCTACAGTCAGAGTTCTGAGTTCGAGTCCCAGACAAGGTAAGACAAAAATTGAAAAAAATGTGTTAATATGGTATAAATAGACAGATAGACAGAAATAATGTAGGCAGACAGGAAAGGAAATGAGGGGTAGGTAGGGAGAGAATGAAGGGAGGGGTGGGTGCCAGGAAGTCGTCTAGTTCTTTTGAGAACCCCCTAAAAAAATCCAAGCCCCTTTTTTTTTAATGAGTCCCCAAAAACAAATCCCTTTTAAGAATCTTAGATATTCAAAATATGACCTAGGTTGAAAAAAATCAACCTAGGTTAAAAAAATTCAACCTAGGTTGAATTTAAAATGACCTGAAATTAAATTTGACCTGTAACATATACAACAATTTCCAAAGTAGACTTACTGGTATCCTGCTGAGCAGACTGTGCATTGCGTAGCTCCACCCAAGCTGTAATGTCCTGATGGACAGTTTTGACAGGTTGTAGACCCATTGAAAGCGAACTTTCCAGCAGAGCACGGGTTACACTTTGTTTTATCGACATCTGGCTCAGAGCCACCCGGACACAGCTGTACGTTAAAATGTACATTTATACACAATATAATTAATGAGAGTATTATTATAAAAAGTAGCATTAATAATGGTATCCTCTATTTATCTGGGGCAAACATCAAGCATACGGTTATTATATGTAATAGATATTACAATATGAGCGTTATCATATCCACAGATGTATAAAATCATGTTCTACTATAATTTTCAAGCTACCCTGCAGTATGTTTGGCCGAGAAAATCCAACTTAAAGTTGACGTAAATGAGGACGATTTTGTATCAAATATACAAGCTCTGCCACAGGTTGTGATTTCTATTGTGTTTCCCTCATGAATTATTAATGAATATGATAAATAATTTAAGGAGTCTGTGCAAGAAAACATAAGTAATCTCTGATGAAATAATAGATTCTCATTTATATATTTTTAATTCCAAAGAAGATTTAGATTTTGATCATAAGTCCTGCATGGAGCCTTTCAATGACAGGTGTAAATAAGCCTACATGCAATGTCATGCCATATAACTCTATGGCCATTGTTTTAGTCTACAGTAGATCTTACCTGAGGTTGTTGTGTTGAATCAGGGCAAAACTTGCCAGCTGGGCAGTTCTTGCAGACACCTTCACCATATGAAGAGTATTGCCCAGCACTGCATAATACTGCCTGACCAGTGGTACAGCCATACCCGGCAGGGCATGGGGTACATGCCGATGACCCTGCAGTACTGATAGACCCCGAGGTACAAGACTAGATAATAACAGAAAAACAACAGGTTATTATATGCATTAACTCTTCTCTCTCTGAATGAATTAAAGCTTTGTAAGTCATCTGGACACCATTCTAAAATAATAGATTGCACTGTCATTAGTCTTCAATAGGTGAAGTACGTATCATTGAACAAACCATTATTGTAGTAGTAGTAAAGCCATGAGAGATAATAAAATAAAGCATTACTTACCACACAGGATACTGAATTTATAGCACCAGGATTTGGATTAGCAGTGCTAGCATTGCACGGCGTAGGTGCATCAGAGCTCCCAACACAACTAGGTAACAACAATCGGTATTGTTAATATGATTGTGATATTATGATATTTTAGCTCCACATAGCTAAAGTACATGTAGTCCATCCAGGAACAGTGTAAGTGACTGCATGGTGATCAATTCCAAATTCTCCTCTAAAATCCAAATAGTCTCAAGAAGAATTTAATTTTTTATCAGAAATCATCTTATAAATGTTGTTCTTGTACTGACATCTGGTATATAGTTTTAAAATTAAAATTAAAATTGCATAATCGTTGTCGGGTTGAAAATCATGAAAGCTATGACCAAAAGGAATTCTGGGAAATTAAAACTCTCAAATAATACCGTCAAATCAACGACCTTTTTATCCAGACTTGTAGGATCTTAGTTAAATAGCTCATATAAAAAAAATACGAGAACATTGAATATATCTGCATGTAATGCGGGTCATGAACTGATTTCCCATCCATCTTTGCGGTCTCAGCTTCTATGATTTTTGATATTCATCCCGACAACGATTATGCAATTAGCTATACAGTATACATGTGTTAATATATATACAGAATATATGAGAAGGGACCGGTCATCATTAATTACTGGGAGGGGGAGCCGGTGCAAATGAGGAATACCATGTTCTGCCCCCCCCCCCCCACAACTTGGGTAAGACACAATTTATCATGCATGAAAATATCTAGCCCCCCTCTATTTGCACCAGCCCCCCCCCCTGTATTTAATGAACAGTCCCTTAGGATTATATTGTACGGTATAAGTTTGACCACAACAAATTGCAGGGCAGACACATGCAACACCAATATTCCCATATTGTATGCAATGTTGCACAATGTACAGTGTGTTGCCCTAAATACCGGCCGTACCCTAATCCGGACATTTTAACTTTAAAGCGCTGTGATTTCTCGTATATTTCAAAAAATGACAAACAAGATCATCGTATGAATTATTGATGAGTTTAGGTTTATTAACTGCTGTTGTGGGATTCCTGGCCGCTTTTTAGGCAGGAATTCAAATGTGTTTTGAAAGTAGGAAAAACAATCGCTTCAGTAATTTTCATGTTTTCGTGCATCTTAAGTCATGCGGGCAAAGTCTTTAAACATTTCCTCGTAAGTTATGGAGCGTAAAAAGATTATATTTGGCAGAAATACTACGCTAATCAGTAGCTTTGGACACACAGAAAAACAATCATGAACGGCTTAAATAAAGGGAAGTTCAGGTCAGGTGAAATTACGTGCATATTTTGGTAGGTATGCCTAAATCCGGCCACAAATCACATACAAAACAGAGCGGGATAAGTGGCCGGATTACCTGAAACCATAGTTATTAACTATGCTGAAACAGAAGCCCGAGTTTTCTGGGATTCTAACTTTCCGATCGGAAATACACATACAATTTGATTTTCAAAGCGGAATTTCCATTTTTTCCGGGTAAATGGTAAGCACCCCAGATGTCATTGCGGGCGCGGTTCCCAATGAAGTAGAGAAGGGTCTTTTTTCGGTCTTTTTAAAATTTATCTTTACAATCTTTTCATGTAGAATGACTTAAAAAGTCCTTTATTATAGCAATGCGGAAACAAATTAGTTAAAACGATATGGAAGATAATGTAAAACTTACCGAGCAATTCCTGCTTATTTATGGCCGGAATTTAGGGCAACCTGGCCGAACTTAGGGCATCTACCTGGATCAATATTTTTGAATATAACAAGCTCGATGTTGAAGTGAAACAAATGTCAATTTGTGACAAGGTAAGTGAAAGAGAAATCTAGCCTTTGACTGATTTTTAGACCGCTACTATTTTCCTAAAGAAAGATACAGCGATTAATGCAAAAAGCGGCCGGATTTAGGGCAACACACTGTACTTGTAAATATAAACAATAATATTTTGTAAAAAAAACTATGTAAGCTTAAATATAAAGAAACATTGTTTCAAAATTCTCAAACAATCTTCAGATTTGATATAGGTCTGGGGTTTTTTCTTCATAATTATTACAATATCATTAATGATAACTTTAATAAATACTTGATTAATGGCAGAGCTTTTTATATTTTCAAAGAAGGAAATTAATAAATGTGAGTGAGAAATTTATTTGACGACCAAAAAAGCTAAATTAAAATAAAGTGTATTTCATAATACACTTATTTATAATATACCTATTTGAAAAGTGAACATAATAATCTTCACTTGGACACACACTGCAGACTGTACTGTGTTATACACAATTGGCACATATTATGGTCTTTTGGGCTTATAAATGTCTTGCATAAATAAGCTGCATTTAGCATTATATTTGAGCATTTTCACGGTACTCAACGCTTTGATATACTTCTATGACTATGATGCTTAATAGCAACCACACGCTAGAATGATTCATATAAGCTTAAGTAAAGCGAAACTATTAAAATGAATCGTTCAGAAGTGAGCTTGCAATAAGCTGATGTACTTACAAATGACCGGCAGGACATTGAACACACACAGAAGTTTGCCAGTAACTGCCAGCAGTACAGTTTGTCTTATCGCAAGGACAATCCACCCCACAATCGCAAATTGCTTCGGTTCTCACTGTCATGAAGATAGAAACCATAATTTAGAACATTTGACCGCGAAAATACGAGGTTCTTTAGAGAGACTATACCTGCATAGCATAGAAGAACCAGCACGGCGAACGATGCCTTCCATTTGAAATTATTATCAAGCTGACGAGACACGAATGTATTTTCTCGAATCATGGGTGGATAACTTTTCACAGATGAATGATAAAAGATCACATGAAGAACGGGAAGCCAATGTTATCTCGACATTCCTGATTCACTTCGCAAAGAAGCTCTCAGGTCTCCAGGGCAGAAGAGCAAAAAACAACAACCAGAGAAGTTCACGCTCGTCTTCGTGTACCAACTGTAATAAATATCCCAAAGATGTGTATAGCTTCTTGTAGAGTTCCAAACGCGGAACTTCAGTTATAAATGATATTTCTTTGAAATTCGAACTTGTAATCAAAAATTGAAGATCCTTCCAAGTCCCATGTGTAATGATCTCCTTGGAGTGACGTCACGGGGACACGTTGCTATGACGATGACTTTTTTGTTTGTACCAAACTTTGGCAAAAACAAAGGAATCGTCAGAAATTTTTGTGTTTCCACTGAAAACATTTCCACTACAGCGGATAAACAGTCTCTGATAGCAGATTTCTTTGGATAGAAGCGTTTACATTTACTTTAAAAGCCGTTAACTGTATTGGTTTGATTTTAGACGCATCTATTTCTCAGTTTCTGTTTTTCTATTTTTCAGTTCTGTTCGACCATGCACTGTCGTTGTTGTTATATAGAGAAACAATACAATATTGTTATAAAGGCAGTTTTGTTTTCAGTTTTGTTTGTTTGTGCTTACGGTGGAAGGATTATGGATGAACAAGCCTGGGATTTCTCTCGGCTAGCTTGTATTAATTTGATAGTTTTCCCTGAAAATAAATGGCAATATTATTCAGCAAAAATTGTAATCAACTCAACAAAGTCCTTTTCAAAGTGTGATAGTATATTTAACTTCCCTACCCCCCCCCCCCCTCCCCCCCTACCTCCCCTACCCTGGGGCTCAGGTGTTACTGTATATTGGGATGTTCTAATTCTTGTTTCTTCATCTAACGTTACGTGAAGAAACAAGTGGATGGAAAAAATATGCCAGCGATCAAATTAAAACGTTTTTGAACGATTTGTAACAGGGGCGGATCCAGGGGGAGGGTTCTGGGGGTTGCAACCCCCCCTATGGATATTTTTTTAATACCGCTTGTATAGATATAAACTTGAAAGAGGGAACCGTGAACGAAAATGCTGTAGGTATACGTAGGATCTGTAAAAGATCTAATCAGCTATACATATGGCAAACATGAAATTCAAGAAAGGCTGATACTACGTAGAAATAAAAAGTTAGTTTCAGAGTCGACACGCTAGTAACATACATTGGCTTCCTGAGTTGGTGTATGTTGCTCTCGCTACACCGTACTGATGAGTTCCAAAAGAACGAAACAGCTGTCTACGGTTGCCGATCCTGGCTCTCTCTTGCTCTATCATGTTGGTGTTGTGTTAAGCTTTTTATTTCTACGTAGTATCAGCCTTTCTTGAATTTCATGTATAGATATGTCTGTCCGTAGGTCTCTCTTGCACTTTCAGCTCTCTCCCTCGTAAGAATAATATAATTCATTCATACTGTTTACACGACCGTTCGACTTCGAGGCCGGTTTGACTGATAACAGAAAGAACCTGCCGTTTTTAGCGTCAAAAACGTATGTGAAGCCTTCGTACTTGTAAGCTCACCCAAGAAGACTCTTCCAAGCATCTTTGTAGGATGTCCAATAAACTCAAAATTTTACTGAAAATTGAGTTTTGTTGTGTTAATAAAACAACTCCAGATCTCTAAAAATTGCATTTTAGAGCTTGTAGATTTCAAAATTTTCTGGGGGGGCATGCTCCCACACCCCCCTAGTAGTTCGCGGCTTTGCCGCTCACACAACACAACGGTCGCAACACAACCCCCTGTTTGACAAAAACCTGGATCCGCCCCTGTGTAATGACTGGTTTGTGTTGAGTAATATACTATTAGCTAAGTATTGAATAATAGAAAATTGTATCAGCTAAGTCTAAGTATAATTCACTTACTAATTGATGTGAAACAAGCTCAAACTCTCACCTTCGCTCTCTCGAATTCAAAACTGGCCGCCATATTATTTTCGTCCCCAGTGATTCACGTACTCCCCCAAATAACACAATTAGACCGCAGTCGTAAGAATATGAAATCACCATGAATCATAATGCTTTTTTTCTAAAGTCCCAGAGGAGATCTTCAGATAGACTTGAGTCTGAGTCTTGACCAAAGTATTAGCGCGCATGACAAGAACACCTCGCCGAATAGACTACCTCAAGTGGACATTAATATTATATGTGTGTCTAGATAGAGCAACGGTCTAATAGAGGATATCCTAAAGTTTCTTGCTTAGGGGCCGGATATCCCCTCCCTCTCTGGCCTTTTGGTTATGACTTAGTTTTATATAGCACCGGGATAGCGCGGGTGGGGCCGAAATCTTCACCCTCTACGTAAGCCGATTCGATGTCTCAGCTTCTCAGAATGTCTCGGGAGAATCGTTCCATTTTTTGCTTTTCTATTTAATTTTTCTTTTTCATTAACCGGGGGATGCCGCGTTACTAACGATTCAGCATAGATCCGAAGGTTGTGGGTTCGACTCTCGTACCAAGGAGACTTTCAAATTTTTTTTTTTTCGATTTTCTTTTTCGTTTTACATTTTAGTTCTTGAAATTCGGTTTTATAAATATTTTGTGAGTTTATTTTAAAAGAAAACTGATTATTTAGGGCCTCCAGCAACACTGTATTGGGATTCCTATGTCGAAAGTGGCGGAAATACACAGATATACCACTCTATGAATTAACCCTTTGACTCCCAGAGATATTTGAGGTTTATAGCGATTTCCTGGACCTAGACACCCAGGGCTCAAGTTCTCACGTGATATTTCTTTCAGTCGTTGATTCTCCGCTAGGTTTGCAATATTCGTTGCACCAAGAAGGCCTATTTTGCATTTAGTCAGAGCAATGGCCGGCCACATTCACCCTATGATGATCCAGGGGGAGCGATGCTTGTCACGTGAAATCTAACCCTATCCTCTAGCTAGAACTTACATGTGTACAATAAAGCAAAAAAAACAAACACTAAGCGTAGAATCGTTACCCTAACCCTAGTTTTCGCGCGCAGTCCCGCTTGATTTTAGATTCGCGCGCGGGATTCGGCGTCTCGATCCCTGAGCGACGGCTCTTGTTTACATTTCATGGAGCCGGTACACTGGTGGAAATTGTAACAACGAAAAATAGCTTAGAGGCTTTCTTTTGAAAAGAAACACGAGTGCGAGTTGGCAGAGGAAGGAGAACGGTTTGAATGATGCTGTTGACAGCGAAAGCTCAGACACAAACACAGTAGTAGGCCCCACTTGGACTCAAATTTAACGTCTTTATTCAGAAAACAATCCCTTGCGCGCAGAAATACTGTACCTCACAAAAATTAGAACATGCATGCTCGTTTTAAACCTGCTTTATTTATCAATATGCGATCGAGTCAGTGTCAGATAGATACAGTCATTCTCAAAAAGGTTGTCCAGATGAAAAGATTACAATACTACAATAGTCACGTGATTCATTATGTTTTCAATTTCTGCGCGCGGAACTGCGAGTTGATACCAGCGCCTACATTAGTTCTCACAATGCCGTGTACTTTTGCATCTCAAATTGAAATTCTACTCGAGGAAATTGAAAACATAATGAATCACGTGACTTTATTGTAGTATATTGTATTTTTTCATCTGGACAACCTTTTTGTGAATGGCTGTAGTTTGTAGAGGTAAGTGGTTCTGATTCAGGTTCGCAATAGCCTCCTTTGCAGCCGTTCTTTGTTTCGGGATCCCTGTGCGCACAGGGATCCCGAAACAAAGAACGGCTGCAAATGAGGCTAGGTTCGCAAAGGATTGTGGTAAATGTCCAGCCTCCACACAAGAGTAATAAAAACAAGAGTAATTTTAGTGATTTTTATTATAAAATATTATCAGCATTAACTCTGCATGAAATAATAATCTAAACTACATACATACATGATTATTGAATAGACAAATGAACGAAGCGAGCGGTTACCATGGAGACCACATACGGGTGCGCAAACTTTTAGGTCACGTGTCTCAACCGACAACATGATCATTAACAAGTCTTTATACAACTAAGTATTATATAAAAAATATAGAATTGTGCTTTATTTGATTGGCCTGAACAAAACTTGCATTTGTTGAGATTATTTTTGTTAATATAAAAACTAAGATTACATGGCATTTTTATTTACATAATAAAGGGTTAACGTGGAATGTCGTCTTTCGACCCAATGCAGACACGTTGTTAAAAAAATGTCAGTTTGGTGTAAAACCGCTGGCCAGTATGTGGTACGGACCAGCGTACTCAACTGCCTGACTGTTTATACAAAACCTTCACAACATGATGGGTCCGTTGAAGTAGAGCTTAAATATTCCAATTAGCCATTACCAAAACGAGCAGGGGACTGATACCAAGTCCGTAATACTAATTCAATTTGAAACTAGAAAAAATGGGCATCATTTTCTGAGAGAGCAGATCAAACTTAGCTAGTCTGGAAAGTTTGGTGAACTTCGGCTTAATATTGACGATGCTAGAGGGCATCAAAGATTACTATTTTCCCATACAAACTCTGTAAATTTTTGACGCTGTCCATCCAAACCATACATTCACTGTAAAATTTTGGCTGGACAACACAATTTCAAAAGTTTATAATTCCGACAGAATTCGCTCAAATCATATCAAACTTTGCACAGTTGTTAATTTCAACATGCTCTTTCATGTCATGAACTTAATTTCGTAATTATATTAATTCTAATAAACTCATTCCCAGTCCCCTGCTCGATTTGGAAGTGGCTAATTGCTTGATTTAGAGGAGTTTTACAAAGTAGACTGCAAAGCATTATGGGACGTTTTCTCAGAGGTGGCCATCTTGAAAAGTAACCAGGCCTTCATGTAAAGACTTGGTCACTTTTCAAGATGGCTACTGCGTGATTCAGGTTTATATTTCTCTACAATTTTAATTTTACGCCATAATGTCTTTGCTTTATTGCCTATTATCGATCCAACCATTTTAAGAAATAAGCTCTTGTCAATTGTGTTCATAAATCCTCGATGGAATTTATAATAAAAGGAATTATTCAGTGATTTTTTACGAAAGTTGTGTTGCAATATCGTAACTGCTGGCCGGCAGCGTTCCACCGGCCGAGTTGTCAGTACGAAATACCAAAATTGATAAAAAAAAGATGTCAGTAAAATAATAAACTTGGAAAACAAGTAAAAAAGTAAAAACTGAATAAAAAAACTGCAATTTACAGTCGAACTAAGCAAACCATGGACGCTGACCTAAGATGTCTGGAATGTTCATTGTGACCAATCACATGGTCGGCTTTCCAAAATATTTTTTCTTCAAAATCGCTCAAATCTACTCTTCAGTCGCAGCGTAGGGTCAGGTCTTCGTGTAGCTGCACAAAAGTTCTGGCCGTATTGTTCTATTGTCGTTCTATGTAATATTTTTACATAAAAAAATAACAATATCCAGGATTTTCGTGCAGCTACACGAAGACCTTGCCCAGTGTAGTGTATGCATCTCTCAAATAGAAAAGAATAGCAATCTAATTTCGTACAACATGTACTTAAGACAGAACCTAAATATTGAAAGTTCGGTGATTGATAACGATCTGTGGTTTCAAGATCTCACATGTGATTGGTCACAATGAACATTTCAGACATATTTTAGGTGTCCAAGGTTTTCTTAATTCGACTGTAACTAAACTAAGCTAAAGTAAAAAGTGAAAGAAACACTTCCATCGTGAACTTGGTGAACATGGTGTGGCCGCCGCCATTGTTGTACTAAATATTAAGGACTGCAAGTCCAACACATTCACGATGAGAGTGCTTCGTTACGTTTTCGCACACTCGCTCAAAACTAATTTCATCGGCCTAACAACTCAGCGACCAATGAAGAAAGGCAGGTGACTAAATTAAGGAAATAAAAAAGCAAGTTTTGTCTAAAAGCTTAAAGACCACAATAAATGGGCCTTTAACTAATCAAAGGCAGACTCGTTCCCAGTCGCTTCTCTTATTCGGAATGTGGCGCGCGGTGTTTAGTGAGAAGGGAGAAATAATTCCTTCTTCCTTCCTCCTTCCCGTGCGCCTTTGCGCCCCACCTTCCCAAGCGCCTTTGCGCGCTTTCCGATCCGGTTTTGCGCTTCCGGTCCGGTTACTTCCCTTTCCACGGTAAGTAAGGACTGGGTACGAGTCTGAATCAAAGGTTAACATGAGATTAACATACGATTAATATTGTTTCCTATAGAAACTGTTAACAATAATATTAATTAAAATATATATTTATACTCTTAGTTTTTCGATTTTAAATATTTCATTGGTTAAGTGAGGAGTACCATATATTCATGGTTATACCCCCTTAAATATCATCGAAACTATTGCCTTCAGAGTTCTCGGGGTGGACGAATTTCAACACAAAAAACGAAATTATGTTTATGGTACATTAAGTAAAGATAGTATACACAGGTACATATAGGTATTCCGAGGTTGCGAAAGGGACTGGGACCGAGAGTAGAACTATTAATTTGATTAAGAAATGAACCCCATCACAAGAAAGATCACACCAAAGTTAGTAAGTTTACCAAGTTTGAGAGTGTTTGGATAAATACTAATTGAATAGCAAGCTCTCAAAATATCATAAAATTACGGTAACAGAGAATGTATGGTTTTGGGGGACGCTGTCTCTAAGGCCCATACATTCTCTCTTATTTTTGCGACTTTTAAATGCCTGTAATTCTGTTAGTATTCACCCAAACATGCTCAAACTCGGTAAACTTACTAATTTCAATGTTATCTTTCTTGTGATGTGGTTCATTTTGTAATTACATTAATTTTTGCACTCGGTCCCAGTCCTTTCCGCAACCTCGGAATGGCTAATAGGGTTACGATAACACAGGTGTGATTGTACTAGGGTTATGATAGTTAACATAGTGAACATGGTTATGGTTGACCTAGGTGTGTAGGGCAGATAACATAAGTGGTATATGTATACAGAGTAAAGATAACAAACAAAAGCACTTACAGGGTTAAGAAGGGTTATGATGTTGTTACGTGTAAAAGGGATAAGATAGTGAAAAACAGTGTATAGAGGTTGAGGCATCATGACTTGATATTTAAATAAGCTCTAGAACACTCAGTAGTATTTATAAGTCCCAAGACTGATATATCATACTCCCGTTTAGCTTTTCATCCTGTACTTTCCTGTTCGCTTTGAACTCGTCCATCAGCTTGGAACATCGTTTGTCCTTCTCCTGCGAGCTGTAATTGTCGACTTCGTAGGTAGGTGGAGTGATGTTAGGACTGTAGTCAACCATCTCAGGGATTGTCAGTTTGTCTAGTTTGTTTTTATCTGATAATGACTCGTTAGAACTACTGCTGTCAAGGTCAATCCCTAAACGTTGCTGCAAGTCTAATAAATGACGCATATTAGTGATCATATTAGGTTTATATGAATGTCCAGCTTCACTGCCACTTTCAAATTCGCTCCCAGTCCCTTCGCGGTCCCACTCGTAAGGTTCATCCAAATAAGGAAATCGGTGTTTATGCAGGTTGCGCATTGCAATGGCTTTAGAATTCAAAGACGAAAACCCTTCACTTCCGAGACTTTCCCGAGCAGACGAACTTTCGAATCCACTAGACGACGTCAGACTCGAGCGAACTGAACCTTTGGATTGTCTTCGGGAGACAATCGGTGAGTCGACGCTGTTGGTTTCGCTGGACGACACTTGTACGGAACAAATCCCACTTGAGGCGTTGGACGGCGAGCGGGAGACTGGGTTACGTTTTCTATGGTAACCATGGTAATAAGGATCACAGGCTTTTAACTGATCAAGCGAGTCCGTGTGAATTCCAGTTTTTAAGTTCGTGACAGCGCGCGATAAATCATAATGTGGAAGTAGTGTATGTTCATTGATTACTTTTCGTTTAAAGTCATCTTTTTCGCTGAAATCCGACGCTGATTCTATGTCCAAGTGCTTCATGTAAGGAACCCCTAGATACTTGTCGCTCTCCAATGACAGCCTTTTGCTGTCAAGCGTATCGTTCACAATATGTCGGCTGATTTCTCCGTCAACATCGGAATCCGTTAACGACGCGAGCGAATGCGCCGGAGAGACGCTGTTTTCCGAAGTACTATCGATTGACTGTAAAGCCTCGTCGTCCGTAAGCTTTGGGTGTGGCCCGTAAGGTTTACCAACAGATCCATCGGACTCCTCGTCCCACGACTTCAATCGGTCGACATAGGGTTGTTTTAGTGAGTCAGTCCTTTCTAGATGAAGGTACGAGCTCTCACTTCCGGTACCCAGTCCACTGATCTTAGCGAGGTACGAGCTATCACTTCCGGTACCCAGTCCATTACTCTTACCGAGGTACGAGCCCTCACTTCCGGTACCCAGTCCATTACTCTTACCGAGGTACGAGCTTTCACTTCCGGTACCCAGTCCATAACTCTTAGGGGTCTGATCGTTCTTTTCTTCCTCACACGAACATCGAAGGTTGGTGTCAGAATCTTGCTCTGTGATTGGTACAAGCTCTGGTTGGAGTGACACACTGCCCTCGTAGTACGACGATGGTCTGTGCATCCGTCTGCGCCTGCGCCCTAAAGAGCCCACAGAATCAGAATCAGAATCCCTGTTGTAAGGTATGTTTTTCCAGTCTCCGTGATGGGAATAGACAGCGGGTAACGACCAATGGTGAGGGTTGTTCTTGGACCGTCCCAGAGCGGCATCTTCGGTTTCACCTTGAGGCGATCTAAAACGAGGTCCCCTCACTGGCCTCCCTTTATCGAACTGTAGGCTGGAATTCGAACCGTCAAACTTCTTGACAAGTTGAATCTTTGACCCTTGGTGTTCGTACAATGCTCGTTTGAGAGCGTCACGGTCGAGGGAGTCACGCGAGCCTATATCACTAGGAGATCGACAGAACTGATCATACGAGTCACGCACTTCGTTAGATGCAGGTCGCCCTAATGTACAGTCATACCAGCCGTTCTGCTCAACATCCCCAAAGTACGTAACCTTATTGCTAGGTGAGGTAATAGGTGACTCAAGGGGTAGCTCACGGGGACCACTGACATACTCCAGCTTATCCCCACCAAAGACATGGTCACACGACGAGAGAAGGAAAAAGTCATCCTCTTTAGCGATTTTACGCCGCCAATGATTCCCTGTACCCATGTCGTTGTCTGGGATGAAGCGAACTGTCTCTGGTCGTAGTTTGATTTCTTCGTAGTCATCTTCTAAGATCTCTGTTTGCACACTAGATTGGCTGAAAATGAAAATAATCCCATATTATTCCGTCGCACTTAATAAACACTACCTGCAAAGGTTTCTCGTTTTAGTTAATAATAATAATAATAATAATAATGTTTGACACCTATATAGCGCAAATATCTATATGTATATAATCAAATGCGCTTTGCCAAGCTACTCAAGTCAGTAGGTCAGGCCACACACACCGGGAACTTCGTGCCCTACTCTTAGTCGAACAGTGGTGTGGGTTCTTTTACGTCCCTCCGGTGCAATGTAATGGAGTGTGGAGAGACGGGACCGCCATTTAACGTGATCATCCGAGCCACGCGAAGGTCTAACCATTTGTAGATGTAATTACAAAGGCAGCACCTTCCAGCAGTAACACCATCTCACAAGTCACTGGACATGAATAATCCAGAATAACATATCTAAACTATCCTCTGGTCGTCTAAAGTGTGTTTAGTCTGAGCTGAGTAATTATCTCAAGCGGAATTTACCTCCACAATATACCCATAACCGGCAAATATCACTCCGCAAACATAAACCAAGACAACTAAAGCTGGAACATTGATTGGAACTCAACGGTTGTGCCATATAAATTGCAAAAGTTTTGATTTAAATTTCCGAGAGAGAATAAAATGTATCTAGACATAGATATCCCAGGTTTAATTAAACTTTTACGATTTATAATTAATTTCAAAAACAAAATTCGCAAAACAAACAAAAAAAATGCAAATCTAAAAAAAATACTGGAAAACAAATCGACAGAAAATTAAAAAAAAAAAAAAGTAAGATTCTGAAATTATCTGAAATTATAATAATAATTATGAAGAAAGTATGTAGTAATTTGGACTGAGATTTTGTTTTTGTTTAGGTTTTGGTTTCAGTGGTCGTACTGCGTGTTCTAGGTACCTGCATGACGTGGGATACCGCATTTAACAGCTTAACACTAAAACTAAAGTTGTCCATATAACATACATAACCATGGAGAAAGTTAGAACCTATCGCCTAACCCGAAGTCTTTTAGCAAAGAGAGAGAGAGAGAGAAGAGAGAGAAGAGAGAGAGAAAAAAAGATGAGACTCGTGCACGACAGGGAGTAGAGACCCCTGGGTTTGGAGATTTGCTCAAACTCGTAGAAAAGATAGAACAAAGTCCTATTACAGATAATTGTAAGCGAAGTGCGAACTTTAGACGGTGAATAACAAAATACAAAATGAAAACTAAATCGATATATGTACTTCTAATAAAAAATTCAAAGTTGTTTTTGTGTCAGGATATTTTAGTTCATATTGTGATTGGAACGTTCGTTATTGTGTCCATGGTTGCACTTAGTGTTTGTGGCCATTCTCAGCTGGATATCGCCGTCAGAGTACCTGACATCGTTAGTCTAGCAGGTGGTCGAGAGTGGGTCCACTGTAGAATATATTGTTGTTGATCTACGTTTGAAACGAATGACGTCTATCCACAGGCAGCCCAACCATTGCTTTTGAGGTTACTAAATAATTCAATAAAATGATATTTGCCGCCTTTTTTGATGAGTTTCCTGTGGTAGAGCGCGCGCGTGCGCATAATATATACATATTCAATATACAATGTACTGCGGGACGCACACAGGGAGTCCAACATTATACGTTACTCAACACAGGGAACCCAACATAATACGTATGTATATATTATGCGCGCACGCGCGCTCTACCACAGGAAACCCATCAAAAAAGGCGGCAAATATCATTTTATTGAATTATTTAGTAGCCTCAAAAGCAATGGTTGGGCTGCCTGTGGTCTATCGTGCTCCCATACACGGAGGAGTTGTCTAACACGAATACTGAACTACACAACGTAGAGTGAACTTACCGCTCTGGAATTAAGAAATGGACCTTCTTGGCTGATTTGTCTGCGGCTGTTGAGAGAAAACAACTTTAAATTAGAAACAAATTTGTGATCTAAACAACCTACAGTAGTGAAAAACATGGCGGCTAAACATCGCAACAGAGAGTTTTGAAAACATCAACATTTATAGATGACGCTGTTTTATTTATGTGAACATGTCACTTTGTAGAATAGAACTGATTTAGACTCACAAAGGATTGTGGTCATGTACAGCCGCCATCTTGTTCTGTACGGTCGATTAAAGAACATTCAGACAGACGGACAGACAGACAGATAGACAGACGTACGGACAAACAAACAGACGGACGGACGGATAGACAGACAGACGGACGGACGGACAGACAGACAGACGGACGGACAGACGGACAAAAACGTTACTCACATTTTTTCCTGGACGCGTATTGGACGAGACAGAAGCATACCAAACCAATCAAAACTAAGAAAGCAATAGCGCCCAGTACACCAGCAACAATGGGTATAACACCAGGCTTTTCTTTCCTTGCACCTACAACGGGAGGGGCTGCAAAAGAATAACGCATTAGTGATTAGCCCTAAGGGGTGTAGAGACGGGGGACAGTACAAGAAGAGCTATACAATGTGGTGGTCTTCTTTACTATGAGGAGAACATCGAATACGGGGGACGGGTTACCCTCGAGAAATGGCATTGTGGCCGCTTAATAGAGGGCGAACGGTATACAGTAAATGTATGTATTTGAACTGTGATAAGTGGCCGTAAAATAAAGAGTGACCGCTTAATAGAGGGCGAACGGTATACAGTAAATGTATGTATTTGAACTGTGATAAGTGGCCGTAAAATAAAGCGTGATCGCTTAATAGAGGTTTGGTTTATGGAACATGGATCAATAGATATACCTCGCTATTTCTTACCTATTACATACGTCTTGGATGCATACGCCGGCTCACTCAACCTGTTCCCAAAGGCGTAAACCCTGAACTCATACACAGCATCGCGTTCAAATAAACTGGCCTTTAACAAGTGAACCCTCTTTTCGCTGTCAACACTCTCGTCCACCCTGATCCAGGCATTAGAGGTATTGTTCTCACGGTATTCCACCACAAACTTGTTGACCAGAGGACGACCAGGTACTTCTTGGTGATCCCAGGACACGTAGTACCCGTATGATGTGATGTTAATGATGACATTGGTGGGTGGGAGGGGCTTGTCTGGAATCACAAATGTACACTGTCAGGCTCAAGGAACTGCAGCTTTGATAATAATGGTGATGACGGTGCACCCACGATCCTCCCCTCCCTGGAACCAACGACCCCTACTCCCCTCACCCCCGGAACGAACGACCCCTACTCCCGTTATACCCGGGACTAACGTCCCCACTCCCCTCATCCCCGGGACCAACGACCCCCACTCCCCTCATCTCCGGGACTAACGACCCCTACTCCCGTCATCCCCGGGACTAACGACCCCTACTCCCGTCATCGTCGGGACCAACGACCCCCACTCCCCTCATCCCCGCCGGGACCAACGACCCCATACAGAACCTAAAATACCATTTGTTACAAAATGTCTCATCTTTAATGAGCTACCTGGCAAATAACTTGGTGGGTCGCCATTACTTCCTTGGACAATCCTACTAAAGGCCCCAGCACCTTCACTATTAATCCCCCGCACCGCAAACAAGTACGAAGACCTACCTGGTAAATAACTTGGTGGGTCGCCATTACTTCCTTGGACAATCCTACTAAAGGCCCCAGCACCTTCACTATTAATCCCCCGCACCGCAAACAAGTACGAAGACCTACCTGGTAAATAACTTGGTGGGTCGCCATTACTTCCTTGGACGATCCTACTAAAGGCCCCAGCACCTTCACTATTAATCCCCCGCACCGCAAACAAGTACGAAGACCTACCTGGTAAATAACTTGGTGGGTCGCCATTACTTCCTTGGACAATCCTACTAAAGGCCCCAGCACCTTCACTATTAATCCCCCGCACCGCAAACAAGTACGAAGACCTACCTGGTAAATAACTTGGTGGGTCGCCATTACTTCCTTGGACAATCCTACTAAAGGCCCCAGCACCTTCACTATTAATCCCCCGCACCGCAAACAAGTACGAAGACCTACCTGGTAAATAACTTGGTGGGTCGCCATTACTTCCTTGGACAATCCTACTAAAGGCCCCAGCACCTTCACTATTAATCCCCCGCACCGCAAACAAGTACGAAGACCTACCTGGTAAATAACTTGGTGGGTCGCCATTACTTCCTTGGACAATCCTACTAAAGGCCCCAGCACCTTCACTATTAATCCCCCGCACCGCAAACAAGTACGAAGACCCCGTGTTCTTCAGCTTGTACGAGTTGGAGCCTGGAGGCAATAGATTGGTTCGTTTCCACTGGTAGTCAGTATCGGTAGACTTTCGGTACCAGACCTCGAACTTCTGAGGAAATCCGCCATCGAGTCCAGGTGACCACGTGATTGATACCGACGTACCAGATACCCGTGTGTCGGTGATATTAGGAGCTCCAGGCGTTGCTATGGAAACAATGTCAACATTTTACTTATTAAAATTAGCCTCAGAAGAAATGGTTGGGCTGCCTGTGCCCTGCGGTAAATTTAGCCTCAGAAGAAATGGTTGGGCTGCCTGTGCCGACCTGCGGTAAAATTAGCCTCAGAAGAAATGGTTGGGCTGCCTGTGCCCTGCGGTAGAATTAGCCTCAGAAGAAATGGTTGGGCTGCCTGTGCCCTGCGGTAGAATTAGCCTCAGAAGAAATGGTTGGGCTGCCTGTGCCCTGCTGTAAAATTAGCCTCAGAAGAAATGGTTGGGCTGCCTGTGCCCTGCGGTAAAATTAGCCTCAGAAGAAATGGTTGGGCTGCCTGTGTCCTGCATTAAAATATGGTTGGACTGCCTGTGCCCTGCGGTAAAATATGGTTGGGCTGCCTGTGCCATGCTGTACTTTACTATAAGTTCTCTGTATAATACGAATACCTCACGAAGTTGAGTCTTACTTACCAAGAACTGTGATGGTAGTCGAGTGTTTAGCTACCCCTTCACTAGCAGTAGCAAGACACGTGTACTGTCCATCGTCACTGCGTTGGATCTTCGTGATAGTTAACTTCCCTCCATTGAGTGTAGTGCGACCAGGTGGTAGAGATTTGCCTACACGTACCCAGGTTAACTTAACGGTCGGTGAGATATCCGAGACCGCTGCACACTCGAGTTGGATATTATCGCCAAGACGAACTGGCTTGACTGAAGGAGGAACCAGAGTGAACCTGGGAACGACTGAAAGAGAACAATAGAAAGGAAAATGAATGAATGAACATGAATTAAAGGAAAGCATTTGGTCGAGAAGGGGTGATTGGATACGACAAGGATGGTAGGAAATCGATGGAAGAATGAATGAATGAATGAACGAACGAACGAATGAATAAACATGTATTAAAGGAAAGCAGTTGGTCAATGGGTCGAGAATAAGAAATGGTTGGATACGACAAGATGGATGGAAGAATGAATGCATGGATATATGGATTGCTAAGTGGTTGTCGGGACGCTGGGAAAATGGATGTAGGAATAAATGAATATTCAAATCACAAAAATAGAATTACTTTTACGGCTAGTCAGTATAATAACGTACTTTTAATTACAAGTCTGGTAGACTTCGCAATTCCCTTTCCTACGATATTTGACGGCGTACAAGTATAAGTACCCGCATCGGAGATTTTCACTGCACGAATAAGAAGGGTCCCTTCCTGCAGTACGGCATACTTTAGTCCTGTAAGGGCGGCCCCACCACGTGACCATGTAGTCGTTACTGTGCCGGGATTGGCTTGTGATACGCACGGTAACCGCACGTCTGAGCCCTGTGATACCGAGGCTACGGGTTCGATGAGGATGATCGTCGGTGCAACTGTAAATCACATAAACAGTCACAGATAAAACAATCGGCCATTCAGCTAATACTTTAATAAATCAACCAAGAAAACAATAGTCACTTTACCAAATATAGAAATTGGTTAACACGTTTAGACTTTTGGCTACAAAATGTGTTGATTTCCAAATATGGAATTTGGTTGCCAAATATGGAATTAACTGGCCGTCTCTTTAAAAACCTCTCAGTCGTTTTCGCTTCTAAAATAAATATCTCCCAAACTCTAGCTAATGAAAGACTATATCAAGGTTAAAACTAAAACGGGTTTGGTTTGCTTCAAAATATTTTTATTTTATTTTATTTTATTTTTTGAAATGATTCCGTCTGAGAGCTGGTCAAGAGGTCAAATTTGCATGAAATTATGCACTTTTTAACGGCGCTGTACAAACTTCGTCTCGCATTATCCAGCGAAACTTTTTATATTATGTTGTAGATAAATGTATCTAGTTTGTCTAGAGGTAAAGCGTTATTCAATCGGTTCAGCCGTTTATGAGAAAATTAGTTGATAATTAACCCCACTAAGATCTAACTGAACGGCGGCTCAAAATTACCCATCTTTACTCGATTATTTTGCAAAAGTGGCACATCGCTGGACTCTCTCATTGACACAATCGGATTGAACATCATTTCATTTACACAAATCTGTAAAAACCTGTGTACGTTTTGGATATTTCAAAAGTTACGACAATTTCAGTTGGTGCATGTTAGACGATTTACGAATATTAAGAGTGGATGCCAGTAAGATCGAGACTAATTCTTCAACTCAAAAAATTCGAATTTTATTTTCTTTCACCATATCATTCCTTTCGATGACCTATTTTAGGGAAAAAATACTAAAAAGTTCCAGCGATTTTTATTTTAGGAGAAATTTCCAGTTTTTAAAAAACCCGTCTGTCGACCGAAAATTTTCGGCTAAATAATAAGCCAAATTTGAACAGTCGGTGTATGTTCACCTCTAGCTCTACAACAATGACATTCAGTACACTGAATAAACGTTTCTTGGTCTTTTCTACTGGATAATTTATTTTTCTGTACCTTCTGTAGTTGTTTTTCAAATTTGGTTTTAAAAAGGTATACTGAGCGCCATGAACGGAACGTTGAAATATAGGCAATGTTTGAGATACGAAAAAGGAATCTGGTACATCAATTTTTGAAGAAAACGCCATGTCCCAGGAAAGCTTCACGTTTGCTCTTTCAGTTTAGAAAGTTTCCAGCTTGGGAATTCAATGTAGCATTTTTGAGAAATAAAACTATTAGGCTTGGGACTGCCAAAATTAGCATAATTTTCGTCCTGTGGCGGACATTTTTGTCGTTAAAACACAAAACTTAATTCCAAAACACGACTATCTTGCACTTTTAGTTGATCGCTGCCAACTGATAACAATTTTGGAGTTAATAAGAGTTATTTTCAACCATATTTGAGCTATTTCAGCCACATAAGCTCCTAAAATAGTGACAATTAGCATATTCATTGATCAAATATAAACACCGTTTCCGAAAATTGTGGTTCTTCACTCTAAAATGCTTAGAGTTTGCTCCAAATAAGATTTACAAACAATTGCACTGATTTGTAGTTCAAACTGGCGCTTTATCATGAAGAGTTCGGATACTTTGACACGATGCTCCACTTTGTTGACAAGCCAATTATGTAACGCAATGTAACTGCTGCAAGTCACGCTACTGCCCTTCGAATAAAATGTTTGCGGCATGAAATAATAGTTTTAATCATAAAATATAATACTAAACAGAATTCATACTTGCTTGAATGGGTGGAATTTCGTATAAACGTTGTTTAAACAAAATTCGTATTTTGCTGTTATCTGATCGACCATCTATGCTAATTTTAACTTTTGCGAGAGTTATTTACGACTATCGAAACACAAACATTGTTGAAAATCATTCCTATTGACTCGAACATTGTTTTCCATCAGCAGCAATCAACTAAAAATGCAAGATAGCCGTGTTTTGGCGTTAGGTTTTGTGTTTTAACGACAAAAATGTCCGCCACAGGACGAAAATTATGCTAATTTTGGCAGTCCCAAGCATAATAGTTTTATTTCTCAAAAATGCTACATTGAATTCCCAAGCTTGAAACTTTCTAAACTGAAAGAGCAAACGTGAAGCTTTCCTGGGGTATGGCGTTTTCATCAAAAATGTATGTACCAGATTCCTTTTTCGTACCTCAAACATTGCCTATATTTCAACGTTCCGTTCATGGCGCTCAGTACACCTTTTTAAAACCAAATTTGTAAAATAACTACAGAAGTTCCAGAAAAATAAATTACACAGTAGAAAAGACCAAGAAACGTTTATTAAGTGTACTTAATGTCATTGTTGTAGTTCTAGAGGTGAACACACACCGACTGTTCAAAGTTGGCTTATAATTTAGCCAAAACAATTAAGTAGACAGACAGGTTTTTAAAAACTGGAAATTTCTCCTAAAATAAAAATCGCTGGACCTTTTTAGTATTTTTCCCTAAAATAGGTCATCGAAAGGAATGATATGGCGAAATAAAATAAAATTCGAATTTTTTGAGTTGAAGAATTAGTCTCGATCCTTACTGGCATCCACTCTTAATTAGGTGCAATATCTTATCCATATGAAGTTGAAAATAGCTTACCTCCTTCCTAAATCGCTGTATTTGGAAATGTTGACCTGGAATGAAGTCTAGCATGGGTAAAATGGGAAACATGAGCGATTTAGGAAGGAGGTAAGCTGTTTTCAACTTCATATGGATAAGATATCTGAGATATTGCACCTAATTAATATTCGTTGGTAATAACCTTGATATAGTCTTTCATTAGCTAGAGTTTGGGAGATATTTATTTTAGAAGCGAAAACGACTGAGAGGTTTTTAGAGACGGCCAGTTAAGTCACCAAATTTGGAATTTGGTACTAAATATGGTCTTTTATTTCTAAATATGGAATTTGGTTGCCATATATGGAATTAATTCAATTTAGAATTTGGCACTAAATATGTTTCCAAATATGGAGAATTTTCGGCTGCCAAATATGGTTTCTAGTAAAATTACCAAATATGGACTTTCGCTACCAAATAAGGAATTGGCCAACTAAAAGAGATTGGTTGATATATAATTCACTTACATTGTATATCCAGATAAATATCAGAGCCTGGATAGGTCAATATCTTAGTTCCTGTAGGATTGAGGGCTCTAGCCGTACATTGATACACCCCTGAGTTGGTCCTCTTTGATGTTCTAATAAACAGCGACCCTACAACAAGAATACTCATGCCTGGCTGCGGGGGTGACATGACATTGTTACCATCCTTCGTCCAGGCATATTGTAGATTACTGGTAGGTACACTAGAGTCCAGTGAACAGTCCAGTAACGCTGGGAAACCCTCTTTGGTAGTCTTACGATGCGAGGGGAGAGGTTGAGAGGTACCTGGAAAGTGAAATAAAGAAGATTGTCATGAAACAAAGCCGTGTATGTGGGGAAAGAAATAAAGGAAATTGAAAAGAAACAGCTTGGTGAATGTCACACAATTATGAACGTGACAATTATGAACGTGACTGTCACACAATTATGAACGTGACTGTCACACGATTATGAACGTGACAATTATGAACGTAACGTGATGTCACACAATTATGAACGTGACAATTATGAACGTCATGTCACACAATTATGAACGTGACAATTATGAACGTCATGTCACACAATTATGAACGTGACAATTATGAACGTCATGTCACACAATTATGAACGTGATGTGAACGTGATGTCACACAATTATGAACGTGACAATTATGAACGTGACTGTCACACAATTATGAACGTGACAATTATGAATGTGATGTCACACAATTATGAACGTGAGCCATTTCAAAAACGAGTGGAGGACTGGGAACGAGTTTTTAGAATTAATCTAATTAAAAAATGAATCCCATCACAAGAAAGAGCATATCAAAATTAGTAAGTTTACAAAGTTTTGTTAGGTTTAGTTAGATATTGAACCAGTAACAGCTTTCCAAACATCGCAAAATTTACAAAGAAATGTATGTTTACCAGAGACAGTTGTCCCCTGTAACCATACATTTCTTTGTAATTTTTGCAGTTTTTAAATGTCTGAAGTTCATTTGCTACTTGTCCAAACCCTATCAAACTCCTGAAAGTTACTAATTCTGATATGCTCTTTCTTGTGATGGGGTTCATTTCTTAATTAGATTAATTCTAAAAACTCGTTCCCAGTCCTCCACTCGTTTTTGAAATGGCTAATTACGAACGTGATGTAACACAATTATGAACGTGATGTCACTCAATTATGAACGTGGCTGTCACACAATTATGAACGTGACAATTATGAACGTGACTGTCACACAATTATGAACGTGACAATTATGAACGTGACTGTCACAATTATGAACGTGACAATAATGAACGTAACTGTCACACAATTATGAAAGTGATGTCACATAATAAATGATGGTGATGATATATATGTCACAAAAAAGTACGATGATACTGACGTGAGCGTCAAAGTACGTACAAGTGAAGAATAGAAAGTGACGAGCAAAAAAAACACGAAGCACGAAAAAGCTGGTTTAACTTAAAACAATGACTACGAAAAACCAAAAGTTCTAACGCTAAAATGGATGACTAGTGGAGAAGAATGATTTTAATTCCTACAAAGCATTTATAGACGGCGATGGTGGTTCTAATGAAGGTATGGCGTCGTTTGCGTCCAAAGCTGCAGACAAATTTACAGCAAATTTAACAAACAAAAAATCTTTAAACAGCAAACCTTGCAAGTACCAAAATGAATGACGATCGAATAAGTACGTAAGCGTAACAGAAGCCAGTCTTCCTTACGTGTCACTTTAATGTCGAACTCGTGGCTCACAGAGCCATACTCGTTGGACGCAGAACACATGTAACGACCAGCGTCGGACATTTCTATACGAGTAAATGTCAATGAGCCACCAGGATGTATGGTTGCTCTGTCTATCGGCAAATCACCATCCAGACGGTGCCACTGTACGCTTGGTTTAGGAATACCACCGACAATACAGTCAAGTGTCATGGGCCATACAGAGTTTTGATCTGAATGGATTCTCTTGGGCGGTAGTTTGAGGAAGAATGGAAGGATAACTAAGCAGATAAAAGCCACGAGTGCAGAAAGAAAGTTACATACAACAAAAAGGTTGAGGTTTTCAAAAGTGTTCATTAAATACAAATATTACTTCTGCAAATAGAATTATAAGGTTTTAAAATAGGTATTTCGTTGCACAATAGTGCAAATCTAAAGTTAGAGTTAGTGTTAATGATTTTGTATAAATGAATCTGGGACGGATTTATGGGTGGGTCTCAACTCTTCACCTCTAATCCGGTGACAATTTGTGTCATTTCCTTACTTTCCCAAGGTACTGACCACACACACACACTAGACAGAGAAATTGCTCATTGATTATAATATAATAATAGATACAAAAATAAATCATTATCAAGGAGCAAAATAGTTATGGTATCCAGTAGACATAATAAAATCTCAACTTTCAGTTTTAGTAGAAGTATCCAATCTCTCCACTATGAAGGTTGGTAAGAGGCTCTCTTGCTCACCTCTCCAGCCTAGGAATCGAGCCTACCTAGCTCTTTGCCCTGGAGAGATACCCTGCTTGGAAGAGATATCCTCTCTCTCTCTCTAGCAAGTAGGAAAGGATAGAGAGGAGACCTCTGTCAAGCAGGATCGCACGAACTAGAATTGTCCCCAGTATTATTGGTGATTATACTGATATTTATCCCGCCCAACCTTGATCACCAAACAGCGAAATAAAACGATACTAACCACACCTATAAATAACGAATTTATCGTAATTCAAGATAACTTAGATATGCAATCAATGGTTATCTTAGCGGCTTGTCTAGAGACTTTAGGGTGGGTGAGTTGTTCAATTGACGCAATTTATCTTTTGAAATGACGTAACAAATTAACTATCACGGGATACAGGCTGGAGTGTGTGGACAACGTTCAAGTGTTCGTACATCGTGCAAGATCCGATTACTGAAGAATGGTAGTTGGCACTGTTGGTTAAATAAACAGTTCGTTTGTATTGCAGTCCACAAATTTCCATGGTTGCCATGACGACCTGAAAGGCGACTGACACCTTAAACTAATGAAAGCAACGACCCTTCAGCTGGTATCAAACGAAAGCAAATAAACTTACCTTCGGATATTAGAGGAAACATGAAGACAGCAAATAAGTTTTTTAAATAACGCATATTTAAATTCGAAGTTATCAAAACTGCTTGAGTTCAAAACAACTATAAAATGGTGAATTTGGAGAGTTTTTACGAAGTAAAACGCTTGTTGGTTTGCTGTTTATTTACACAACTCTGAACGATATTTGCTTTCTTGCCACACAAAAAAAACATTAATGATTTCTTGGAGAACAAGACAAAAACATGTTTACATAGTGACCAGCGACTAAAAATAACATGAACGAAGTTAGATACAATTCAAAAGAGTCTTAGGAATAGTTTTAGAACTCATTGTGCGAAAATTGCAGTGCCACAACAAGCCGAAAATACAGCAAATTTGCAAGAACAAAATGTCAGTACAGATCGGGGATCTTTGACCTACTAAATGCTTGATATTTTAGCTTGGATTATCGCGCTTTTTAATGACAATCCCGTGAATGTTCAAGGACAAAATATGGCTGTAACCGTGTATAGGGCCTAATGCTAACAGATAGCACAATATTTTAGCTTAGAATTCCACGCTTTTACGAAGAATTTAATTGCAAAATAGGAACACCGACTCACTTTATTACTAAGAACTTAGTAGGAATGACAAAGCAATTGAATAGACTGATCACCCTTTTTTCCCACTACAATAGTACTAAGACAGAAGCTTTATTAAATCTAAAGTAAGAAGCAATTTAGCAGCAATGCTTTTGTAAGAGACGACAAAAGCGGGTTCATGGCGATGGACAACAATCATTTCAATAATTTAAAAATTAAGCTTGAATTTTTTAGTTCCGAGCACAGCAGGTCAGAAAACGTTATTTACAAAGAAAGCGAAGTTAAATCAACAATTTTAGTTTGTTCTGGATAGAGTAAAGTTCTATAAGTAGAATCATAGATAAAAGAAGATAAGATAAGAGAAAATCAATTAACAAATCCGACGGATAACTTGAAGAATATGGTAATGACGAAGAGTGCAGTGATTTGTGACTGCCACCCACGTACGTATTCGTCCAATATTCCATCGAAATTTAACCTCTGACAGAGAAATCTTTATAAAACTTTTTATCCTGTTTCACAATATTTCTTCGAGAAACTTCGACGCTCAAAAACTTCCTCCCAAAAACGCTTCACTATTAAAGTTTCATTTGGTACCAGAAATAAAGTGTTAGAAAACCTCGTACAGTTGACAACAGAGATTACATTTACAAGTATAGATTCAGTTCAAGAGCTTTAGAAAACTACGGAGTGAAATCTTCAACTTTTTAGACAAAGAAAGATCCAGAATTATTGTCTAACTTCTCTGTATTATCGGGAGTTTTTCAGCTCTAAAAAGTTGAAGATTGAATTACAGATAGTTATCAGTACTTCCAGGTGGTAGTTCCCAATAATCTGACTATAAAACAAGAAGATCTTACCTTCAACGTTGAGTTTTATAGGAGTACCATGTAGCATAGCTCCAGCACTAGCGCCACTTGAAGAAATCATGGTTTTACACCGATATATCCCTGCATCCGCGGGAGTGACGTGCGAAAGTAGGATAGCGGAATTATTGAAAATGTGAAGACGCCGCGAAAACCGGCTATCAATATACGGTTTCATGTCCATAAACTTAGCAAAAATAGGACTCTTGGAATTGTTTAAGTTCCAGTTTAGAAGTTCAAACGGTTTATTATCGCTGGCAGTGTCACAGTCGAGCACAACATCTGAGCCAGTCTTGATGGTAATAGCACGACGAGCGCTCTCTTCAGCAGTGCCTGCAAGATAGATTAACATGACAAGATTACTCCTTGAATAAATATATTGGATCGCGCAAGCAACCTACACGCGAACACACACGACATTGAAGACATCTAGCTTCTACAGCTGTATTAACAAGGCTTTAGAATAAGTATATATACGGTAGAGAATATATCAAATGCATATATATCATATGTTGTTTATGTCTCAGAGAGCTATTCGAAAATCATTAGTATTCAGTCATGATCGAGACAATCTCGTAGTTGTAGTTGTACGTAAAAGAGAGGTTATTTATAACTGATCTTGATATATCGTCCATAATGTAGTTTAAGGACCAGACATCATGCAAAGTTAGTATAAACTTTTTAATGAATTGCCACAAAGAGATCAGATTACACATGAAAATACATCCCATCAGAAAATAACAAAACTCGCCACCAACTAGAGCTTAATCAACCACTTAGAAAACTGATCAGTTCAGTCAATGTTTTGGAAGTAATTCTGGGGAGTCAGAAATTCGAATCAGCTGGCATATCGACGACTAAATACGAGGTCCAAATACGTGTATGTCTTCAAACAGGGCAAACACACCAAACAAACGGACACCGTGGTACATAACGTTAGTGCAACTCGTAGGACAACGAAACACGTTCAATCTCTCGCGCGGCAATAACATAGAACAAAGAAACTACTCATGACACTGGACGACGACTAGATGTTGGATTTCATGAGCGTTTATTTACTTGTGATAATTTTAAAACTCACCGAGTCCAAGCAGAGAGATGGCCCAACACGTCCATGCGATTACCCACATCTTACTTCCACGGAACCTTAAGGGGCACAAATAGATGGCATTTAGGGACGTACAGGGACGGATAGGTGTAGGTAAGAGTTAAAAGACTAGGGTAAATAACGATCAAGCAAAAACATCAAACCTTTTACACATGTTTGTGAAGCTGACAAGCGAAACAAAGCAGCTTCCATAAGAAATCGACTATAATTACCACTCTCAAAAGAAACCATCCAAAACGGTGTGAACAATGCGATCAAACAAAGGTCATCGCGGACCAATCAGAGCGCGCTAAAACAGTCCCCTTCAACAACGTTTAATTGATCCCATGACACTGACATACTCCATTCTTGGTATCATATTCCGTCTTTGTGAAGAATCTCATTCATAGATACCTCTAAGACCTCTAAACCCGCAACCCTTTGAGTTCTAGTGTTTCTCATCGAGAGGAAACATGTAGCTGACCGCGCAAACGGAAATCAACACAGGGATAATATTCGCTATTGTACTGCGAGCGATTAAAGATAAAAGCCAGTTGTGTCGTTATGCCTCTAGGGAACAATTAATTCATTAAATAATAAACCATTTGTTTGAAATAAAATGCACAAGATTCTCAAGAAAAGGCAATATTTGCCTGCGGTTGGGCTTTCTTTTGGCCTTGTAAAGACTGTAATTTGATACGTGAACTGTTAGTGATGATGGAACGGTAATGTTGTCAAGTGCGGCCTGCGGTGTGAGCCCCGTGTTAGTTATTCAAATCCTTCATTATCTCGGGCACAAAACCACAGGACCTCTCAACTCACAAACAAAATTCACTTTACAGTTGAGTTTTCAGTTAGAGAGGTTTTCCACTCGTTGTAAGGTGTTTCAGAAGTTTTGTCACCTCGTGAGCTTGTCCAATACAAGCCCGGTCGAACGGACGGACGGACGGAACTCAGCCTATAAGTGCGTAGGTGTGGCTTGGGTAATAACTAATCTATTCTGCGGTCACTACGGTGGCCATGATGGAATGCAAGAAATTTCGTTTCTTTACGAAGTTTGAAAAGGTACACTTGACACAAGTCTTAACCCTTTTCATGAACAACGATCGACTTTGATTGAAAACAACTTCTACATTAACAAACCATCGTATCAATGAGTATCGTGTCGTGAGTATAGCGGTAGTCGAAAGCACGTGAGAAGTTTCTAATTTTGAAACTATTTCGCGTGTCAGTAACAGTGGTGTAACGGTGGTAGTCGACTAAACGTCGTGGTGTTTTCCATTGTACATGTGCATTCGACCCGAGTATTCAGTTGTGATCCGAATATAGCTACATCACGTGATCAAATTTCGGGACCCGCTGTTTTTTTCTGAGGACAAAATGGAGGTGAAGGTCAGGTTTTGATCATGTCAATGCACGCGCACTTCTCGGGGAACAAAATAGTGGAAAATGTTGCAGTGTTGATTGCAGTCTGATCCGGCAAGCAAAATGCAGTCTCCGTTGCAGACGTTTTTGGGAGTGAAGTGAATCGCACGAAACGTAACTCTGAAACACCTCCAAAGAGAAATTGTTTGCTACCGCTATGATGAAACGGTATGGACAGTAAAGGCCTTGTTACACGATGAAACTTTTTCGTGAAATTGTTTCGTGAAACGGTGCGAGACAGGTTTCACCAAGAGTTTCACCGTGTAACATGGTCGTTTTCAGGAAACTTTTTCGGATTTGCGTTGCGAGACAGTTTCATGAAAAGTAGAACTTCTTTCTACTTTTTCGTGAAACTCGAAGCAAAAATGTTTCATAAAACCAGCCATTGCACCGTGTAACACACCTCGTGAAACTTGTTTCAGCAAACATGTTTATACACGGTGAAACTGTCTTGCACTGTTTCACGAAAAAGTTTCACGAAAACGTTTCACCGTGTAACAAGGCCTTAAGTGAGTGGTACAAAAAGGCAAATAAAGTTGTTGTTGTTGTTGTTGTTGTTGTTGTTGTTGTTGTTGTTGGCAAACAAGTTCTTTTTGAAAGTATTTAATTACGGTCGACACGGTACGGAATCGAAGACATTCTATTCAACCAATCACAGCGCGCAAAATCATTGCTCAACCAATCAGAATGCTTGGACACAGCACGGTTACCGCACGACATGAACCGTACCGTAACTACTTTCCACTCATACGAAAACGACTCTATTCGGCTGTTTTGACAGTGAAACCGCATTTGCACGGAATGTGTTCAGTAGTAAAGAGCTTACAGTGTGCGTTCACTTTGCACAGCTGTCAGTTCAAGTCAAACTAGAACACTCATCTAAAGGGCCTGAGGCACTATGTGCAGTATTATTTTGCACGCCAACTGATTCCGGATTCAAGCCTGAATGAGTTGCTCCATGAAATTGCCGCAAGGAATAAAATACGTTTCAGAACGCGTCTCTTGTTTATAAGTACAATAGTTGGACACATGGCTGAATTGCACTGATTATACTATCTATGCTAACCTGAGTTAATATATATATTAATATTAATTATGTATTTTTTGGCTGTAAATCAATCTTTTATATTTATGCTTGTAAATATATATACATATTCATGGTGTGTGAAATAAAGAAAAGAAAAGAAAAGAAAAAATGAGTATCCGGCCTACTCAAGTTGAATAACTAACTGCAGTCAGTGCAATCAAATTGCAACGAACATCTGCATGAAGATGTTTGTGGAATGCTAGAATGGCTTGCCAGCCTGTGTACAGTGCGCAGCCAGCCTGTACATGCATGCAACCAGCTGCAGTCACAAAACATCTTAAATCTCAAGAAATAAAAGATGCCAGTGCTGTATTGATTGCTTGTGCAACAGTAACGGTATCTTGCAGATGAGAAGGATAGATCACGACGACTATTCGAGACTATATGCAGTTGCAAGACGTTTACAGCCGGTGCAGCCAAAAACAACCTGCATAGAAATAAAAGGTGCTGCAGGACTTGTAGCGACTATTGCCTGTGAATAGAATCTTGCCATGCCAGATGAAGGGAAGGTCGTGCAGCTAGTAGTTGCTGCGCCGTCTATTGCCTGTGCAAAGGCATCTTACCTGGAAAAGGCATTCCAGTCAGCGGTAATGAAACAATCCAATTGCAAGGAACCCAACATGCATCCAGGGCCGTACACAGCACAGGGGCAGGGGGAGCAGTTGCCCCCTAGCAAGGCGAAAAAGATACCAAAAAGTACTGAGAACTGTACTATTTTTATTTATTTTTTCCTTTTAAATACGTACTGCCCCCCCCCTGATTTTGCCACCCCCCCCCCCCCCCCCCCCCCCCCCCCCCCTAATTTTGGGTTATGTACGGCCCTGGCTTCAGCGTCTAGTTCTCGCAAAAAGTTCTCCAGGAAAGAGACTAAGAGAAAAACCACACGTCCACTGCATCAGGCTTCATTTTACCATCACTTTTACAATCTGGCAAGGCTGTAAGTCATAATGGTTCCTTCTCAGCCTGTATGATCAACTCCAGTTACTTTTTCTACACTGGTTTGTGTAACAAAGTACGTTCTTCAAGTGCTCACTACGTTGTTTTCTTGGATGCAAATAAACTCGATCCTTCGCGCGCTCAAAGTTTTGAAATTTGCAGCCATGATCGAGTTCAAAAACATCCACTATACTTAGTGCTTTTCGGCGAGCTAGCTAATTCTAATTTGTTTGGTTCCATTTAGTCGTCTCATGGACGTTATGACTACGGCAGCATCCTTGTATTATAATATTGATTTTAAGTTCAGATATCTGCAATTATTTGATGATGAACTGGAATGAAATTCACATCCCACTTAGTTAGAAAACGTCCTAATTTCGGCTCAGAAGGAGATGATGATTCTTAGAAATTCAACAAACAAACTTGTGCGGTTAATGCGCAAGTGTATAGTATTCTATAGCCGGGAAACCTTTAGCCGGAAAATGTCACTTTATGATTTAAGCAAAACATATTAAAATAGATCAAATAATCAAGCTAATAACACTGAAACAAACAAACCAAGTTTGTAACATTTGTAAACAATCCATGTACTATTTGTACAGTTTTTAAACTGTACAAATAGTACATGGATTGTTTACAAATGTTACAAACTTGGTTTGTTTGTTTCAAGCTGGACCTGGAAACCTTGTACAATTTTGCTGGCGCTCGCTTGTAAACACGCGAGATTACTTCGTTATTGCCCGGTTATGACTGTTGTTAATAAATTGCACAAGAACGTACGTCTAAGGAGACAGCTGAAACGTCCAATGAATTCATGCATTCATATTTTCACTCGTGAATCTGAGTATTTCCATTCGCGTTCCGTCATTTCACCGGTAGCAACAACCTGGGAGAGCATGAAATGAGGTACATTTGCTACTTCGAGGAATGATAGTAAATTCGCCGCCGTGAGGTGCCGTCCGGGTCTCATTCATAACAATGTTAAAGAATACAAAAATAGGTAAATTCGCTCAGCCTGCGGGAGCATTAATGCGCAGTTTCTTCGCGATTATCTCACTTCCATTGACGATTTACTATAGCGCGACAGTTCCGATCGCCACGATTCAGAATTCAGTGACGGTTTGTAATCAAGGGTACTATTGTACCAGTGTAGTTAATTGATAATGAGATTAGATTACTGACGTTTCGAAATGTTATATTTCACAAGTACAAAATGCAAGCTTTATTTGTAACTTTCCGTCTTCGCGAGTTGCTTCAGTGCAGGCTAAAACGCGGCTTCTCTGACTATGATCAAAGATCTGAACTATACTCAGTCATGAAGTGAAAAAATACTTACATTTTGGTGAACAAGACGATTCATAAAACCAACAAACAACAAATATTGTGACCTAGAAATAAAAGAAAACATGATTCAGACATCGTGAAAAGTCGGTGGCCAACCATGAAAATACACGAGGCAAAGCCAGAAGCACCAGTTGTTGTTATCAACTCTCCAGTTTGAAGGATCTCACCTTTAGTCAAGACTCCGCGAGTCTTATTCCGGTGGTCATACCCAAACTTAATTCCCTAAACAGAGCGAGAAAAGCAACTTAATACCACGAGACAATCAGTTGTGGTGTGAATGTATTCATGTCTTTGAATACTATTAGTATTCATGTGATATTACACGCGAGAAAAGCTGATTTCAGGGGTTTTCGTAGTTGCTATTGGCTTACAAGTACAAAGCTCTCACTAGACCATTGAAACACACATGTACAAAAATACAAACAACCTGCTGAGCAATTGATCAAAAGCGAGCTGGAAGCTCAAAGGGAATGTTTTCTACTTGGCCTGATAACAATAAATATTTCATTCACTGTTAAGGATGCTGCATTTTGAGTGGCGCACGGCGTATCTCGATAGCTGAAGGAATTCAATTACTATGCACCTAGAAAGCTAAAAAATACCTGCCAAAGGGCCCTACTGACTGCTATGCCCGTTCAAAATTCCTCTACATTCAATTCAATGTGAAATATTCCAACAGAAAAGGTAATGTCAATTGATAAATGAAGAGAAGTGAGCCAGACTTTGAGAAAACCATTTGAATGTAAGCTCATTTGAGACAAGTACTTAGACTTACTTATCAAGTGCGGAAGAGCGCCATTGGTCAAATGCAATGAAAACCCCATCTGTTATCGTGTAAATAGGTCACGTGATACAGAATAACAACAACTTGTGTTGCGCTAAATGCACATCAAAAAGCTAACTAATTTTAGAAGGAATAATTAAGGTAAAACTCCATAAGTCATCTTGGCTGGTTTGCTCGCAAGATGAGATCATATATGTATGCTATTTTCCACTTCATCTTCACGTCTCGATGCATTCAAAACAAGTCTGTTTACGCTGCTCACACACGTGTTTGAAAAGTTGTGTTGTCCAGTACTATTCCTGTAGATTGCATAGAGAAGAATGACAAGTGGAGAACGCTTACAAGGGCGTGTGTATTTCAATGCAACTACTTAACGACCGGCATTTTTAAACGGCTCTTTTCGCGCCGCTTTATCACATGTTCCAAACTTATTGTTTGTGAGTAATTTCGTGTGGTATTGACCCTGTAATGACAAATGAGGAACGCAGTTCCAGGGCGTTGATGACTTTAGCCGGTATTCTTCTAGAAGTACAAGTGAAACCAATTGAGACAAAAGGTGGAAAAAGTTATCGTTATTCTTTTCTTAACCGGTGAAAAAACGTATTTCTTTACCGGTAAAAAAGGCCGGTAAAAAAAACCGTAAAACTTCGAGATTTAATGAAAACTGCGTGAATGTTTAAAACCTTTCAGGTCCGCCAGGGACATATCTTATCCTCAGTTAAAGTTGCCCGATAAGTGAGACAAACGCGGTTTTGCAATCGGAGCTAATTCCATGAGTAACCGATAACAAACTACGTTCATTTTGACTAGTTCTTTGACAGTCTCCGTTCTGATCCCACAAGCATAACTAAAGAATAATAAGAATAAGAATAAGAATAATGTTTATTGCTTATATTGCGCATAAAGAACCATATGATCAACAACTATGTCGTACTTGTTTCCTGGAATTCGGCTATTTTTCTGTTTTTGGATCCAAAAAATGAACATATTTGTGTTTATCAGTTTTTAGTTCGCGGTTTAGTGCAAAAAGAGGATCCAGCGGTTTTTGTCCGCGCTCCGAAGTCATTATCGCGGACAAAAACCGCTGGATCCTCGAGCATGGGTTTAGTGAAAAAAAGCATTTTTTGTTGAAAATCATTATCGCGCACCTCCATGAAGAAAAGGCGAAATGGTAAAGTAAGTATCTCGGCTGATTATAATTAAAAGTCCGTATTGCATACTTACACGGCTCACTGGTGAAATGGAGGCGAAATGGTAAAGTATATCTCGGCTGATTATAATTAAAAGAACCGTTGCAGAGCTAAAAGCCATTCTGATAATCAATTTTCCTCTATATCACTAATGCCAACTGCTCAGATTTCCCGTGATAGCCAGCGGTAATTAGAAGGATCTGCTTTAATTTGGGCTCGGTTGTCTGGGAACGGTGAGAACTATAAGCCCTTAGTTACTAACTCAATTGCTGGGATATTAGTAGTTGAATACACTGTGTGGGAAAATACAAGCCACAAAGAGTCTGTAGTCGTCAGGTTCAATTTTTTTGGAAATAATCTACAGAATGCCATATAGCAAAAATACTGCGAAAACAAGTCAAGAATTTATTTTTCTTTACCATGTCAAAAAAAAAAAAAAAAGACATTCTTCAACAGCACGGCACTGCGAAACCCAATAGCTCTGTTGCCTTAAAGGCGTACATGCAAATGCAGATGTTGACAAACTTTAATTGGGTACCCTGCAGTCCAGTGATTTTAATTCCAATCATTTACGAACAGAAAAGAAAGCTTCGCTGCTAAATTTGTCAGGAAATGCAATGCTAATATGTTATAAATAGCACGGGAGCAATACCGGCAGAAATCCATCATTTGAGACTGTAAAATAATAAAACCCACATTTATAGGAAATAGCCAAATGTTGATGCTCTGCCCATAGTGATGTCTCTAGGCTAATATAACACATGTCTATTGGACTTTTAGGAAATAGCGCTATAGAAATAAATGATTATTATTATTATTATTATGTCATGTCATAGTAACTTGACAAACATGCCAAGTGCACTCTAGACTTGACAAACAGGATATTGCTGTTAGTCTATTTCCATGTTGCTAGACAACTATTTGGAAATCTCTAATCGCTAGCAACTTGCTGGAGTACTTTGAAGTACAGAATATAATCAGAATACTTTATTAATTCTCCAATCTCCCCATGGGGCTTTTCAGAATCTTTAGAAATCCCTACATGATAAAGATTTGGTAACTTAGGTGATAGAGATGTGAAGATAATAAAGTTATAGACATAAGAATTTTATAAGAATTTTTATAAGAGTGCAATCTATGAAGACCTCGTATGTATATTGTAGAGGAAAACTTTGACACTAAAAATATTGATTGTTTGAGTATCGACCAATCTCTGCCAGGGTCACCAAAGAAATATAAACTGATTGTCTGATACTTTTTGAATTCTTAATAATGCTTGCATACTAATAATATAATGTTGATATCAATTAAATTCAAATTTTATTTAATTTTTTTTTTTAATTTTTTTTTTTTAATAACTTTTTTTGATAAATATTTATTATAATCTTACAAATAAAGAAATTATGAGATTGAGACATTTAAAATGAAAATTATAACAAAATCAAAGCCAAACTTTCAATACTACCGGTACATGACTACTTGAGATGAAAGGTACAATTGGGCAAACAGGGGAAATAAGAGAGATATGTCTACTTCCTTATCCCCTTCCCCCCTCCTCTCTTCCCATATCTCCCCCCCCCCCCCCCCCCCCCCTCTCTCTCTCTCTCTCTCTCTCAGATGTATCATAAATACACAAATACACCCTGGAATTGAAATTCTAAAATATTGTTTACATAAAGAAGCTAATTAAGGGACCATTCATTATCTATGGGGGGGATGGGTAGGTGAGAAATTAACAAATTCCTTTTTTATTCAGGTCTGCCTTAGGCAAACCTGTAAGGATTTAATTTTCAGGATCCCCCAGTTTTGCACTCATCCTCCCCTCATCCTCCCCGATAGTAATGAATGGTACCTATATTTTACCTTCTAGTAAAAGCATTGAGACCTTAGTGATATGCATTTTAAGAAATAAATTATTATTATTATTATTATTATTATTATTAATTATTAATATAGATGTAATTTTCAGTAAAATATTTATTGGTATCAAGAACCTTCAAACAAAATAATAATGTATAATAAATTACTGATTAATAATAAAGACTTAAGTAAAATGTTTTTCACTTTTTTCTTTTCTATAAATAATCAACATTGTTACATTGTAAATTGTTTTTCAAATATACAACTTTTATCTTTCTTAATTTCCTTATATCTTTAATGTCTGAAAGAGATGACAATAAACGCCAATACAAATATTGTTGCAAAGCAATTAAATCTAAAGATTAATCTACAGAATTTCCTTTCAGATTATATATATGTATATTAAAAGCTGTCTGGGTTTTGTGTCTATATATAATAATTCTTTTGAACTCATATTACATCCCCAGTTTCACTACTGTATGCCAAAATAAAAAAATAATATATATAAAAACATTACCATAAGCATTAACTCACTGGATGCGCATGTATATATACTGAATAAAATACATAAAACACTAACATGTCTGCGCCACAAATAGTTCAAAGCAAGATTTAACAAATTATACAATGAAAAAGCCAAAGAGAGCTTGTCGGTGGGTTTTCATTGTTGGGGAACTTATTAATCTGTGGTGAATTTCTGAGTGTTTATAAAATGAATATTGACTCAGTTTTTAAAAAAAACTTTTGGAATATTAAAGGATTATATGTCAAGTTCAAGGTTACTGAAGATAAGGCTCTAGGCTAAATATGAAAATCCTATTCATCTTTTTAGCTCACCTTCAAGAAACCCTTTCAAACATGTATTTATTTATTTATTTTTGAATAATATTTTTGAAATCAATATAGCGTTTATTAAAATGTTACCGGTTCGACGTCATTAATTTGCATAATTTGTTTTAGGGGTTCTGGGATACCTGTAGGGCAGTTGTTCTATATTCATGTAAAACTGATTACGGTTTACAAAGAAAATATATGATCAATCAGACGTTCTACAATAGTGTATACCATGTATTGTTCAGATTAAAATGCTTTTCAATGTGTTATTTTCAATCCGATGTAATCTTAGAAGGTTACGCTTGATTATTTTTACGGGTAAAAACAGGTAGTATAAAAGAAGAGGGATTATATTCAGCAGGAAACCCCGTGTGTTTGCGATACATCGCGTGGAAGTTGAGACTGGAAATAAGCTTTGTCTTGCCTGAAGTCATCCGCTGTAGTGCAAAACTTGATCTAATAGTACACCAACAGCAGTTAAATAGCGCTGCATTAGCATTCGTAAAATGAATTTAAAATTTTACATAAGTTCAGTGTTTGTACAGGCTCTAATTACGGAGCCTATTTTTTCGTCTCTCACTTCCTTGACCCATTTTCTTTCAACCCAAGAGAGAAAATGTATTGTAGTTTTATCCGCAATTTCAATAAAAATAGCAGAAGATAAAGTTAATGCTGAATTATTCCTGATCGCATGAACTTTGCCTGGCTAGCACTGACTACTAATTCATATGTATGCAGTCACTGACTCATGACTTAAGAATGAAGGATACAAAGACGACATGGAAATGTTAAAAGGCAGTGCAAAAAAGCGCATATATCTCAACAACAATCCCTGTAGATCAAGAGAACATATTCACATAAGTGAGGTTTTCTCTGTAGATCAATAAAGGACAAAATAATCTTAATTCAAAGCCTGAAAATGCGCCCACGACAAAGCTTACCTGAAAAAACACTCCGACTTTCCTCCCGATCATGTGGTTGTTTGAAAACCACGTAACTCATGAGTATAACCACGAACTCCCTACATTTTTAACCCCAAGAAATGTGCTGAAGTGTAGTAGATCACTCCTAATACTTGTTGTTCTAGATGGCTACACTCGAGAAAGAAGTTATGGCCATTTTCTGTCTCTCGGTACTATTAAAAATTGTACGCTGACCTGTGAGACGGCTCGGCTCCGCCTCTCGTTCTTCATCCACCAGTTACATCATGGCTTTTTACGTGTTCTAATGAAATTCAGAAAAAAATATCTAGACTACGTCTGAGAATAGATACATATTCTTTACTTTTTTTACCTCGGTAGATCATTCTTCATCCACTAAAGGCCGATATGTAAGAAAATCTACAGACAAAATCTTTGACTGAAGATATTTCTGAACTGATCTCTGCGAATGAAATGTCGAAGTTATTATCGATCTGCCGGCTGTTCAAATACTAGTTCCATCTATCGCAAGAAAAAAATACAGAGAATTAAAAAAAATGTTACAAAGCATCTGTGAATTGAGTTCAGTTTTCAGTTGGGAACGAATCTGAACGTCTAATTTGTTGATATAATATGGCATCCCTACGGTTACGCATCAAAATCTATTGTGCTACGTACGTAACATTTATCAAATATTAGCCCTATAGATTATGCGGTGCAACTCTGGCATAAACATATTTTTGAATTCTGAGAAGCCACCGTCTTCTAAACTGAGCACAATTTTCTCTCCTTTTTCATAGTTTTTTTTAAATATATATATTTTCGTTTTCTTTCACACCATACAGTTAACATGCACAAACAAACAGTAACCTTTTTACTTTTTACTGTGTACAGAGAAAGGAAATATTATTAAAGGAATAAATGAAAAATAGAGCATATACTTGGTCTGGAATACCTTTGGAGCTAGCTTCTCTTTTCAATCAATTTCCCAAATTCATGTAACCACAAACATATATTCTACTGAACTATGATTCTGTATGAAAGTGAAGCTATCCTGCAGAAGCTAAAAGGTTATAAAAAAATTTTTTTATGCCAGCCAAACTCCTTTTGTTTGCTATTGCCGCCACACCACGGGGTTTCCAGACTGATCCTGAAATAGGCTTGAACTTCCGATTGTAGCAGAAATATTCAAAACAATTTTACATTGCATCTACAGTCACATCTTCTGGTCTAGGACTGCACACATACTGACGACTTATTTTCCGTATCTCCAGTACCGTACACAGCACAGGGGCAGGGGGCAGTTGTCCCCCTAGCAAGGCGAAACAAATACCAAAAAGTACTGAGAACTGTACAATTTTTATTTATTGTTGCTGTTAAATACGTACTGCTCCCCCCCCCTGGATTTTGGGTTATGTACCGGCCCTGATCCCCGCGTAGCTCTACTGGTTAGCCTCCGCCTAAAACCGCTAGAAAGAGGCCTTCTGTACGGAGTCATATCACCATGACCTTACTGCAAATTACTCACATTTTGAAACTGCAAAAAATTTTCTTAGGCCGTTTTTGGCTATTTTAGCACTAAGGACTCTAAGCGCTACTTGAAAAACACTTCATCAATTATGGCAAATGCCTCCCTTGACATCACAAAACTATAGCTAGCATATCGTGATTTAAATCTCTAGAAGTATAACTCAGTAATGCAAAGCCCAAATCACATAACACTCAACCACCCCAATATTCGTTTCGTATAGAAGTGATTTACAAAATAAAATATATATACATTATTTAATGAAGTCTGACCTAAGATGTTGTCCAGACTTTCAACAGACTGCTGAACCACAGGTATCCCAAGCCAAGTTGGTCACAGTCTTTCTTGGTATTGAAAAAGAAAGCAAAACTCTTTATTAAGTTAAAATACAAACCAACCATTTTACTGGTCTTAGTTTGTCATTTGCATCTGATTTGAATCTGATTAGTATATTGTGTTGTTGTATGTCACATACAACATTGAAACTTGCCTGCTTTCTGATTGGGGCTTGGGAGAATGGGAATGGGAATGGGAATGAGATGGGAAGGGGAGGAGTTGGTTCAACCAGGCTCCAACCAGGAACACTTGCAATACAGGTTAAAGTACAAGCAATGCTGCACCATGCAAAACACATCTTTAAAATGAATAATGTGTAAAAAGTAATGGATAAAAGCTGAGATACAGGTACATGTATTACTAAAAACTATTAACAGCGACTACCATAAATGCTCTATCTTTAACATGTGATGTAAAATAAACTTATTTTGTTTTATCTTGAGGGTATTAGAGGGGGCATTTATAAGAAAAGTGGTGGTTACAGTGACCCGGCACTAAATGTAGCATGTACTGTACTGCTAATATCTTGTGTTTCTATGCTCCGAGTAGCTTTTTGATCTTTGGTAATCTTCCCGTCTTTGTGGTGAGTTAAATTGTTGTGGTGGAGTATATCTTCCATGTTGATGGGGACGATTTTGTTCATAACTGTTTTGTCTCATAGTTCCTTGAAAACTTGGAGAACCTCCATATTGTGAAGTATATTGTTGTGGGGGTGTCTGTCTGCCATACTGATGTGGGAGATTTTGCTCGTAGCTGTTTTGTCGCGTGTGTACTGGATATATTGGAGAACCTCTCATTGGTAGGGTTGGTGAGAGCATAGGGCTGTGTCCCCCTGGTGTTCTGTTAGAACCATTAGGTGTTGTAGATGAGCTACCAGTTTGTGGCTTTACATTAATCCTCTGGCCATACAAAGTAGTTCCATCCAATAAACTGATAGCATAACCAACTGATACAGGACTTGTGAATGTCACAAATCCAAAACACTTTTGTATACCACTTTCTTTGTCTTTGGGAATAGCGACTCTTTCCAATGGCCCTGCCTATAGAAAATAACGAAGCTCGGTTGGTCATAACTGTAGAATACACCGCCAAGTATATGCATATTAAACATCAACATGGTCAATCACTCCACTGACAGTATACTCTACATTCTACTTCTAGGTTAGTACTGTAGTCCTACTTTGAATATAGACTCTTTTCCCAACCTATTCCCCCAAATTATTCTCGATTTCTTCCAATCATTCGTGCACTCCGCAACGTTTACCTGGACAAACAGCTCAAAAATGATCTCTTCAGTGACTCGTTTCTCAATATTCCCGACATAAACCGTACAATCTCTATCACTGTACTCTATTTTAGACATCACTAATAAACCAAATGGCTCAAAACACGTAAAATCTTCTTGCAAGCTTCCTTTCGGCTCATGATTTGGTCAGCGGAATGCTAACTAGCACCCATACCTCAGCGGCCAAAAAAAGGCATTTGCGCAGATTTATTTACACAGTATTTTTGTTTGATGTAACGTTGTTGCAAATATTTTCAGTTCAATCAAAGATATCGAAACGTAAAAAGCAAGAATGATGTTTCACCTATTTAGGACTATAAATAGGTGAAATCGCGAATTGAAACAGCGAATAGGTTTTAACATTGGGATCCCACAGGCAGCCCAACCATTCCTTTTGAGGCTACTAAATAATTCAATAAAATGATATTTGCGTCTGCACTCTCTGCGGGCGCGTCTTGCGGGACGCACACAGGAAGCCCAACATAGGACGTAACTTAGCACAGGGAGCCCGACATAATACGCATTGCGCGCGTGCTCTCTGCCATAGGAAACCCATCAAAAAGACGCAAATATCATTTTATTGAATTATTTAGTAGCCTCAAAAGGAATGGTTGGGCTGCCTGTGTGGGATCCCTGTGCATTGCCTGTCAGAATAAAATCGGTGCCGATAAAATCAGATCCCGGTTTGTTAGGCGAGAACAAATCCTCATGTGTACATATTTCTGGTTATAACATCTTTAGCTGTTGTTCCAACTACTTTATTACGTACATTGAGTGAAATAAAGGACACGGTTGAAATTTTGTCTCATCTGGGTTCCCTGTGCACAGCCATCAAATACTAGTAAGGTTTTCTTGACATATAAATGTGTGTTTCTGTGTTTTTTATATATATCTCTGATTAAAATGAAATAGCAATAAGGTAAAAAAAGAAAGAAGAAAAAAACAAGAAAGAAGAAGAAAAAAATCCTCGACTCCGACGAGGCTAGAACTTGTGCCTTCAGATCCCATGATTTGAGATTCGCTCTCACGGTCCCACCCCTCCCACATCAAAAGAAAGCAAATAAGAAACGTCCTTGTAAAAGGAAAGACAAAAAGAAATAATGGGACGATTCTCCCGAGACATTCTAAGAGGCTAAGACATCGAATCGACTTACGTAAAGGGTGAAGATTTCGGCCACGCCCACGCTATCCCGGTGCTACATGAAGCTAAGTCCTAACCAAAAGGCCAGTGAGGGAGGGGATATCCGGCCCCTAAGCCATAACTTCAGTTAAACCCAATTAGACCATTGCTCCATCTAGTCACTCATGTTATATTAAGGTGTGATTTTTGTAGTCTATTCGGCGAAACTTCATTGATATGCTAACACGTAGTGTAATAGTCCTTAGGGAGGTCACGTGAACTGAAGTTTTGGAATTGACAACAGCCCGCGGGGACAGTGTTAAAATCAATACATAGGTGCTTACATTAAGAAACCGGGCCAAAATAAATACATGAGGAAAGTCCCGTGTGGCTTTATTCAGTCGAGTATTTATTACAGAGAACTGAAGTGGATGAACGCTTACAAAATGTAGATCTTTGTCAGTTTTAACCTTCTTTCTTACTCGTTGCTTGTACTGTGTTTGATTCTCTTGCTTTGCAGTCTAGCGGCGATCCTAAACACGTCTTCCAAAGGTCGTACTTGTTTGAATAATCCTAGATGTAGCTTACGGTCAAGCTATCGTTTTAAAATCCTAATGCCCGACCAGATTGCAACGGAGAAAACCGTATTTAAAGATTTGTTTTCAATTTTTGAAATCTTTGCATAGATATATTATTGGGGTTCCTGTGCATTGCCTTGTCAAAAATCAAAACTTTTTTCTTTCAAAATACCTCAAAGACAAATCCGATTAAAATGAAAACAATAAAACTAAAAAGAAAGGACAAGGAAAAAAGAGAGAGAAAGAAACGCGCTAAATTAAAAATGAAGGGGAAAAAAAACAGAAAAAAAGATCGACTCCTGTGAGACTCGAACTCCAGATCTTTGGCTCCTTGGTTTTGGTCACGGTCCCACCCCTGTCGTATCAAAGGGAAGACGAAAAAGAAAACTTGAAAAAAGAAAGACAAAAAAGAAATAATGGGACGATTCTCCCGAGACATTCTAAGAAGCTGAGACATCGAATCGACTTACGTAAAGGGTGAAAATTTCGGCCCCGCCCGCGCTATCCCGGTGCTACATAAAACTAGGTCCTAACCAAAATGCCAGTATCCGTCCCCTAAGCCGGCCATAACTTCAGATAAACCCTATTAGACCATTGCTCCATCTAGTCACTCACATTATATTAAGGTGTGATTTTTGTAGTCTAATAAAGATTGAAGGAAAATGAAAGGATGAGCAAAAGAAATGTCTCGAATTTCAGTTGCATATCGTTCCAGTGATGTACTTAATTATATTTGATATACTGAACGTAGGTCTGCTCGCGTTGTTTAGTTTCAGTTCTGGTATAGTATAAGTCAGTCTAGCATAGATCGAGGGTGGCCACTGCCTGAAGATGTTTGATATTGATTCACCGGAATAAAGGAATCTTATAAACACATTATAACGTACGTTATGCCGGGTTAATCGAATCGTGCTAAACAACCCGTAGGCTGCGCGGGAAAGGGGGAAATAAAGGACAGAGAAGAGACAAAGCTGAAAGGGAAGAAAGATGATTCTAAATAATTTCAACATAAATGTAATTGAACAAACAAAATGTAAAAACATAAAAGAAGCAAAGATAAAGAAATATGAAAGAAAAAAATATATGAAGATAGAAGGACCAGAGCAAAGACAAACAGTAAAGACAAAAAATAAATAAATAAAATAAGTTTAGTATCACGTGACTTATTCAAAGTGACGTGACTGTTCTTTCTGTAGCATGACAAACTGCACGGACACCATTTGTGAGCGTGACTAGCGCTGTGATAGTGACAGCTAGGGCCGACAAACGAGGAATTTCTTTTAGTCTCGAGTTTAGAAAAGGTCTGCACGTTCGCTGTCACAGTGTGCAGTTTCTACATGATAAAACAGTGACGACAACATGGGATCGAGACGTAACCGACTGTCAACCACTTTGGCGTATAGATTTTACTAGCATACTGACTACAAACGCTATCATCCAAGTGGATTACAATCACTTGTCATTAATGTATAGACTTAGGCAGCTTCTAATGGCGCTTAAGACTAATAAATACTGCAAGGGGATTACCGCTGATAAGTAATCAAAGTTGAGGTGTTATCACGTGATCAGTGGATCGGATTTCGGCACTTTTTGCCGCTTTAGTCTCATAATACATCGATTTTGAGAGAAAAAGAGCCATTTGATCACTTAAAATAAATCCCTAGAGCTCTAAAGTTTTATCTGTCTTAAAGTTGTACATTCGGTGATGAGAGGAATGGAAGTAATCAGTTGGGTGGATTCAGTATGTTCGGGAATATATATGCGTGAAAATCGTCCAAAGATACGGAGTTTATAAATAAATTGCGATTGACTGAACACAAAACAAATCATTATCAGACGCAGAGACTCATTGTGTTATTGAAATTTCTAGACTTTGCCAAAGACTTGGAAATTGGATTAAAGTTGGTATCAGTCTGACTGAGCTGTCGCATGCTTGCATGGACTATAGTATACGCATGTACCTTGCATGTTTCTGTGTATTTTGTTCTGTATGTGTGTATTGTGTCGTTTTGTTGGCGATGATCATCTAGATATAATAATAATAATAATAATAATAATAATAATAATAATAATAATAATAATAATAATAATAATAATAATAATAATAATAATAATAATAATAATAATAATAATAATATATTAATAATAATAATAATAATAATAATAATAATAATAATAATAATAATAATAATAATAATAATAATAATAATAATAATAATAATAATAATAATATTAATAATAATAATAATAATAATAATAATATATAATAATAATAATAATAATAATAATAATAATAATAATAATAATAACAATGGCAGTTATTTATTTATTGAGAGTAAGACAATTATCTAACAAACCTGTGACTTCACTAAAATACTATGATAAGAACATGCACTATACTAGCTATTGTCATCGTTGTTTTTGAATATTTTTTGTTAACGTTTGATTGTATTACATTTGCTGCTCTTTCGTGTTGTCCGCACGATAACAATAATGAAACGACAATTGTCGTCGTTGATGCCTTTACTCTTTCTCGTACGTTGTACTCGTTCTTAGTCGCCTTTTGTGCGTTATTGTGGAAAATGGCCAAGCTGTCGTTTGCCGCCTTGTCAGTGCACCCTGCTGTTGTTATGAATGATCGATAATAACAATAATAATAAATGTTGATAATGAAGTCGTTGTTGTTGTTATTGTCTTTGTACTGTCTCTTTGTTGTTGTCGCCGACAGTACTGAACAAGTTTAAAATACTCCAGTCTCAATTCAAGACTACTCAAGCAAACAAAGGCCTCCAATTGCTTCAGTCATCATAGCAACTTTCCTGAACTTTTCCTGTAGTTTTCTGAACAAATATAGCGACAAATTTCAATGATAGAAAACTAAAATACATTTATTCTACTTTTGGAGTTGTTATTCTCTGTTTTTTTCAGTTGTAGGTGATGAGATCCACGATTCGATATTGAGCGAGTTCTTTCCTGAATGCTTTCCTGTTTACCACTTACTGGAATATTACCATACAAATAGATAGAAAATGCAATTTGTAAACTGTAAACTTAACTGGAAGAATTACGCCAAAGATACAATTGTGTCGTCTAGAAAGCGCCCAAAAATAAAATTGATTAATTAACAAAAAGTAATTACTAGCTTAAACAAGTTATGACTTTACTGTCCTGCAATAGCTATGGATGGATTCCTAGTTTTCTGTTTTTATTGCCGACTAACTTTCCGATTGAGTCGTGAAGATATGCCATCAAACATAATCTATGTTTCATTTAGTTTTTGAAATTTCTACAAAACTCAATCTTCTAAGAATCGCCCGAAGCAGTACTGAGTATTGATAAAAGCTTTTAATACTTAGTTGACAACTAAAAACAACAGGCTCTGTCTATACAGTCATGTGCACTCAGTCACTGTAAATAATGGTAAACAAACTACAGTTTTCACAGACACCTGACACACACCGAACAATTGCTTCCTTTCCATTTCGCTATTTGGAATCGATAGAGTCGTTTTCGTATGAGTGGGAAGTAGTTACGGTACGGTTCGTGCCGTACCGTGACCGTATCGCGCCATCATCGTGCGGTATCCAAGCATTCTGATTGATTGAGCAATGATTTCGCGCGCTGTGATTGGTTGAATACAATGTGTTCGATTCCGTACCGTGACCGTAACTCCGTACCGTAGGTTTCCCACTCATACGAAACCGACTCTATCTCTTACTTCGGACGACGGCTAAGGGGGGCTCCCTAAGTCATTTCGGGATTCAGTAGGGTTTAAAATGGAAAAGACGTGATTTGCGTCGGCTAAGCGGCTGCTCTAAAACTGCCATGGAATGTAGAAAGGCTAGTAAAAGTTGTCCTTTATGATTATCATCACTCGGAAACTATGGACGCTTGCGGAAGACCTTGCATTAGCTGATTATCACCAAACCTGACCAATATCAGTCATAGCGTCGCGGCACGTCAAGGATCTAACCTTATCTTGTTATACCTACGCAACACGCGAAGTAACAGACTTCAAACTATAATCGCCACAGCAAATGAGCTGCAAAACTTGCCGATGGTCACTCAGTGAAGTATCGTAATCAGGAACTGTACTACTACAAAAAGCACTTGCTGAAGAAAACTGTGGCGGCCGACGTCTTCTTTCAAGAGCAAACTTCACATCATAAGAAACAAAGGTTAGCTTCCTTTATATAGAAATCCGGCATTAAATGCCTGTATTCTCGATTGTGTTTTCCTTTACCGTTTAGTTTTAATGTGATTGATTTATTTCCGAATGCAGTCAACATTAATTGGCTTGAGAAAAATATTTTTTGTCCGAGACAAATGTTGGGTGAGATTTTAGCGGCCGTTCGTTTCACCACATTCTAATAATTAAGTCAGTGCTCTAGTAGTCTAAGATGAACATAGTTATCAGTAGAGTTGTTCCGGCTGTTCACCGAATGGATGACATAGCCGTATACATTGTGATCTTGAGGAAGTTTTAGCTCGCTGAGCACGCGCTGAAGTCAGCGGTCATTGCATGTATGTCTAACACACACGTAGTGAGTTTATTCCGTTAATCGAGTTGACTCATTCATTCGTTCATTTATTCATTCATTCCTTCATTTGAACGTATTAATAGTATGTTTTTGGTAAATTCAACTCATTCATTTTTTTCCCTATGTTTTCCTTCATCCAATGGCGTACGTATTCTTGCAGTTGAAGGCTCATTTCATTCTCACAATCACTTCACTTTCTATTTCATGTCTTTCTTTGAATGGCAACCTTCTTTGTTCATTCAATGCATCTATTCCTTCGTTCACGTCAGCGCTTTATACGCCATTTCAGTGTTGTAACTTTTTCCGCTTCCTATTTGTCTCTTTCATCTTTCTGTTTCATAGTCGACGAGCATGCCGCATGCAGTGTATAATGAGTCTATTCAGTGAACACATGCCATCATTTGTGTTAGCAGGAGAACATGAAATACTTGCATAACTGAGCCAATTAGACCGTCTAGCAAGCCATTACAGACAGTGTGTTTAAATTACAATTCAACATATTTATTCATTCAGAAATTCTAAGCGAGATTAAAATATTAACTCAAAAGTTAAATCCTTTTCCCATACTTTTTGTGTGATTCTAATGAATTTGACTGATAGTAGAAAGTAATTTGATGTCCATAATTTATATACAAACAGATTAAGTTGAGATGCATCAAGTAATATTGGTGTCTGTAGACCAGTCACGCGATGTTTCATGGACTATTTCTGAATTTTGGTCTGACTAGTTCCCAGTCGCTTTCGAGCTGTTCGCAGAGAATCATGGGAACGGCGAACAAAAAAGTAACGACTGGGGATCTCATATTCATTAATTATTCATGAGGTAACCAGCCAATCAAATGCGCCGAATAATACCACGTAAAGTACTGGATAAAACAGATTTCCAGTTCCTGGAAAAAAATTCCAGTTACTCTCCGCTGTACTTATCATGAGCAAGATTCGACGAGGATTGCCACTGACCAAAAGTACTACATGTTCACAAATCGGAAGTTGACCACGTAATCAACAGATGGAAGTTGACCATAGTCCAGAACTGAACCCACTTTTATCTAATTAAGCGCGCGGCAAAGAGCAGAAGAGAAGAGCTGGGCTATAAAAGTGGATTACGCGCGCATTTCTTGTAGTCTTTATATTTCTTTTGCGCCCAGTATTTACATAGTTATTGAGAAAGGTGGGGCCAGTTCTGGACTAAGTTGGTCACGGTTAATAACATGCCCAGGTCCCAGTCGGCCACATCAGACACAGAGAGCCCGTCAAGAATAGTGTGCTGCTCGGCCTTACGGCCTCGCAGCAATTACCTTTCATCTGCATATCATCACTCGACATCATCATCATTAACAACATGACAATAACTACAATCACAATCATCCTCAATGATCATTATCATCAGACCCTGAAGATACACGATAGCCTTCGAAAGCTACGTTTTTCGATCTGAGCTGTGCTCCGTGGTCAGACATGGATCGTATGGTGGCTGCATAGTGTGCCATTATATTTTGATCTGAGCTGTGCTCCATGGTCAGACATGGGTTGTATGGTGGCAGCATAGTGTGCCTTTATATTTATATCTAAGCTGTGCTCCGTGGTCAGACATGGGTTGTATGGTGGCTGCATAGTGTGCCTTTATATTTATATCTAAGCTGTGCTCCATGGTCAGACATGGGTTGTATGGTGGCAGCATAGTGTGCCTTTATATTTTGATCTGAGCTGTGCTCTGTGGTCAGATATGGGTCATATGGTGGCAGCATAGTGTGCCTTAATATTTTGATCTGAGCTGTGCTCCGTGGTCAGACATGGGTCGTATGGTGGCAGCATAGTGTGCCTTTATATTTTGATCTGAGCTGTGCTCCGTGGTCAGATATGGGTCGTATGGTGGCAGCATAGTGTGCCTTAATATTTTGATCTGAGCTGTGCTCCGTGGTCAGACATGGGTCGTATGGTGGCAGCATAGTGTGCCTTTATATTTTGATCTGAGCTGTGCTCCGTGGTCAGATATGGGTCGTATGGTGGCAGCATAGTGTGCCTTAATATTTTGATCTGAGCTGTGCTCCGTGGTCAGACATGGGTCGTATGGTGACTGCATAGTGTGCCTTAATATTTTGATCTGAGCTGTGCTCCGTGGTCAGATATGGGTCGTATGGTGGCAGCATAGTGTGCCTTTATATTTTGATCTGAGCTGTGCTCCGTGGTCAGATATGGGTCGTATGGTGGCAGCATAGTGTGCCTTAATATTTTGATCTGAGCTGTGCTCCGTGGTCAGACATGGGTCGTATGGTGACTGCATAGTGTGCCTTAATATTTTGATCTGAGCTGTGCTCCGTGGTCAGATATGGGTCGTATGGTGGCAGCATAGTGTGCCTTAATATTTTGATCTGAGCTGTGCTCCGTGGTCAGACATGGGTTGTATGGTGGCAGCATAGTGTGCCTTTATATTTTGATCTGAGCTGTGCTCCGTGGTCAGACATGGGTCGTATGGTGGCAGCATAGTGTGCCTTTATATTTTGATCTGAGCTGTGCTCCGTGGTCAGATATGGGTCGTATGGTGGCAGCATAGTGTGCCTTAATATTTTGATCTGAGCTGTGCTCCGTGGTCAGACATGGGTCGTATGGTGACTGCATAGTGTGCCTTTATATTTTGATCTGAGCTGTGCTCCGTGGTCAGACATGGGTTGTATGGTGGCAGCATAGTGTGCCTTTATATTTTGATCTGAGCTGTGCTCCGTGGCCAGACATGGGTCGTATGGTGGCTGCATAGTGTGCCTTTATATTTTGATCTGAGCTGTGCTCCGTGGTCAGACATGGGTTGTATGGTGGCAGCATAGTGCGCCTTTATATTTTGATCTGAGCTGTGCTCCGTGGTCAGACATGGGTCGTATGGTGACAGCATAGTGTGCCTTTATATTTTGATCTGAGCTGTGCTCCGTGGTCAGACATGGGTTGTATGGTGGCAGCATAGTGCGCCTTTATATTTTGATCTGAGCTGTGCTCCGTGGTCAGACATGGGTTGTATGGTGGCTGCATAGTGTGCCTTTATATTTTGATCTGAGCTGTGCTCCGTGGTCAGACATGGGTCGTATGGTGGCAGCATAGTGTGCCTTTATATTTTGATCTGAGCTGTGCTCCGTGGCCAGACATGGGTCGTATGGTGACTGCATAGTGTGCCTTAATATTTTGATCTGAGCTGTGCTCCGTGGCCAGACATGGGTCGTATGGTGGCTGCATAGTGTGCCTTTATATTTTGATCTGAGCTGTGCTCCGTGGTCAGATATGGGTCGTATGGTGGCAGCATAGTGTGCCTTTATATTTTGATCTGAGCTGTGCTCCGTGGTCAGACATTGGTCGTATGGTGGCAGCATAGTGCGCCTTTATATTTTGATCTGAGCTGTGCTCCGTGGTCAGACATGGGTCGTATGGTGGCAGCATAGTGCGCCTTTATATTTTGATCTGAGCTGTGCTCCGTGGTCAGACATGGGTTGTATGGTGGCAGCATAGTGTGCCTTTATATTTTGATCTGAGCTGTGCTCTGTGGTCAGACATGGGTTGTATGGTGGCAGCATAGTGTGCCTTTATATTTTGATCTGAGCTGTGCTCCGTGGTCAGACATGGGTCGTATGGTGGCAGCATAGTGTGCCTTTATATTTTGATCTGAGCTGTGCTCCGTGGCCAGACATGGGTCGTATGGTGACTGCATAGTGTGCCTTAATATTTTAATCTGAGCTGTGCTCCGTGGCCAGACATGGGTCGTATGGTGGCTGCATAGTGTGCCTTTATATTTTGATCTGAGCTGTGCTCCGTGGTCAGATATGGGTCGTATGGTGGCAGCATAGTGTGCCTTAATATTTTGATCTGAGCTGTGCTCCGTGGTCAGACATGGGTTGTATGGTGGCAGCATAGTGCGCCTTTATATTTTGATCTGAGCTGTGCTCCGTGGTCAGACATGGGTCGTATGGTGGCAGTATAGTGCGCCTTTATATTTTGATCTGAGCTGTGCTCCGTGGTCAGACATGGGTTGTATGGTGGCAGCATAGTGTGCCTTTATATATTTGATCTGAGCTGTGCTCTGTGGTCAGACATGGGTTGTATGGTGGCAGCATAGTGTGCCTTTATATTTTGATCTGAGCTGTGCTCCGTGGTCAGACATGGGTTGTATGGTGGCAGCATAGTGTGCCTTTATATTTTGATCTGAGCTGTGCTCCGTGGTCAGATATGGGTCGTATGGTGACTGCATAGTGTGCCTTTATATTTTGATCTGAGCTGTGCTCCGTGGTCAGACATGGGTTGTATGGTGGCAGCATAGTGCGCCATTATATTTTGATCTGAGCTGTGCTCCGTGGTCAACATGGGTTGTATGGTGGCAGCATAGTGTGCCTTTATATTTTGATCTGAGCTGTGCTCCGTGGTCAGACATGGGTTGTATGGTGGCAGCATAGTGCGCCTTTATATTTTGATCTGAGCTGTGCTCCGTGGTCAGACATGGGTTGTATGGTGGCAGCATAGTGTGCCTTTATATTTCTATCTGAGCTGTGCTCCGTGGTCAGACATGGGTTGTATGGTGGCAGCATAGTGTGCCTTTATATTTCTATCTGAGTTGTGCTCCGTGGTCAGACATGGGTTGTATGGTGGCAGCATAGTGTGCCTTTATATTTTGATCTGAGCTGTGCTCCGTGGTCAGACATTGGTCGTATGGTGGCAGCATAGTGCGCCTTTTTATGCCTTCGACTCGACCAGTTGAGCTGCGTCCTTCGTAATCCAGCTACCGGCTGCAATGAAGGACGACTAACCTCCCTAATTTATTTATAACATTATTATTTCTAACTGCGCTGATTGTTGTACTCGATACTAGACTGTACATCAAAAGACTGTACATCGCTTAATTACTTTCTAATTTGTGGTAAAAATAGATTAGATTGTCGGCTCAGACCATGTCGAACCCCCAGGGAGTCGTAGTGAGGGTACATGTAACTTATATCAGTACCGCGGCCGACACGGTATATCAGTGCGGCTTTTGTTTATCCGAAACGGGTAGATTTTCTCGGGGATTTTCTACTGGTTTGTCTCCAATGAAAACAGCGATGCAGTGAATACTCTTGATCTAATTTGTGACGTTAGGCTTGAAACATGACGTGAAAATCATTGATCAAATTAATGAATATTGATTGGGCAGAGATCCGAACTAATGCGTTCTCGGCGGTCTTGCACATGCGTAGTGCTTAGTTTTGTGTGCCCGTTGGAATATGATGCTTGGAAATACACAAAAGTCTCGCGTAACTTTATTTCTTAAAAACCACAATGCTTTTTACATTGAAAATTCTAGAAAAACCACTAAGCTAAAATTAACAAATACAACTAAGAATAACATAAAAAATAAAGAAGAAAAATAAAACGCGCGCGCGTTGTTATGTGCAGTTTTAGAGCACGCGGGGACTGATCAGAACACGAGAAAGTGTTATAAAATACAATTATGATTTTAAAGGTGTGGACACACGGACACACGCGCGCAACATTGCGCATGCGCACAACATGTACTACAGTAAAACCCCGCATATAAGAACCTGATTTTTAAGAACCTGTTAGGCTAAGATTGCCCATTTAGACCTCCTTCACATAAGAACCTATTTTAGCCTAAAATTTGAAAAGGTTCTTATTTTAGAATTTACTACTTATAGGAATTAAATTCTGATGAAATAAAGAAAGTTCTACCAGGCAATGAAAATGAGTCAGATCCCTTGCAATGTCATTTCAGATGTATAAATACACTCTAACGTTAACAGTAACTGTACACACAATTCCATCTTTTCAGCGAGAGATTAACTCACTGTCAACGACATATATTACCATATCAACTGAGTCTACCACAATTAAGAAAATAAGAACCTGTTTAAGAACCTAAATAGTCTAATTTCCCAGTAAGCACCAATTATAGAAGAACCTTTTTAGGCTAAAGGCCCTGGCAAACGGATTCAACATTGTCTTCAACATTCGTTCGATTTTGTTGAATAGTGATGTTGAAACGGTTTGCCACCGGCTTTCAACAATGTTGAAAGTGTTGAAACGTGTTGAATCAATCGATTCAACAATCTTCTGTTTCATAAAGTTTTAAACTTTGCTTTGCCACCCTCTTTCAACATTGTTGAGTACGCTTGCGCATTGATTTTACTCATTGTAAAGCGCCATTGGGCTATAAGGAAATCGCGCTATATAAATTTTTGATTATTATTATTATTATTAAATTAAACAATAGAAATACCTCTTGCAAAACGTTGTTGAAAGCATTGTTGAAACCCGTTTACCACCCCGCATTCAACATAATTCAACTTCCATTCAACAGCGTTCAACAAAATCGAACGAATGTTGAATACAATGTTGAATCCGTTTGCCAGGGCCTTAACTTGAATAATACAGGTTCTTATATGCGGGGTTTTATGTATATTGCAGCGTGTGTTCACCCCTGCAACATGTCAGTTGTAATTTCACTGAACTCAAGTGATATTTGTAGTTCTAATGCCGTGGGCTACCTGTGCCAAATAAACAAGTATTTTAGTATTTATTGAGACGACCTGCTTTTGGGTAACCATACGCTATTCATAACAAGTACGGGAGGGAGGTAGCTGATACCGCAATACTGCATCAAAAACATAAAAATACCGCAAATACCACGTCCCCTTCAACATTAAAACGAACGTACCGCCATAGACTGTACTAGTGAAGAGAGCTATCTGATACCATCCGGCATGTCTTCAAGAATTTTTGACGACATTCATGTCTGAAGAAATTGTCGTTTTTGTCTTACAGGTATGGTTTATTTACAGTTCTGGCCCCGGTTGCACGAAAGGTGAATAGCGCTTTCCACCGGATCAGTCCTATCCAACGGATAAAACTGATGCAGTTATCCAATAAATTTTATCCGTTGGATAGGACTTATCCGGTGGATAGCGCTATTCACCTTTCGTGCAACCGAAGCCAGAAGTAGCAATACGGCACTTATCTTATCAAAACAAACTTTTGATTTTACAATATTTCGAAATACATTCTTTTGCTGTTGTAGTTTTCGCTGCTTTTCGCTGAGTTACAAAACTGCTAGAAAAATATTCAATTTACGCCACAACTGTGCAATCAAGATATCCATGATCAAAGAGTTTTAAAGTGTAAGGACGTGACACAGTTTAACAGCTTTATAAGCCTATGATCTAAACAAGAGATATATTTCATCTACTAGATTCTCATGCATGTGTTGAGTCCTGGGTCGGCGAACAAATTTGAGAAAAACGCATTTTTATGTTATAAGCAAAATTCATCAAACTTGACACATGAACAACTGAAGTCCAGTTGAAGTGATTATTGGACAAAGACAAAAAATTAGCTTAACTTTAAAAAACTCGCTCGCGCCGCGTCAATATTGCTTGGATTTTATTGTGCTTAACACAAATACTAATTCAACTATTCTGCCTTTGGATGGTGTATTCAAAATTATCATTGTAAGCCGCGTTTGTGAATGCCAGTTGATATTCAAACGACACTATTTTCACTAAATCTGCCGCGTTTTCCCCTCGTACGATTTTTTTTAAACTTGGTGAACGGCCTTTAATTTATGTTCTGACGAGGTAAGAAGGAATCACGAAATCACGTAACAACCGACAGGTCCAAATATTGACAACAAAAATATGAACTGGTGATTTCGGCTCGATCAATTTCCTTCCCGAGTTACCTCGTCAGAACATAGTTTTCAAAAAATCGTACGATGAACTGATAACGCTTGGCAGCAGTTTTATAGTGAAAATAGTGTCGTTTGAATATCAGCTGGCATTCACAAACACGGCTTACAATGATAATTTTAAATTACACCGTCCAAAAGCAGAATAGTTGAATTAGTATTTGTGTTAAGCACAATAAAATCCCAAAAAATATTGACGTGGAACAAGCGAGTTTAAAAATACGGCAAACCGGTCATTCATTATGCGGGAACCACCTTAACCAAGCCAAATGATTGTATTGTCTTTCTTTCATTGTTAGATATAGCTAATTGCATAATCGTTGTGGGGTTGAAAATCATAAATCATAGAAGCTGAGACCGCAAGGATGGATGGGAAATCAGTTCATGACCTGCATTACATACAGATATATTCAATGTTCTCGTAGTTTTGAAGGTATATGAGCTATTTAACTAAGATCCTACAAGTCTGGATAAAAAGGTCAATGATTTGACGGTGTTATTTGAGAGTTTTAATTTCCCAGAATTCCTTTTGGTCATAGCTTTCATGACTTTCATGATTTTCAACCCGACAACGATTATGCATTTAGCTATATATACAAACCTACCAGGGAAATACAAACCTAGGCATGGTCATCTGTTCATGTGCTGGCCAACGTCACCAAACACGCATCCCTTTTAAACTATCTCTTCACTCTAGAATAATCATGTTGTTTCGCCAACCAAAAGGTTTTCAATCATGAGCAAATTCCTCAGTAGTTCGTACACATTGTCCATCTTCAGGGTTAATCCATCCTTCAAAAACACTTTTACTAGCTTCTCCACTGTTTAGTGAGTGATTGTTGCCCTCCCACAGTGAACTGAGACACTGGAATCATCAGCAAACTGGTCTGGTTATTAATATTTCATTTGCTAAAGAATTTATTCTTAGCCGGTCGATAATCCTCTTTACCATGTTTACTGGGAACGTCATTTGCTCATAACAAAAAAAAAATGAAAATGCAAATTCGCAATCTTGATCTCAACTAAAGATTATAAATCTATTTTGAGATTATGTTACTTACATAATTGTACAATGTACTAATGCCAATGAGAGCGTATTAGTTATACTTCTTGAGATGTTTCTCATAGACAACAAATATAACATGCATATATCAAGAGAAAATATATGTATAAAGCGGGACCTCGTCTAAGCAGTTAGCATGAAGAAATGGTAGAAATCTTGACTAAATACAGTGTAAACATTACCCTGCGAGCAGGGTATGGCGAGCAGGGTATGTAAACATGTGTAAACTTTCAGAAAAGGTTCAGTTCACCAGAGACGACGCCAAACAAGCGCGAAGCAGAAAGGATAAAAGTTTTTGCCCTTGTTTATGCTCTAGATGAGAACAGACTTGATGTGCTACTTGCGCGCGGCTCTATATGTTGTTCAGTAACTTTCTGATTCTGGTGAAAGCCATTTTTTCCGCTCATGCACGCGTCTCTCGAAAACCGTCTTACGTCACGTCCCGGCATTCTTCGTTGCTGCGTTATTCCTTCTTGAAGATTCCAACTCAAAAGCTGTCACATTCAGCGGTTGCAAATTTCATATTTTTTGCATTTCATTCGATGTCTAATCCTCACAACTGCTAATTTTATTGGCTCAAAAACGTGGCAGGTCAAGTATTATGGTTTTCTACTAATATTACTGACCCTATTTGAGAGCGGCAAGAGTTCTCTAACAAACTTACAATTACCTTCGCCCGATCTTGCTGAGATACTAGAGCACGTTCTATGTTAATGTTTGTCTTGGTCGATTATCTTATAAAGAGGATAGATTTAGTACTGGAAGCACGCAGCACGATCACTGAGGGTTTCCATCTACCTCCTAGTGGGGAATTTACCGCACTACGCCGTCTGCGCTAAATATAGGTAAGATAACGACTAGCAATAATGGCAGCTCTGATCATGAAGTTATTTTTATTCTGAACTTTGAAAAGGAAATTTCCAAGAGCTTGCGCATGAATGCATGACGTGCGCAAATGTTGTCGCAACTTCTAAATGCTGTTGCATTCCGTTTTCTCCAGTTGAAAACTGTAACAAAATCACCTTTACGTGGGCCTAGCGAAAAGCTTGTACGTGTATCCTAAAAGTATGCGAGCCGTATATAACCCGTCAACGATCATTTATGATTTATCATACACAATCGGCTATTAAACTACGGGGGTGTGAACTGAGCGCTTACCCATATGGCTGTTCCTTCTGTCGTCCATTGCAAGTCACTGCAAGTCGAGTCAACTCAGGAAAACACCTTGGAATCGGCGCTGTGTTTGATTAAAAACGAACGAAGCAAGTAACGAGTTCTAAGCAGAAAATTATTTCGCTTCCGTCAATTCCGGGACAAGATAGTACGTATCAGTCCATCTGTTCCACAGTCTCGTTTGCCGGCCGTCGGGGGTTTCATCACGCATACTGCTACTCTGATTAGCGTGATGAAATCCCCGAAGGCTCTGCTCGATCGATGTATTTTAGTTCGAACACAGTTCAAGGAGACACATCAGTAATTGAACTTGTTTTGCCCTATAAATGTATCTGAAGAAGATCGAGTTAGGGGCGGACCATTTGATTTTTGATGGGGGGTGGGGGCGATTTAAAGTATGGTCGATATTTTTTTTTCACCTTTTCATGTTGCACGATATTTTTTCACTGCCTTAGGCCCTTGCACGATATTTTTTTTAACCAAATTTATTTTTGTTTGCCAATATCTATTCAGTTGCCAAATTGATAATATTGAAAATTGTATAATAAATTACCTTTGTTATTTAATTTAATTATTTGTACAGTCTGTTGTTCTACTTACATCATGATTTATTAAATTTACATGCCATCAATCAATGAATGGTGAAATTTCCACTGAAACAGAAAAATTTTAGGGAGTATAAGCTATTATAAAAAAAAACTATGTGTACCTCCCAAGAACGCGCAATTTGATTGGTTGTTGAGTGTGCATTGTTATGTTATAGAAGTACGGAGCAGCAAAAACAAAGTAGAAAACATGTTTAAAACTAGAAGATGACTCTCCTTGCTTCTATACAAAAATAATGCACTTCTGAGGTCTTGAAACTGAATGCACTCGCGTTCCGCTCGTACATCCACTACCAGCAGTTTCAAGACCTCAGCGTGCATTAATTTTGTATAGAAGCACAGAGAGTCATTTTGTTTTAGTTAAATATATAATTATCAAGTATTCAATGCTCGCGTTGCAATACTTTTCAGAGGCGTAGCATGCTTTTTTCTAATGTACGCACAGAGAAACGAGTGCCGAAGCCGCACGCTTCTAGGGGGGCAAGGGGGCATACTCCCCCTGAAAAATTTGAAATCTAGAGCCTTGGAAATACCATTTTCTTCGTTTTCTAGCGGATTTTCTTGCTACACAAATATATATAGTAAAATGCTGATCACTCATTTTTTTTTGTAGTTTATTTTGTTTGAGAGACTGTTCACTGGGGCTGCTTCTAACTACAATAATATTATTACATATATACACTCCCTGAAGTGCCATTTCACGGATTTCATAATTTCAAAGCTATAGTCAGCTCTTACGATTTTGTCTTAGATTTCTTTTTTTTTAATATATATATTTTAATTATTTTAAATTGTACGCACGTGTGTATACGTGCATAATGCACGCTACGCCCCTTGGGCTACAATGCTAGGTTTTGAATTTGAAATTCAAGACCTGTCCCGTGCAGAGTACACAGCCCGGTGTACGCAATCGATGAAATCGATAATCGATGAAAATCGATATCAATCGATATCAATTAAATTGGAAATCGATGACCAATCGATGAAACAAAAATCTGTGACCTTTGATCGATTGTTATCGATTGCCCTAAAATAGATCGATTTTCATCGATTTTCATTGATTTTCATCGATTTTCATCGATTGTTTTGTACTTATGGCCAGAGCGGGAACAAGCGCACTCAGCTTGTAATTGCCCTAGCTGGCGGTCCCCGGTCATTACTACCTTGAAAGCATTTCCTCGCGTGCCTCTTTCCCGGTCTCTTTTTATGAGCTAGAAATATTTCTCCTTGTTGGACTTGGAAAAGACAACATTGATAACCCTTCACGATGCATCGATCGCACTTTTAGACTGACTTCGTGGCTTTCGGCAGCGGCTTTCCATAGACGACATTTTAGCGGCAACGTACAAGGGAGGTCGATAGGACTACGTCACGAAATCTTGTACTGAACCTGATAACAATCGATCGATGATCGATTTTCATCGATTGTCATTTTTCTTGTGTGACTATCGATTGGTGATCGATTGGCCAAAACCAATCGATATCAATCGATTAATTTTATCGATTAATATCGATTGTTCGATTGGTTTTCCGATCATCGATTTTCATCGATTGCGTACACCGGGACACAGGTATAACACTCAAATTTAGGTCTACCAAATTTAAAAAAAGCTGAAGTTGGTGTCACAATAATGCACGATATTTTTTTTGATGCATTTGTTCTTGCACGATATTTTTTTAAAGGTGGAAGTGCTTGCTCGATATTTATTTTGGGATTTAACCCCCACCCCCATCAACGATCAAATGGTCCGCCCCTTAGTGGGGTCATTAATCTATGTTTCGTGCGTGTAGTGATTAATTGAGCGTCAAGTAAATGTAGTTCCAAGTACGTATATAAAGTGACATTATAAAGCTTTTTGTAAATCCACCCAACCTGGCTGATAATCCCCGATGAGTAAAGGAAGTGCCACACAGTACTCTAAGTTAGTAATAGCTACATTGAATCATTCAGTTTTGTTTTAAATATATGCTGCGGAATTAGTCTGGTGTGTTTTCGTGTTTTTTTTTAGCTATATAGGGTGAGAAAGAGTACTGAGGAATTCATAAAAGCTAGACGCGAACGCGTTGTGATAATTATTTTATAATTAACGAATAAAACAAATCTCACCCTGTCGACCCTGAGATATATCGAACGTCTAAATCGAGCCAGCTTTAAAACTGATGCAATTGAAAATCGACGGGAATCGATTTCGAATACGACCCTCCTTTGGATTCCACTCGTTCCACACAATGGACGTCATAATTGTTGAGACACTTTCCATTTTGTACGATTTCGCACGTGGTGAAACTCAATTGCAACACATTATTTTTTAAATGTTAATTCGGTAAAATTTATTCAAAACCCCTCTCCCCCTTTCATTGTTGAAGCTGAATCATGCCTACATGTGAGAATTCTTGCTCTTAAACAACATTGTAGGGGGGGGGGGGGGGGGGGAAGACGATCGCACCAATAATGACTTTTAAGAAAAACACACGTTTTTTGATCCACATGAAAAAGTGTTTGACGCCCATTGCAGGCCTTGAGATAGTGCGTCGGTGCCAGCAATCAGTTGTTTTTCCACTATCGGTCATGTACCAGAATGTCTCCATTAACCCCATTGCCGCGATGTTTTCATAAAATAACCTAACCACTGTTGCGATAGCGAACATCACATCATTCATTTTTAATTGATTTCGCCTAAGGGGAGAGTTCTGTGGCGTGCGCGATCATTCCTTCGAATTCCAATCTCGGCTGCATGATTCAGGCCCGATAACTTTAAAAAAAGTCTTGTGATGGAACGTTAACACTTCAAGAGGCTTAAGGAGTCCGCAGCACTTTAATATCACGTGTCAACTACACGATCTTATACTAATGAGTTCAACACATTCACTACTACTACATCGGTTGTGCGATCGATTGTACGGCGCCGGGATCAACTGCATGAACTCGCTGTTATAGTCAAAGAACGACCGAAAGCCACTCTCCCACGATTAGGAAAAGCTATTGTTTGGGCGGTTGGTCAGTGGATCAAGCGACGGAACTATATCCGAGTTGCCTCAACAGCCAGACGAACAGAGATCGTAGTATTGTCTACTGGCTTCATATGAAACAGACAAGAATTGAGCTTCTAACAAGGTAGATTTTTTATGAATTTACCAGGTTTTTTAACGACGATCTTAAATAATAAATAAGTTTGACTTCGCATGATATGAAACAGCATTAGATATAATTGACTGTACAGATGGTACATCAAGAAGCTAAATATACAGTCGGCTAATTGTGTAAAACCTCTTTTGCGGGGATTCATGCAACTTTCATGCGTCATATAAATTACTTTTCAAAATTACCAGCCGGTCCGCGCGGGTTTTTTTCTGGATCTCGAGCAACACAAAACACACTTTCAACTTTATATGCTATTTGGCAAGCTTTGTTCATGACTCTTCAAACTACTGTCATCTAGTAAGTGTATGCTGGTGAAAACCAATATGCATTGCTATTTGTAGTAGATGACACACGCATTTATGAATTCGTCCATCCAGATCGAGATGCTTTTTTTCTAATCAAAACCACCGAATCAGTTTTAATACTTATAGGAATTCAAGAATGATTTGTTTTATAATCAATTACCGTAGCCGTTAAAGTCAACGACGGCTGTTGGTCGGTGGTTCGGGTGAACAGAACATACATTTCTTGCCAATTTACACACGACCACCTGTAAACGTGTAGTACTTGTACTTGTGATAAAACCCAGCGAAAACTATACACGGCACGATCGGCAAGGAAAAGAGTTTTCCTCAATAATTTTCAGAAGTACCGATACATAAATTGTTCAATTTTTCTATTCCGTTGTCCGTTGTCCATTTATTTATTTTCTCTATTTAGTTGTTTATCATCTATCAGTAGTTGTGTGTTCTGAATCGTTATTCATGTTGTTACCAAAGAAGAAGAAAGAAAACTCTTACAACAGCTCTAAATGCTTCAGTGTCTGTCAGAAAATGCCAACTTAATGCATTAATGTTTGAGGGCCTAAGTTATTTTCGCACTCATCTCAGTTCTACCGCCGGTGAAATCAAGACACTCCTACTTAGCAATGCGCCGACGTTCTTCAAACCTTGGCGCGAAATTCGTTGAAAATGTCCAAAGTGTGAATTTCCAATTAAGGTCCGAAGAGTGCACCTTTGTTTTTTTCTCAATGCAATGTTGCTTCTAATGAACTTTACGGCTTGTGCACGTAATAACCGGGTTATATGGAAAAAAAAACACATCTAATTATCGAATAATCACATGAACATCAAAGCCGGGTCGTTCGCTTCCCATATAATCGACCACGAATAAATTCGCGCCCGGGAACTCGATCATTGTGCGATATGTCATCATGCAACATCATCTGGTTCGTAATGATGCAACTGAGTGACAGAGTCTCAGACAAGTGACACTGTATAAATAACGTCGAGTGGTTGCACTGTTTTCTTTCTCGGTCCGTCGTCCCTAGCACTGGTAAACTGATATTCATCGTGAAAGTTACCATTAGCCAGGCGTTCGTTCAAGTCACTCACGCGGAGAAATAGTTCACGGTACGGGACTGCGTTGCGATCACGATATCCGACGGTAGTAAAGTGTCAAGATAACTGAAATCCCCGGCCCCAGAAATTGAGTTTTCCACCGACTCAACCGCTTGGGCTTCGACTTCAGGTAGGAGATACTTTAAACATCCTTTGAGATGATGTTTTCTCGGTTGGTTACTTTGGAATTTGGTGGTTGTTTGGAGATTTCCCGCGGCCCGTGTGTTTTTCGTGAAACACGTAGCACCCCTCAGTGAACGAGATTTTTTAAAGGTGTTTTTCTAATTTTCAAGTGGGTTTCTACCCTAGCCCCACGGGGGATACTCAGGTATACATGAGAAGTCCTTTTGGGGGCCTTTGAAATGATTGTTTTTATAGGGTTCCGAATTTGAAATGACTTTTTTTGGAGTAGGACATTGTTGCCAAGTAAAAAATTTTGGGCTACGTTATGGACCATATAGAACATTTTTTTGGATTGAGTGATAGCCGTATTAGATAGACTATCTAGGCGGTTATCATTCGGGCTTCATTCACACCTCCCTATCGGCACTCTTATACTAGCTTCAGCCTGTGCGACATGTACGTTATACACGTCACAGTACTTGGTCTGCAGTAGATTATCGAAGTCACGGAGGCGCTAGAGGCGTTTATACCATATACCATGACTATCACACGACTACTTCTTGATAACAAGTATTTTATTATGGACTAGCCCAAGTTCATGTTTTCGAACCGCCCTTGGAAATATCCTGGATCCACCCCTGATACGATTTAGTTTATATTGCGCATATTTCATCTATAAATGTGTTTAAACGCGTGTAACAGATATTACACTGTCACTAGTAAGATAATAAGAAATTATGCTAACGTGAAATGTGCCGATAATTATAATCACCAATACTCAACGAGGACTAGGATTGGGTGCTAGAAGCTGTTACTGTGATAACTATTGCGGTGAATATCCCCGGGTCCCGCCGGTACTATTCAAAGAGTGAATAGCACAATGCTTATCCAGTGATAAGGGTAGATAACATACAATTTATCCACTGGATAAGCCTATTTATCCGATAGATAGCGCTATAGCCCGGGGGTGGGGATAGGGATGTAATACTCGGCTGGAACGTTGTCTCAAGCACATTTCTGGGTATTAAATTATGTCTTCATATGTTCATTCGCACCTGCCCAACGAGTCCCCTGTGGTCGGCGTACGTGTGGAGGACGTCCGAACATATGCCGTTACACGCTAAAACTCATTTTGTACGACTCCACACCTGTAATCCTTTCCTGCTGTCGTATTGCTCAGAGGTGGAATGTAAACCATCGTACGTTTTGTCGGCACACCGTGGAAGACCGTGGGGCTCCATCACTACCCAATGATCGATATGGTAGGACCCAAAACATGCGTTAAAATGCTTGTGGGATGTTATGGCGGTTCCCAAACTGTTTTCAATGAGATCGTTTTTATAATGAGAACAGAAAGTCATTCACCAATGATATCAGGGCCGTACACAGCACAGGGGGGGGCAGTTGCCCCCCTATAGCAAGGCGAAAAATATACCAAAAAGTACTGAGAATTGTACCGTATTTTTACTAATTTTTGGCTGTTAAATACGTACGTGCCCCCCTTTGAATTTTGGGTTGTGTACGGGCCTGGATATGGTAGGCAATGTATTTTAAATCAAAACCTAAAATACTTGTAGATGTTAATTATAGTAGGCATGGTAGCCTGAGAAAACAACCGTCCTTTCGCTCGCTCCCCGGGGTCACTTTACGGCGTTTTAACGAGAGCAGAAAGTCATTCACCAATGATATGGTAGGCGGCAACGTATTTTGACTCAAAACCTAAAATACTTGTGGGCAGTGTTAATTATGGCGGTTCCCAGACCTTTTTTGATCGACATCATTTTAATGAGAACAGAAAGTCATCCACCAGTGATATGTGGTAGGCAATGTATTTTGAATCAAAACCATTAGAATGGTTCTAGCGGTTTTCATTATACAGAGGACATAAAAACAGATCGTCCGGGTATTCGTGGAGTACGTACTTCAAATGTAGCGACGGTTTATTTTTTAATGTGATTTCTGTCATTATTTTTATTTTATTTCGTTATTTTAAAATAATTTCATAGTGATTTTGTTGTTGTTAGGGAATTAATGGTATGGTTTTGCGAGCCATAACTATTTGTTTAAATATGAATAATTACAGTTTTTAGTCACATTATACTTTGATTTCGAATTCCCTTTTTCCTTCCATCCTTTCATTCAATTCATTCATGCTTTCTTTCTTTCAACCACACAATAATTAACTAATTTAGTATAAAAACTTAAATAACTCATTAGAAAAAAATTGATCCAATTTAAAAAATCCCAACCAAATCAATATTTCTAATTTCTAATTACCCCCACATTTTTTATTTTTTTTATTTTTTTTACCCCACATTGCGGGACTCACTTATTTGTTACCGCAGGCCTCCTGGTTACCGACATTTTAAAATTACACATCTATAATTGAGATATATGCGCAGTCGACTACACAGCCAATCGTTTATATTGCGCATTTGCTACGTGACCAAAACAAGTCAAAAATAGACCATCCCTTTGATTGTAAATAGCATGGCTGTTGAACACTGAGGTGTTTATCCTGGTGTCAATGAATTACGCGGATTTCAACGTAAAACGCGTTAATACTTTAGGCCTCGCACGATTTCTTCGTGAAAGTGAGTAGAGGATTTTGATTTTCAAAGTGAGAAGTTTCACATAATTTGTATAAAGTGGGGAGCCGTCTTTCTCATTCAGTTCATCAAGCCAGGTAACCTATACATGCACAATGATAAAATCGTTTAATAACATCGAAATAATAAATTTCGTACCATTTATATGTCATATATATAAATGAGGGCGATATATCTAGTGACGAACTCTTCAAATGGTCTAAACTTTCTAATATTTGCAGCTAGAAATTAAAGTACTTCAGTTGTTGTGCAAATCCTAATGTTAAACAGTGTAAGTTTTAATCCATTGAAAGCTTTAGTAGCAACACTACTAGCAAATGGGTTGTCTCTATCACGAAACCATCATATTGGAACAACTATTTCCGCAACTTTTAAAATAGCTTTATAAATGCTTAGGCTTGCGTCAGGCGCGTTTTCGCAGTGAACAACGTCTCTTGTGCTTGCGCTTAAATTCTTGCCTCGCAAAACCAGGTAATGACACGCATCATGCCAACTGTAGTGTTTTTGTGTTTAAATGGTGTCGGTCATGGACTCATGATCATTGTTATTGATAAAAATAAACAAGTATCATTAAGAGAAATGTTTCTCAAGCTACAAATACCGTAACCTTTCAACGATTTTTGTCAAGAAGAAAACCTCGATCGATTGCGCGAGAGACGTTCTAAATTCGTTCCAATAAACTAAACATATCAATTTTGCAATTAAGCTCCTTTCAATCTGTCTGTCAGTAAGATGCTTTGTGCTCAGAAAGTGTCGTCTTGGTGTTTAAATCTCTTTAGCATTTCATTAAGGGTTGTAGTTACCATGACAATAAAGTCCTTGTGTTGACTTTTCTCTCTTTAGTTACTAAAGAAACAAATTAGCAGTGGAAAAAAAACACCACAAATTGGCAGCAGCGAGAAATGTTCTTTTCATCAAAAATGCATGAAAGTTCCAATACTGGAGTTGATGAATGCACCTGTTGTAGAAGGGTAATTCTTGGTTCGCTTTCTGCATCTTTTAAACGATCTTATAATAATGAATAATAATTGTCGTGAGTAATTTAATGAACGTAGAGGATATTGATCCTCAACTGAGAGGTTTTGAAAGGTTTTCAGTTGAACATTTTGATTACTACGCCAAAGTGGATAAGCTAGTGTCATGTTTGGACACCCAATAAGAACATTTTAGGGATTTCATGCAACTGATAGGTTGTACAATCTATGGCTAATATAATCATTTGAAGAACAAAATTAATTTTAAGGGATAATAAAACCGGGCGGTCCAAATTAGTTTTCAACAAACTTCTAACAGTTTTCGTGCTTTATTGTTGCAGGAGATGCCATGACGAGGGTGTAACCTCTCAGGAGTAAAGGAAGACGGAAACTAACAGTTTGTTTACCGTATTGTGTTAAAGACAGTTTTACTTGCCTATACACATCAATTAGTATTGGCAAATCAAATTAGAGCAACACACGCGAGAAACTTCTGTTTTTTTGCTGAGTAATTGAGTCAAGTTACGGCTAGCAACGACACACGCGTCAAGTGAAACTTCTGCCGGATCAAACGGACTACTTTTGCTTTGGATTTGAGGGTCAAGTTAGCGCAACACACTTAAAGCTTCTTCCTGATCTAACGGGCTAGTTTTGCTGAGGATAGAGATATTACTGAAATGAATACCAACCAGTCGCTTAACCAATCAGCTCCGCTTGTAGGATCAGTTGGAGAAGGTGAATCACTGACTTTCAAGATCGTCAAACTATGTCTATATGCCTTGATATTCTTAATTAGTGTAATAGGAAATGCGTTAGTATGTATCGTGATTGCAAGACGACGGCGTATGAGAACAGTCACGAATTATTTCATCTTGAATCTTGCCATCGCAGACTTGGCTATAACGTGTATCTGTATCCCATTCGACATCCCCGTACAGGAGAATGGGTATAAGTGGCCTTATGGACCCTTTGTATGTAAAATCCTTTATCCCTTACAAACAATGTGCATGTTCGCGTCGATCTTTACGTTAACTGCTGTAAGTCTGAACAGGTTTTGGGCAATAGTTTATCCCCTACGACGACAGATGACTAAAGGAAATGCTACGCTAGTGATTGGTCTTATATGGATAATTTCACTTGGATTAACCGTGCCTTACGTCATCGTACTTAGTCTACAAGGCACGACATGCCAGGAATCGTGGCCCAACATGGAATACAGGAAATCCTACACGTTATGCATCTTTGTTTTCCAGTATCTCCTTCCTTTGTGCGTCATTGGCGTCACGTACGTCAAAATTGGTACAGAATTGAAGAAATGCATCGGCCCGCATCAAACTAACAGTGCTCTGTACCGTGCGCAGCGCGAAGACACGGCCAAGGTTGTGCGCATGCTAGTGATCGTGACAGTTCTGTTTGCGTTGTGCGTCCTTCCTAATAACATTATGTGGATCTGGTTGGACTTTGGGAATGGAGAGTCGTACCCACACTTCTGGGACATGGTGGCCGTGACGAACATCATACTCTTCGCCAACAGCGCAACGAATCCTGTGGCTTATACGATATGTCATGAAAAGTTCCGCGAAGAATTCAAACTATATTTTACTTGTGACAAGAGGGTCTTCCATAGCATGCAGACATCGGTGTTTTCACGGTCATACTTTAAGAGTTTCCGAAATAATGACAATGAAAAGAGCACGCATTCGTATCCCGAGGAAATCCTCTTGATATACTCCAAAGAGACTGTACTATAACAAATGCGTAGCTGATGGTTTGAGAGGGAGGGGAAGAAAGGTATCTACGAAACGTATACCCTCCCCACTCCCCCTCAATATTACCAGCCAGGCAGCAAATGCGTAGCTGATGGTTTAAGAGGGAGGGGGTGGGGGAGAAAGGTATCTACTAAACGTATACCCTCCACACTCCCCCTCATCATTACAAGCTATGCAGTAAATGCGTAGCTGATGGTTTGAGAGGGAGGGGGTGGGGGAGAAAGGTATCTACTAAACGTATACCCACCCCACTCCCCCTCAACATTATCAGCTAACTTGTTGTATATAAATCATCAAAATGATGAACGATTTGTTCAGTTCTAATAACAGAATGACTGTTTCAATCATGTATGCAGGCGGGGTGAACATATACCAGGGAAGGGAGGGTGGGGAAACACAGACATTTTAGGTTTCTCCCTTCCCCTCCACCCACGAAATTGAAAATTCAAAAGAAAAGATAACATCGCTTGCACAAGTCAGTGTGATAGCCTGATTATTAGACGGCAGAGGTCGACCTAAGGGGAGAGGAGTGGTAAGCGGCTGACCCTGGCCGTCTGATAATCAGGCTATTAATGTGATGGAGACCACGACCATTTAGAAATGCAATAAAGTACATTTGAGTGGATTAGTGGTCTCTTGAGGATGCCACTAGGGTCAAGAGGAAATTGTGATCAAAATAATACACAAAAAAACACTTAAGCCTCGAGGTTACAACGATGTAAGTATAAGAAAGATGAAAACACATTTTCACTGAAAAAAAACGCGCTCTCTTCAAACACAGACAATTATTTGGAATGTAACGAATTTTCAAGATTTGAAGAGCGCGCGTTTTCGCAAGTGATAATCAAGGCTTTACAAATACAGATTAAAGGATCTATACGAAGTATTCAGTGTAAAACACAGTAATTAATGTAGTACCATGAGTCAATTCTGATCAAATCAAAATAAAGAACACGCCACGTGACTAGAAAGAGTTATGCTAAAATAGGTAATAAGTATTTTTTTTCCCTCTATTTTGGCCTTCCGTCCCCAAGTAAGCGATTCGAAAACGAGTTGTTTTTCCTCTAACTCTTTCCATAGTGCACCAGTGAACGCGTAAAAATGATTCGAAAACGCTCGAGGCACCAGGGCGTATTATATTCCTAACGTTTTTCAGCTGTTCCTTAACTACTCCATATGTCAACACGAAGGCATGTATTGATCGATAATTGACCAAAAAATAAACAATTACAAAAACATGTATCGGAAATTTCTCGTCTACAACTGAAAACGTGATTTAAAGACAGTATGAGACGCCTTGTAGAAGAACTCCGTAAGAGAACGGAGAATAATAAAAACAAAACTAGAAAACGGAAAATTATTGTCTACAACTGAAAAGGTTTTGCACGTATATCATAGAAAAAATAGTTTCGTTGCTATATATAAATTACATCATAAAAATTCCATACTTGTCATCAGGGTAAGCTTAGATGGATGGAAATAGTCTCTTATGCAGCCGTTCTTAGTGTCAAGTCTGAAATCTGAAGTCTGATTTCAGACTGACACTCAGAACGGCTGCATAGGAGACTAGGATGGAAATGGATGGAAAAGAAAGATGGATAAATGAGAGTGATTAAAAGTAACAGGAAAGGATGGATGGATAAAAAGAAATTCCACATATATTACTCTATTTCCTGATTCCAAATCACTGTAAATGGTCCACGTATGGCTGTAATCCCGGACTAGTATATTACGACATGGCAAACCGCGCAAAACCAAGAACATTTCTTTACGCTGTTGTTATACAGCAGCAACGACCAAAACAATCACTGGGTCTCATGACAGAGTATGGTCGATCCAACACCTTGGCTTAGTACACGGTTCTCGAGGACATACTGTCCAACGTCAGTATGAACCGCCATAGTCTATGTATTAACCAAGTAAGAAATCAGAATGGTATCCTCTTGTGATATTTTGAAACCGTTTATAATCTTCCTTCAATGCCTACAAAGATAGTAATAGAATAAAACCAGAAAGAAAATGAAGAAACGTCCTCTTACATGCAGACGAGCGGCTACAATACGTTCATTCTTACCATGTGTATTTCATGAAGACGCTTAGCAGACTTTCTTTCACTACTGAGAATTGCATTTAACTTATCTATTCTGAAAAACAACAAAGAAAGATGTGAACAAAAACAACAACCAATACTGTAAAACAACAACAACAACACTCTAACCTTTGATTTAGGATATCAACTTCACCCTCGTGTATTTTAGCTACTCGAACCGTCTCTGCCGCCGCTAAGGCTTCACAGTCTTTAATCGTGTCGTCTATTGCCTCTTGAAGTCTTCGGTCAAAGCTTTTCTACAAAAAAGATTAAAAATGAAAGAAAGAGATATGATTATTGTCCAGGTCGAAATAATTTGCATTATGTGAGATGTTCCCATCTCATGGCAGGAAAAAGCGCGCGCGTGTTCTAGTGTCCACTTTGGCGGGAAAAATACGCGCGCTCCAGGCCTCCAGTAGTCCAGTCAGTATCATCGTTTTGGCGGGAAAATGTGCGCGCTCCAGTATCATCGTTTTGGCGGAAAAATGCGCGCGCTCCAGTATCATCGTTTTGGCGGGAAAATGCGCGCGCTCCAGTATAGGCCTTGACATTGAGATATTTAGAAGCTCCTGGGATATTTAGAAAGACACGAGATATTTAGAAAAAAATGTGATATTTTTGGAAATGACTACTAAAACCGACCAAAACTCACTGAAAACTAGTGAAATCCAACCAATTCGGCGCTACGGGATCCCTGTGATCCTGGGATCAAGGTTGGGGCCGCCCCGCATGGGGGGCCGCCCTCTATTTTTCAGGGCTCTCAAGTACTGGTGGGGGGGGGGGGGGGGGGGGCGTGGGGTGCGGGGGGGGTGGGGGGGGGGAAGGGGGGGTAAGGGGGTTTCTGACTCAGGGGGGGGGGATATTGTAGGGGGGGGGGGGTAGGGGGCTCTCATTCGGGTGGAAGTGGGGGGGAGGGGAGGGGGGGGGTGGGGTGGGTGAAAACAAAGGGGGGGGTGGGGGGTTGTGGGGGGGGAGTAGGTTTGTCACCAATTTGCAGTCGTCCAGGGGGGTTCCCTGGGTGGTGGGGGGGGAGGGGGGGGGTGGGGGGTATTGGGGGGGTGGTGGGGGGGGGGTGGGGGGGGGGTGACAAAATGTACTGAAATTGGAACAAAAATGGGTCGGGGGGTTGTGGGGGATTAAAAAATGTGAGGGGCAAGACAGGTGGGGGGGGTGGGGGGGTACGGGTTGGGGGGTTTAGGATTTTCTTTATTAATACACCGAATGAAAGGGGGATGGGGGTTGTGGGGGGGGGGGCGTCCATTAAATTACAAATGTGGAGGGGGGGGGGGGGGGGGGGGGGTGGGGGGGGGAACAAGGTACTTGTGAGGGGGGGGTGTCATGGTGGGGGGGGGGGGTGGGGGGGTGGAGGGGGGGGGTGGGGGGGGGGGGGGGGTCCTTCAACGGGGGGTGGGGGGGGGGTTGGGGGGGGGGGGGGCGTTGGTGGGTTTTTTTACTTGTTTTTACTTTTGTTGTAATCAGCGCTTAGAACCGATTTGTATAAGCGCTTTATAAGTTATTATTATTATTGGGGGGGGGGGGGGGTGGGGGGGTGGGGGGTTATTATTACTCGGGCCAGGCCGCAGGCCGCCCGAGTTAGAAAATGCGGATTTCGGTAGTAGTAGTAGTAGTAGTAGTAGTAGTTTTGTTCGGCTTCAAAATGACGAGTATGCGACGTATTTAATCGTATCCGGAGTTTCAAGATTACTCCGCAGATTTGAAAAGATAAAGGAGACACAGGACTCAAGTAGATTATGAATCTTAGTTTTGAAAGCAGCTGTAGATCTTCAAGCTATTAAAAGGTCAGGATTCTAGTTCATCGTTCAATGACTAGAAGTGGTAAAAGGACTAGAAGCTCGCTTAAAATATATATTTTTTTAAACAAACGCGAGGCCGTTATCGGAACCATCTGACCTATGCAACCTCAAGACGTATCATGTTCGTACTCACCGGACTAATAGTCTCCCTCGTCACTCAACTGTCACTGATTGTCATGACGTCAGAGAAATTATATTGTATTGAAGAAGATGCGGTCCTTGTTTTATTCGACGTTCGAACCGTAACTCGAACCCGAACTCGATTCCAAACTCGACGTTTCGGGATCTGAAGCTAGAGAGGGGGCCTTTACACAAACTCATCAAAATCAAATCAATTGAACTCAAAGTCAAAAGGTAATCAAATGAACTCAAAGGCAAATCAAATGAACTCGACACATACATGTATATACATAGTCTCCCTCGTCACGCAACTGTCAGTCATTGTCAGGTCTCTCCTCGCGCAGCTGACATTGTCCTTGTTCTTCAACCAACTGGCATTCATTTTCAAGTACTTCCTCGAACAACTGACATTTTCCTTTTCACAATGCCCGAGTGAACGCTCATTGAGCGTCTTGTTATTATTATTTTAGAGCCGGTTCGACCGAGTTCATAACTCAAGGCTGTTTATTTCCCTTCTCATTATTTGATCTTTTACTACAATGGAAGCCGGTGAAAATAATAATAATATGGATATATGGGGATATTTAGAGAAAATTTCGAGATATTTAGGATTTTTTTTGGGATATTTAGAGATTTTTCGAGAATTTCCGGAAACATATTTAGGCCATTTTTCGAGATATTTGTGTCAAGGCCTACTCCAGTATCATCGTTTTGGCGGGAAAATACGCGCTCTCGGCGCTCCAGTATCATCGTTTTGGCGGGAAAATGCGCGCGCTCCACTAGTCCAGTATCATCGTTTTGGCGGGAAACGATGCGACCGCGCTTCAAAGTTACTTACCTTTGCAAGTGAGAGTGCTTCTGCAACAGCTTTCTCTCGTTCGAGTGCTGCCTCGTTTCGTAATCGTCTTGATAGACTTTCAGTCAGCTCTCTAAGAGCATTTTGTTTATCTTCTTCTGCTTTTCTTGCAGCTTCTTTGAGTGCATCGGATTTTTCTTTCATGTACTTCTCATATGCGAGACGAGCTCTCTTTTTCTCGGCAATTTCACACCGATACTCTATTTCTGCCATTTGTTTTTCAGCTTTCTGGAAAGAAAATTAATTCAAAAGTTTGTACAATGCAAAACTAGCAATGATCATGATGGTGGTAATTATCATCACCATCATCACCATCATCATCTTTTAAAATACTAAGAGATAATAAATCTAAATTTGTAATGATAATAATCATTATCCTATACATATTACATCTCAGCCAATCAGAGCTCACCATTTCTATGAAATACCCACCCATATTCCATAGAAAACCATGGAATAACCAATAATACTACAGTTATACCTGTCTAGCTTCCTCTAAAGCTTGTTCTCTCTCTGCATTCATCCTTTGTCTCATTTCTTCCAATGCTCTCATTCTCTCTGCAAGTGCTTTAGCTTCAGCCTCTGCCAACTTTAAACAAAACAAAGAAAATACAAGATTGTTGCTAGGTTCTTGAGTAGCAGGTTCCTGCTCAACTTACACCAAAGTGACAAGTAACACTTATTTACTGCTTTCTCGGGGTCCCAGTAAATAAGTATTTTGTTATATACATGTGTCAAAGAACAACATGTGTTGCAAAAAATAAAAAATAAAATAGTTTGCATTTCCAGTTAGGGAGCCTTACGGTTTTGTTATTACCAGTCCATATTATTATTATTATAACATATTGTTGCCACTCAGAGCTGTTGCCGGGAAACAGTCAAATTTGATGACTTTTGCATGATACTGTCTCTTCTAATGAGAGGCCAAGAAAAATGGAATTTGACACTTGGTATTTATAAATTTATGTAATGCATGATGTAGTCAGTTGCTGACTTATTGAACAATCTGAAAATGGTTGAAAACCATGTAGCTTGGGTTAAAGGGCTAAGTGCTAAGGATTACCTTTAACCATTGAATTTATCATTATACACCAATGAAGCCCATTACTAGTGTACTCGCTAGTTTCCATTTAAGTTTACTAATGTACTAGCTTGCTCAAACAACCCTTATGTTGGCTGTTTCAACAGGCTACCAATGTTGAGGGCTGAGGGGGGGGGGGGGGGGGGGGGGGGGGGGGGGGGGGGGGGGGGGGGGGGGGGGGGGGGGGGGGGGGGGGGGGGGGGGGGGGGGGGGGGAGGGGGGTCGGGGGGGGGGGGGGGGGGGGGGTACAATCCTACTATTTGTAAATTCTCCAGGCTGAGAAGCCATTTTTTGGGTGAGAAACATATCCTTAGCGGCTTCCAATCTGCTATATAATCCAGGCTTTTATCTGTGAGTTGCCCCCTCCAAGTTGCCATTCTCCCTACTCCACAGGCTAGAGGTATTAATATTTAACATATGTATACATAATCTATGTGACTCACAGCCTCTTTGATGGCCTTATCCTTGTCTTCTTGCATAGATCTCTGCAGTTCATTGAGTAGCTCTGTTCCAATGTCTGCAAACAGACAAATACATGACAAAGTTAGGTGTAATCTGCTTTCTAAAGCTATTACCATTTACAAATACATCTAGACATTTACTGTTATATGGGGCTCCACAAGTTTATAACAAGTTATTCAATCCAATAACATTTGCCGATACGTTGATAATTCCGGATAATCATCAAAACTGAATTCAATATGGTACTTGTTTTATTATATATTGTCTATGTGGATTGACTCATAATACAAAGATATAAGCAATCCAACAACAACAACAAACGAATGAAAATGACAGCACTGTAGTAACCTACAGATAACAACCACACCGCTGACCTATGCAGGCTCGTTTTTGCAGATAACTGCCTACAGATAACCACCAGACTGCTGACCTACGCAGGCTCGTTTTTGCAGATAACTGCCTACAGATAACCATCAGACCACTGAAATATCGCTGGCGCGCACTGATAGTTAGAATTATCTGTAGGCTCTCGACCAATGAGAATACAGATATGGAGTACAATGTATAATAATGTAATTTATTACAGCAAATATTGCAGCTCAAAACTCATGATCAAGTTAAGCTTAATATTACTAAGTTTAAGACTTATAGGAAGTTTAGGTAAAATTATTTACTAGCAACAAAAATAAATAAATGGAATTGTGGTTCAGGGTCAGTACAACGCTCAAAAAGGAATCTATACTCTCTATACTACAGTTGTACAAGGTTCTTTCGTTGTTAAAATCAAAGTCAGAGCAACAATTAAAGTAATGAAATGCACAACAGTCAACAAAAACAACGAATGAATCAGATGATAAAAGCTCAGCTGTTGCAACATTTAGAATTCCAACATTAGCTAGATGATTAGAACATATCTATTACTTACAAATAATGTTTCCATGAGTAGTTTTCTGTGTTTTAAGTGTTGTTTTTCCATTTAACATTCGTTCTAGTGTAAGAAGTGGGTTACCGGACGCCATATTGGATGTTACCCTGACTACAGCCGTGAACTTAACGGGCTACCTGTGCCTACCTTACCACAGGTAACCCAAAAACTCTAGGTTTCGGTTTTTGCAGATCGTGAGCGCTGTCAACGTCCACATTTTGCGATATATAAGACATTCATTTCTTTTCTACAGTTATGACTGATTTCATGATAATGATTTTTTTTAAAGGATTCTTGCATCGTAGAAGACTGATTTGTGCGAGAACTGCTCTTGGCGGCCATTTTTGTCATACAGTAAATAGTGCAGAAAAAACTCTGCCTGTAAATCACAGTCTACAACACGCTAAAAGCGGGGGAAAGTCTTTAGGCTAGAGGCACAGGAACCGCGTCTAGCGAAAAAAACTCCTCAGCAGAAAACAATGCGGAGGACTGAACCGTGTACGAAAAGTTCTGCGGTATACAGCGGATCTTGTGTAGATCTTACAGCTTGCGATGAAAATAATGAAAAATCTAAGAACAGCTGACACACTGTAGAGTTATATGTTTATTATGTACGATATTTCGGCTGGCCAAACCAGCCTTCTTCTTGGCCAGCCGAAATATCGTACCTAATAAACATATAACTCTACAGTGTGTCAGCTGTTCTTAGATTTCTCAGCAGAAACCCTGCTGAGCTTCGGATCAACCCTATTTTTAAGCAACAATTAACTTAGCGTTGCGTGAGCCATTTTATTTTTTTAGCAGTTTGGTCACTTTTAGGTTATTAGTAGCCGAGTAGCCATTAATATTTAAAACCAACCAAAATCTACCGACAAATTGAAGAGGACGGAGTAGTTTTATTCAAATTTGTAAATTGAAGTTCAATCATCAGGGTAATCAATAATTGGTTAATGACCCAATGCAATAAAGCTAATATCACTGGAATATGAACACGAAATATACCACTGATCTTGACGTACTCACCCACTCACTTTGGCTTTACAGTGCTTTTTATTTTCAGTAATTATTCGAGAGTATAAAATATTATGGCCAAGAAATGGAATGACGGGTTATGGGCGCAGAGGCGGAGAGCCTGCGAACGAGACAACATGCTTTACAGATACAAAAGCAAAAATATAATCACCAAGTTAACACATATGAGAACTGACTAGCCTGCGTTATTTTGGTCTACCCACAGGTGCCTTCTCGCCGGTACTTTCCTAGTGCAGTTCAGTCTACACTTTAAGCCTGAGGCCGTTTTCAACGCTGGTATCTTGCGGCGTATAGTAATCTACAGGGGCGTAGCGTGCATATACGCAAGTACGCACGTGCGTACAATTTAAAATCCTTAAAATATAAATATTATAAGAAGCATAAAAATATTATTAAAAAAAAGAAATCTAAGACCAAATCTTACAGCTGACTCAGTGTAAACTTCCTGGAAACTATTCTCAGAAGGCAGGAAATGCTATTTCAGAGACCCTATATTTGAAAAATTTTCGGGGAACATGCCCCCGCACCACCTATCAGCTCTCGCGTTCGCCGCTCGTCAAAGTTATCTGCAGCGACGTAGTCGTCTCTCGACCAGTGAAATTCCCGGAGAAAACATGTCGCAGCCCCAGTGAACAGTCTCTCAAACAAAATAAATACCAAAAAATCCGGCTTCGCCTATCGGGTTGTTATATCGCTAATAGACCTCGGTAACAGTATATTTTTTTATAAGCTTTATATAAATCCTTTACATAAATCCCAAAAAAATTGAGTGATACATGCATTTTACTATGTATTTATGTAGCGAGAAAGTCCGCTGGAAAACGAAGAAAATGGTATTTCCAAGACTCTAGATTTCTAAATTTCCAGGGGGGGCATGCCCCCTCACCCCCTAGAAACTCACGCCTTCGGCGCTCGTTGCTCTGTGCGTACATTGGAAAAAAAGCACGCTACGCCGCTGCTCTATAGTTATGGCCTTGTGAATGGCGAACAGCGAGAGTCAAACCATATAAAACGTAACGTACTTTGATAAACTAAACTTGCAGCGAAATGTTACAATCATTTGTCGTAAGTTCAAAAGTGAGCAGACACATGTGATATATCTATTTAGTATATAGCTAATTGCATAATATCGTTGTCGGGTTGAAAATCATGAAAGCTATGACCAAAAGGAATTCTGGGAAATTAAAACCCTCAAATAACACCGTCAAATGATTGACCTTTTTATCCAGACTTGTAGGTCTTAGTTAAATAGCTCATATACCTTCAAAACTACGAGAACATTGAATATATCTGTATGTAATGTGGCTCATGAACTGATTTCCCATCCATCCTTGCGGTCTCAGCTTCTATGATTTATGATTTTGAACCCGACAGCGATTATGCAATTAGCTATATACCACCATACCACACACGTGCGCTCTGATTGGTTAATCAAACTAGGGATATCCTTAGCTTTACCTCCGAGCAAAACAAGATGGCTTCGCGTTTCGCGAGCGTGTCTTTTTCTTCTTGAAAATAAATTTGATTTGGCTGGCTATTCACTTATGTGGTATATACTAAAACAATTATTCCCTTCAGTGTCGGTGAGTAGTGGTATAGATACTGTTTACTCGATCGGTACTGAAATATTCACCACTACTCACCTCCACTTCGGGAGACAATATATATGTTCTCAATAGTCGACAAGAATATGGAAGTATCTTGTACTAATTTGTTCAAAAAGACATGTGATTTCAGCGTGTCCTCTTGAACGATCTACTGTCTACAGGCGGTTGGACGCGCACAGGCTCAGACTTCAGATACGCGTTGAAGTTTGTAGCCAGTGCCATGACAGGAAGTGACAAGATCACTACACCCAACACGGCACAAATACTGCCAACAAATTTGCCAAGCGGAGTAACAGGGACCAAGTCTCCATACCCCACAGTAGTTATAGTATTAACACTCCACCAACATGCTTCGGGAATGCTGCCGAACTGAGAGTAAGGGCTGTCTATGTCAGCAAAGTACACCGCACTCGACGAGAGTATGACAGTCATGAATGCAAACAGCATGATCATCTCGAGTTCCTTTAGGCTCGCACGTACTGTGTTACCCAACACACGCAGACCTCTAGAATACCGAGTTAGTTTAAATATTCGGAAGACTCGAATAAGTCTTGTGACCCGAAGAACTGACAGTGACACCATTTTTCTGTTCCCTGCAAGAAGGACGATAAAGTATGGTAAAATGGCTAAAATGTCGATGACGTTAAGGGTAGAGAAAAAGAATTCCGATTTAACAGGAGCAGACCACAGACGGACTATGTATTCAATCAAGAACCACGAGTAGCAAACTATTTCTACGATGACAAATACTTCCAATGTGCGCTCCTCACAAGGAACTTCTTCACCCGTGTCCGTATCTGTCCCAGGACTAGTTGCATTACAAGGAGTCTTGTCTGTCTTGGCACAGTTAGTCAAGTTTAAAAATGGCAATGTCTCCACACACGATAGCACTAAAGATAATGCTATCACCAAGATTGAGAACATTGCAATGATGCGAGCAATAGACGACGTATCAGGATGTTCGAAGAGATTCCACATCTTTTCGCGTATAGTCTTGGCTGGCCATTTGGCCTTTGTTTCGAATGTCATTCCATTGGCAATAGAATCTAAAGCTTGCTCTCCGAGTTGAAAAAATCGAACCTCCTCGCTGAAAATCCTAAAAGGGATATCTTCCGGTAAAACCAGTCTTCCATTTGACTGATAGTAGAAGAGTATGTATTCAAATGCAATGCGGTGCCGATTAAAATAATACCCGTTCGTCGAGGTGTCAAAATATCTCTGTCGTTTTATTGGACATCCAAGCAGAGTCTTTGGAAAACGTTTTAACGTTTCGGGCCGCGTTTCGAAGGTAGTGCCACTTACGTTTATAACTATTCGGTCAGACATGCTCGGTCACAAAGGCCCGACTGATTTACATGACAAGAAGACGGTTAAAAAGTGCACGTTTTGCGTGTTGATACTGAGTGAGATTAACGTTTCTCACAGATGCGAAGCCGCAGCTTTTCGAGGCTGAAATCCACCGGCACGCATCATCCAAAAACAAAACTCGTGTCCAACACTTTAGATGATTTTCCTCCACGTCAAACCACGGTTGGACTTGGTCTAAAACGATAAAGAATTTGGATCTGAAACCACGAACTTTTTCTCAATGAATTCATTTAGAAATCTTCAATGAATTAAAATTTAATCAAAAACATTGACTTTGAATTTCCTCCCACCAATAAACGCCAGACGTTTGTAGCGGGGCGGTGAGACAATGCGTATATATGGTCTCTATACCGTGGCATCAATATTCAATAGTGCTGAACCACAACAAACTTATAGAATACAGATTTGCCCGGCTTCCCTTGTGCACATGCTCAGCCCCAACAGCTCTTTTGACTGCAACACTCGTCAATGCGAGAGAAACAATAGCACAGAGAAACTCACTTTTTTTTTGGCAACGGGAGGAATGTTTACGAAGATTTCGTGTTTATAATTATTTCTATTAATTTCAGAACAAAACAAACATGAAAAGAACTCACGTTTTTCCTTCGTTTATAACTTAGAACCATATTCTTGGGCTTAAAATTGTCCCTAGTTCGTTTCTTTAAAACAGGCCTTTAATATAAAATCAGCCAGTCTAGTCGTGTCATCACAAATAGAGATTTCTATCTTCAATGATTCCACTTCTACGACAGCAGGTATAAAACCTCAAGATTATCAAATATTATGTAAGTTTTGGCACATCGACACGGACAAAAGGAAAAACATGTCACTACAATCAAAACAGCTCCCACCAAATTAGTAGAATTCTCGGATTCCGTTCAGGTAAAAATATGCCGAAAAGACGCGATCAAATTTCTTTGAACTTTCGCGTCCAACTAACGACCCAGAACGCACGAGAAAGACACATATTTTCACGTTATTTCTACTGGACGAAACTGTCAAAACACAATTAACTTTCCCAGCGAAAAATGAGTAGTTGTCTGACAATCGCTTTGAGGTTTTTCAAACCAGTTTATTTTCGCTGACCATGAAGCACTGAGTGGACGAGAAAAATGATTGCAAAAGAAAAGAGGATGAAATATTGATTGCTCAGCTGGGAAAAATGATCGCTAGGTGGTTTCAGCGTTGTGCCGCATCTAATCGCATACTTGTTTGTGTGGCCTCCCACGGCTCAATACTGAGCTAAGAAACAGGTGTACGTTTGCAGAAGATCATCGACAGAATATGGTCGAAATCTCATCGGTTCAAAGTATACTACTGAGGATGACGGACGGCCATGATGACCGAGTGATCTGAGACGTTCCGGTTTATACATCAATATAAAAACAAACAAAAAACTAAATATGAACCAACAACACAACAAATAAATGAATGGACAAACATGCAGCCAAACGGAGCAATCAAAAACGGCCGCCTACGCAAACAAGGAAACAATATACATCAACACCACAGATCGCCTCAGGCCTAACACCAACACACCCATGCTCGAGGATCCAGCGGTTTTTGTCCGCGCTCCGAAGTCACCGGCCGGTGACTTCGGAGCGCGGACAAAAACCGCTGGATCCTCGAGCATGCAACACACCATGCAGCTTGTTCGCCTCGGCCCGCCTAACACCGATACACCAGCTTGTTCGCCTCGGCCCTAACACCGATACACCATGCAGCTTGTTCGCCTCGGCCCTAACACCGATACACCATGCAGCTTGTTCGCCTCGGCCCTAACACCGATACACCATGCAGCTTGTTCGCCTCGGCCCTAACACCGATACACCAGCTTGTTCGCCTCGGCCCTAACACCGATACACCAGCTTGTTCGCCTCGGCCCTAACACCGATACACCATGCAGCTTGTTCGCCTCGGCCCTAACACCGATACACCAGCTTGTTCGCCTCGACCCTAACACCGATACACCAGCTTGTTCGCCTCGGCCCTAACACCGATACACCAGCTTGTTCGCCTTGGCCCTAACACCGATACACCAGCTTGTTCGCCTCGGCCCTAACACCGATACACCAGCTTGTTCGCCTCGGCCCTAACACCGATACACCAGCTTGTTCGCCTCGGCCCTAACACCGATACACCAGCTTGTTCGCCTCGGCCCTAACACCGATACACCAGCGCGCCTCGATACACCAGCTTGTTCGCCTAACACCGATACACCAGCTTGTTCGCCTCGGCCCTAACACCGATACACCAGCTTGTTCGCCTCGACCCTAACACCGATACACCAGCTTGTTCGCCTCGGCCCTAACACCGATACACCAGCTTGTTCGCCTCGGCCCTAACACCGATACACCAGCAGCTTGTTCGCCTCGGCCCTAACACCGATACACCAGCTTGTTCGCCTCTGCCCTAACACCGATACACCAGCTTGTTCGTCTCAGCCCTAACACCGATACATCAGCTTGTTCGCCTCGGCCCTAACACCGATACACCAGCTTGTTCGTCTCAGCCCTAACACCGATACATCAGCTTGTTCGCCTCGGCCCTAACACCGATACACCAGCTTGTTCGTCTCAGCCCTATACACCAGCTTGTTCGCCTCAGCCCTAACACCGATACACCAGCTTGTTCGCCTCCCCTAACACCGATACACCAGCTTGTTCGCCTCGGCCCTAACACCGATACACCAGCTTGTTCGCCTCGGCCCTAACACCGATACACCAGCTTGTTCACCTCGGCCCTAACACCGATACACCAGCTTGTTCACCTCTGCCCTAACACCGATACACCAGCTTGTTCGCCTCGGCCCTAACACCGATACACCAGCTTGTTCGCCTCTGCCCTAACACCGATACACCAGCTTGTTCGCCTCGGCCCTAACACCGATACACCAGCTTGTTCACCTCTGCCCTAACACCGATACACCAGCTTGTTCACCTCGGCCCTAACACCGATACACCAGCTTGTTCACCTCTGCCCTAACACCGATACACCAGCTTGTTCGCCTCGGCCCTAACACCGATACACCAGCTTGTTCGCCTCTGCCCTAACACCGATACACCAGCTTGTTCGCCTCGGCCCTAACACCGATACACCAGCTTGTTCGCCTCGGCCCTAACACCGATACACCAGCTTGTTCGCCTCGGCCCTAACACCGATACACCAGCTTGTTCGCCTCGGCCCTAACACCGATACACCATGCAGCTTGTTCGCCTCAGCCCTATCACCGATACACCAGCTTGTTCGCCTCAGCCCTATCACCGATACACCAGCTTGTTCGCCTCAGCCCTATCACCGATACACCAGCTTGTTCGTCTCGGCCCTAACACCGATACACCAGCTTGTTCGCCTCGACCCCACACAAAGTATCATGGTTAGCATGGGATCCAAAGCGTTTGGAAATACCAGAGGGGCAGCAAGAATACTCAGTGTTATCTAATTAAATAGTTTTTTAATTCTTCCTTCGCTTTATACAGTATTACTTTATAATAATCTCAAGAACATTTCGCTAGGAATACAAGTATTTTATCGGCCTTTTACATGGCGAGCCAAGCCAAGTGACTCGATACCATCATAAAGTAAAACCTAGTAATACTGATTTCGAGTGATTTGAGGCTCGTGCAAACTCTCCCAACATTATCTGAGGCGTTTAAACGCATCCAACGTGTTTGGGCTACCAGTGCTTCAACAATCACAACAAAAAGAAATGTCGTGACTTGTTGGCTCAAAAGTTGGCAGCGATACCAAACAGGATGCGCAAAACGATCTCATTGTTGGATGTCATTGGCCAGCAATGTTGCGAGTGTTTGCACGAGACTTTAGAGGTTTCCAACGTAGACATACATTTTAGGGATTAGCCGAGAAGTGACCCCCCCCCCCCCCCCCCCCCCCCCCCCCCCCCCCCCCCCCCCCCCCCCCCCCCCCCCCCCCCCCCAAACGTCGTCGTTTGTAATTGTAACTCCATAATACATGGCATAGACTTAACTGTCATTTCTCAACGAAAATAATGAACGAAGACTGAGAGAAACAGATGAAAATGAGGATAAATCCCCGAGATATCCAATCGCTTCGATAGGGACATCGAAGCGCCCTGTAAGTGATTCAGTTGTTTTTAATCCTAACAGCTTGAACGATTAAACGTTCTAGAACGTTTCCACACAGTTTGAATACTCAACGTGAACATAACTAGACACCATCGACTACAAAGCCATCTTTCTGCCTTCGATACTAATGGTGGCTGCGTGAGTTGGTACTTTGACTTTATTTCGATCCTTGAACTTTCTCATCTGTCTGTCTGCTCGACTTACCACTTTCTGAAAATCCATAAAACCAAAACAACTTCAATTAATAGTTTAAAGTGCATATCAGGGTTTTGGGTTTCTTTTGAAAATCGATTACATATGAAGTGAATAGTGGGATGGTTCAGTATTTTGTGATTTGAGCTTCGCATTTGCGAGTTATGATGGTTTGAAATCGTGATATGTTAATTAGGTGACGTCAACGCCGGCATCATTTATTATACAAAAGCGCCCCTTTGCAAATTACTGACATTTTTAAACTGGCAAAAAGTTATTCTACAACTTATATAAATGATGTTAAACTTTTATTTCTATTTTAGAAAAGAGTGCTACTTGAAAAAGTTAAAATAAGTTACGGCAAATGCCTGCATTGACGTCACCTAATTAGTATATCATGATTTCAAACCTTCATAACTCGCAAATGCGAAGCTCAAATCACAAAATACTGAACCATCCCACTATTCACTTCATATGTAATTGATTTTCAAAAGAAACCCAAAACCCTGATATGCACTTTAACGGCTGTAATCTTTCAATTGTTGAGACAACTAGTCGCAAAAAAAATTACCCAGCGTAACATACCCTGGAATTGTCTCGCGACTCTTTGCTGCAACAGCTGTTGTAAGAAGTACAACTCGCTTCTGCTTTTCGCAACGATTGCGGCGACGCTGCTGCGACATTTTCAAGAGTTGCCTCGCGCAGCTCGTGTCACAACGAAAAGGGGTCTTGTCTTGCATGTAAAACGCTTGCGTTTAGTCATTACGACTGACACAACATGCATGACAACGCCTCAAGTTACACTTGTCATGGTAACGGTACAACCTCTTTGAGCGACCGCCTCTACCATTTATCTCACTTTCCTGATCAAACATTGAATATTACTTCTGGTAATCGACCACCTCTCGTAATCGACCACCTCTGGTAATCGACCACCTCTGGAAATCGATCACCTCTGCGATCATCTCTGGTAATCGACCACCTCTCGTAATCGACCACCTCTGGTAATCGACCACCTCTGGTAATCGACCACCTCTGGTAATCGACCACCTCTGGTAATCGACCACCTCTCGTAATCGACCACCTCTGGTAATCGACCACCTCTCGTAATCGACCACCTCGTTGTAACCGACCACCTCTCGTAATCGACCACCTTACAAGGTTCAACTGTAAATATAAACTACTTACGTTGACTCGATGGAAGTCCAAGGCCTCTATACTGGACTTTGGCCGAACTACGTAATCTTTGTTGGAAGGCATGGGTACACGTGCTCTCATTACGAAACCTTTTTCGCCTGGACGAGCAGCCCTGGAAATGAGACAAACAGATCAAACCTTCATTAAAAATATTACTATTGAAAAGGACTGGGAACTAACGACTTGACAACTTGCTTTGCATGGCTTTTCGAGGGGTTGAATAGGGGGAGGGGGAGGGATCCAAACCCCGCGCAAAGCATGGCTACCAAGGCAGTTACTCTGAGCAAGGTTAAAGGGAGACAATATGCCGCAGCAAGCGACAATATAGTCCTTGAAGGATCAGATGAACAGTGACCAGAGCAAAAGTGATCAAGATTATAAGTGAATTCTACTTTCAGCGACAACTTGTAGTCTCCCTCGCAGCCGTGTTTAGTGTCGTCACACAACACTCTCTACTAAACACGACTGCGAGACTACGGACAACTGTGGCAACGTGTAAAATCGCTTCAAATGACCCTATTTTACAACTAACGTAACACGAGACACCCTCGGGACCCTAAACAGCTGTCCGTCTTAGAGAGGTGTCTGTTAGGTAAGAGTTCACAGTATTGAATTTTGATGTTTCAAATTTGTTGAAGATTAGAGCCGATGGTTACATTGTATTGGTGCAATGGCAAACATAAAGTATTCTCACTTTTTCTCTCCTTGCAATGCACGGTCGATAGAGCGTGGCGTCCTGCCTCCCTCGTCTGTCGAACTAAGTCGTCTTCGTTTAGACATGTTCTGGTAATCTCTCTCTTCGCGTTCTTCGCGGGACATGGATTTAAAGTTAGAAGTGACGCCAAAGATAGGTCGCGCCCATTCATCTGTGGATAAAGTAAGTATGATGTTGCTTTTCATTAGCAGCATCATCGTCATCATCATCATCATCGGCATCACTTGCTTCATTGTCATCATATGTATTCACTATCATCACACCAACAATAGCATCATCTCATTCTCAAGACGTGTGCCGTTTGGCCTCCCGCGTGAATCCGTACGATTGAAGTACACACACAACTTGTAAAGTGAATTGTATTACAAAAGGTTGTTTTCTTCATAAAAACTTTTGAATGTCATTTTTGAAGCAAAGTTAGTTATTGCACTTTAATTGGTAACGAATTTCCGAATTCACGCGGGAAGCAAGTTCAAAGTTCATTGCATAGACTTACTAATAAGTTTTCCAGCGATGTCTTTGTTTTGTCTGACTTCTTTAGGATGTCTGAAGATGTACATGACAGCTTTGCCCAGGCCACTCATCTTTAATGCCCCAGTATCCAGGGCTGGAAACTACCGATAACAAACACACACCAATTAAGATAGTCACAAAGGTGCGACCCCAGAGAATCATGCGAAATACTATTTACAAAGTCTGTCTACACGAATTCTCTGATACATGTATTTCTACCACTTGAATTTGCTTCACAACAATGTTCTTGTTTAGTACAAGACGTTTATGAAGAATATGGCTGCAAATAGAAACTCCCATGATCCTTCAGGACCTTTCACATTTTACGAGTGACCAACTTCACTGAATTGAGCTACTATATACAGTATGTACTTACAGTATACACTAATACATTAGAGTCGTTTTTGTATGAGTGGGAAATCTACGGTACAGTCACTGTACGGAATCAAATATATTTACATGTAACCAATCACAGTGCGCAAAATCATTCCTCAGCCAATCAGAATGTTTGGGGGGGGGGGGGGGGGGGGGGGGGGGGGGTCACAGAATGCCTGTGATGTAGTATTTTCCATTTTATTACATCACAGGCATTCTGTGACACCTCCCCTCCCCTAGGGTTAGATTTTTGGGATTTATTTTGATTATTTTCTATAGTAGGGAAGGGAAAGGGGGTCACAGAATGCCTGTGATGTACAATGTAGTAAGACCCTATTAACATACATAGAAAGTTTGAGAAACTGTTCTGGAGGGTATCAGGTTGTTCTAGGCTCCCTGTACTAAGCTAAGTATTCATTTGAAACTTGGAACTTTAAAAATCCTGCTGGAATAAACCATTGTTGTTGTTGTTGCTGTTGTTGTTGTTGTTGTTGTTGTTGTTGTTGTTATTGTTGTTGTTGTTGTTGTTGTTGTTGTTGTTGTTGTTGTTGTTGTTGTTGTTGTTGTTGTTGTTGTTGTTGTTGTTGTTGTTGTTGTTGTTGTTGTTGTTGTTGTTGTTGTTGTTGTTGTTGTTGTTGTGTTCTTACTGCAGATAATATCTTGAGTAATCCTGTTCGTATCTGAAGGTGAGGTAATGAGCCGTCTGGTAGAGGACTAAGCCAGTCCTAGAAATAATGCAATATAAGTATTAACACATACATAATATTCACATTGAATTATCGCTTGATATCAATAGACGTTATTTCCAGTCTCGTGAGGACCTGAATAAATTGTACCTTTTCAAAGAATACTCTCTACTTAATGGACCTTTTCGTAGTTTCCCAGAATGCTTCATGATTCTGCACGCACAAGCGAGGTCAGGGTACAAAATAGATCGAAAATATTAACCGAGAATGAAGAAATTCAGTAGAAAACTTAGACTTTTAAATTAAAAGTGCGTAAGAAGAATTATAAAGATAGATGCAAATTCTCAAGCAAAGAAAATAGTTTTTTCCTGTTCTTGATTAGATACAGTAGTCATATTTTCCTCAATACACGATCAATTCTAAATATTTTGTACCCTGACCTCGCTTGCACGCGCAGAATCATGAAGCATTCTGGGAAACTACGAAAAGGTCCATATAACATGGGGGTCAATTTTGCCCCTCAGTCAAAGGTAAATGAGATTCAAGGACATGTATAACATCTTGTGATAGATAGATGTAAAGTAATAGATGAAACATAATAATAATAATAATAACATGAGAATGAATGATAAGGTGAACTAAAAGTAGTATATTTAATAGCCATGTGCCTTCAGTCTATACTATTCTTCCAGGGGGCATCACCCCTTCCCTCCATCAGTACTCCATACTATGGGTATTAAAGCTGAATTGAGCTACGTTGAAGTTGAAACAAGGATGTGATTTTTTTTCGTTTTTCTTTATTTCACACACCATGAATTCACAATGAATCATGAGGTCATGAAGAAGGTTGAATTGTAACTTCATGACTTCACATCCTTGTTTCAACTTCCATGTAGCTCAATTAAAGTGCCTATCACCCCTGTGAAATTGTTTTAAAAATCTTCTCATTAGATATAGTAGCTGAATAGTTTTCCTCAATTCAGTATTTTGTGATTTGAACCTTGCGTTTATGAGTTATAGAGCATTTGGGAAACTACGAAAAGGTCCAATATGCAAATTTGATGACGTCTACTAAGACTTCATTTATTCAATACAAAAATAACATTGTGCTGATTATTGACATTAATGAAAACTTACAGAATAATTCACAGTCTTTAAGGTAACTAAAAGTGTATTTAATGGCCTTTTTCCCCTATTTTCAAAAAATAAGCTCTTCTTGAAAAAGTACTAAATAAGGGTATGGCAAAATTCCTTAGTTGAACGTCATCAAATTTGCATATTTTTTCAAACCTCTATAACTCATAAACGCAAGGAATTCAAATTACAAAATACTGAATGAACCAAGGTATTCAACTTATATTGAATAGATTTTTGAAAGAATCTCACAGGGGTGATAGACACTTTAAGCTTTAAATACCCATAGTATGGAGTACTGATGGAGGGAAGGGGTAGAGACTCCCCTAGTTTAGAGAAGCCATCAAACCACTTACTTTTAAAGCATGTAGAATTCCTGAGTCTATGAATGTAAACTGTAAATCAGCCCTATTTGGAAAAATACATGTAGGTGAGATTATGTACGATGTATATCATGAATGACCTTGGTAATCATTGGTAGCATTACTGTCTTCATTCACATCCTCATCATCTTTCATCTCCACCAATTGTTATCATCACAAATATCCAATTGATTGTCATGATTATTATCATGCTAGTCACACAGCATAGCAGCAAATGTAGCAACATAAAAATGTACATTGTACAAGTACATGTAGTAGCAAATGTTATTACATAGTCAAGTCAATCTGCATGCTCTGATTGGCTGAAAACCATGCTGTATCAGAAAACGGAGCACGGTTTGATGACACTTTTTTTCGGCTGTTTGGTTTGATCCAAAATTCTGAAGAAAACAAACCAAGCGCGCGCTCGATGGCGTAACTGGCGTCAGTAGCACGCTCCTTCACATGCTAAAATGTTATTCAAAAACACAACAGAATCCTCAACTTTCTTGCCCTTTTTCTCACCATTCTATAAAGCAAATAGAACAGCTTTTTCCGTGCTCCGTTCAGTAATACAGCACTCAGGAAGTGCCTAGAGCACTCAAGAAGTGTGGAGAGCACTCGCCTATGGCTCGTGCTCTCCCTACACTTCTTTCGTGCTCTCGTCACTTCCTTCGTGCTGTATTACTGAACGGAGCACGGAAAAAGCTGTTCTATTTGTTAATTATTACATTTCTATAAGTTCTCCATTCATTCAAATTACTTACTTGTTAAGGTGTGTTAGTATTAATGGTAAGAGTTTGAGTTTCTTTGTAGCTGCTTGTTTGGCTTCATTTAGCATCCTATCATCCTGGATTAACATAGATAGACACATGTATGAGGATAGTTTAAATTAGATAATATGGGTAATAATTACATGGTTCTAGAGTTTAAAATAACTGGCCTAAAACACGTGTGACGACAACACTTTTTGTAGAAGATGTTTACACAAAGGCCAATTTCATAATCATGACAGGTGACTACTTTGGTATGGTCAGAAGGTGGAATTCTGCTGTTTGTCAGCTTCTAGTGCAAATGCTGTAAATACAGTATATGGTAGAGTATTGCATGGGGGGACATACTTCAGAAGCCTGTTTCATTTGTTTCACCATTTCCACTACTAAATCATCATTGTCACTAATCAGGTCGCCGTCCTATTAAAACAACAAAAATATTATAGAAGTCAATCAATATCACGGTATTGAATCAAAGGTGTTCAATCAAATGCAAACTTACTCCTTTTCTTCTTCTTCTCTTTGCGCGGCTTGCCTGAAAATGAGACGTAATTATATACAACATGTATCATGTACTGCTACTACTACTTAATCCCCATTCACACCCAAAATTGTTGCTCCTTTTACTGATGATACATAACGATGATGATGATGATGATGATAATCTTTATTTAAAATGCGGTGTCTCTTCACAATTTGTGCTCTTCCAGAGAGCCTTATATATAATAGTCATTCTCAAAAAGGTTGTCCATGTGAAAAGACTACAATACTACAATAAAGTCACGTGATTCATTATGTATTCAATTTCTGCATGCGGAACTGCGAGTTGATACCAGCGCCATTACATTCAGTTCTCACAATGCCGTGTACTTTGCATCTCAAATCAAAACTACACGCGAGAAAATTGAATACATAATGAATCACGTGACTTTATTGTAGTCTTTTCATTTGGAAAACCTTTTTGAGAATGACTCTAGAGATATATTTCCAATAACACAATAAAACCCCTATGATCCATCCATCCCTGCAGCAATGAGGGTCCTTTACCTTCTTCTGCTCCATCATTACATCAAAGTCCCAAACTGTCCTGTAAAACAAGGTGAACACCATTGATATCAAACATGGATGAAAGGTAATGGTTCTCTCTAGCAAACCAAGCACAGACATAAGCTCAAGCAAAATAATGTCATGTGAAAACAGGCCTGATGTAAGCAAAACAAATGACAAATACTAATCTAGGGCTGTGCTTGTGCTTGTGTTGGCCCCATTTTCACAGTGAAATAAGGTCTCTTTTGCTTGTCCTTGTTACCATGGAAACTAAATTACTCTAATGAGAGCAACTTGTGATCAACATATAAATTCTCCTCTAAATTTCAAAGAACGTACAGGAGAATTTATATTATGACATAACCAAGATACCCGAGATAACCAACTATTTGTACTTTATGATCAGAGATCCCTACAATAATACACTTACCCCATAATCCCTCCTTCTTCATCTGAATCACTGCTGTATCCCTTGTCATCCTTTGGTTTAGGGACAACCATTGTATCTGTTAGTTCACCAGACACACCTTCATCTTCTTCATCAGAAATCAATGGTTTGGATGGCTTCTTGGAAACTAGATCTACACATATAGATGATTATGTCAGTGATTACATTGAAAAGAAAAGGAATATTAAATTATTATCAGAGTCGTTTTCACATGAGTGGGAAACTCGGCATGGAGTTACTTACGGTCATGGGATGGAATCAAAGACATTATATTCAACCAATCGCAGTGTGCAAAATCATTGCTCAACCAATCAGAATGCTTGGACATGGCATAGTCACGGCAAGGTACCATCACCGCACGAACCGTACCGTAACTGCTTCCCACTCATACGAAAATGAGAAAATTATTTTAAGATGGTCATACTTTTGCACATCGTAGTGTTGTAGTCACTAAAGATCTCGCGCATAACAAGTCAGCTAGACAGTAAACTAACCTTGTTTTGGTTTCGATATTTCAATCTCTTCTTGGTCAAATCCCTACAACAGAAGGGACATGTACATGTATGCATATTGACTCATCAATAGAATGCATCCAATAAATATTGGTATTAATAAATGAATAGAGTAAGGTAGTTACCTCAAACTCCTCCTCTTCATCACTGGCACCAAAAATGTCGGCAATCAACTGGTCTCCAGCTTCTTCTGGTTCTGATCTACATTGAAACAATGAGTAGTTGAGTACATGTACATTAAAGCATAGCGAAAACTGGGATCAATTTGATTATAAAACCAAAAAAAAAAGGCAATTTGATTTATTTCTCTGGCAATTTGAGTAGGAGAGCTTACCTTTCATCTAAGATGTCAACATCCTCTGAAATACCAACATTTTCCTCATCTTCATCATCGCTTACTGTTATAAAAGGAATAGGGCATTAGTAAGAAAGTCTATTCCTAGTCCTCCTCTAATGCAAGTCACCTCTTGGACAAAGAGACTGACTACATGTAGCTGATGGAAGTCGTGCAAGTTTTGGAATTGCATTTTGGACTTGGATTATCTTCCATCTACTTTGAGTATGGCTACATTTATGTTTATATATGCAAGTTAATACAATTTTTGAAATTCTGAAGGCATTGATTGCCATTTTTTTAATAAAAAATAAGTGTACTTTCTGATAGTAAATGTATTACATGTATACAATCTTTAGTACAATACCACCATGGCAAATTAATGATTACTACATGTACATGTAGCTCTGGTCCCGGTTGCATGAAAGGTGAATAGCACTATCCACCGGATAAGTCTTATCCAACGGATAAAATTTATTGGATAACTGCATCAGTTTTATCCATTGGATAAGACTTATCCATTGGATAGCACTAACCACCTTTCATGCAACCAGGGCCTGGATAAATTCATCACCTCATCACCTTATTATTAATTATTAGTAGTAGTAGTAGTACCTCTACTGCAGTTGCTAATTTGCAACTTGTGTACCCTAGCTATTCCTGTTATGTTGCCTTCCTCTACAAACACTTTGAAACAGGGTTGTCTCTTAGTGTGTGCAGGAGGCTTTAGCTATAAGCGACTAAACCACAAGACATGATGTAGTATAACTGTACATGTATATCAATCATAATAGCTGTTGAGAGTAGATACATGTACATTGTATAGTCAAATGTGGCAGTTGCCACTTATTTAGACAGCCCTGGAGAGGACAGGGTTAGTATTACATTTACTGTACCTGTTTTCTCCTCTTTTCCTTCTTCATTTTCTTCAATACTTTCCTCATCCTCTTCATCTTTTATACTATCCATAGAATGACCTTCTGTCATCATTCCTTCAACATCTCCCTTGAGTATATCATCAACAATAGCAGTTTCCGGCTCAGACAATCCCAATCCAATAGGAGATAGTGGCATTTCAAATTCTTCATCATCGTGCCCATCATCATCATGTTTTTCTACCATTTGTTCATCACTGTCAGTTGATTTTGGAGTTTGATCATCCGTGGTATCAACATTGTCCAGCTGTGCAACATTGTCTGAAATGATCGGAGAACCTGTTTTTTCTTGATCCTCATCATCTTCGTCTTCATCAAGTGTTTCTTTCTCTAAATATTCACTTTCTTTCGATATACTATCGGTATTTTCGACACTGTTCGTTTCCTCGTGTTCTTCTTGCTTCTCACTGTCACTTGGAGACGAGACATGTTGAAGCTCTTCACTGTCTTGTTCGTCTTTTCCAGGATCCGATGGTTCGCTGACCGGACTTTCGATTACTGGACGAGCAGAGGGTTGCTCTTGTTCTTCATGTTGTCCTTCGTTATCCTCGTTGTCTGATATATTACTAAACACTTCTTCTTCGTCTTGATGTTCGTCGTGATGATAGTCTGGTGTTGGTGGTCGTTCGATGTCTTCATCGCCACTGTTTTCCATCGGATCCTCTATATTATCACCCATAGCTATAAAAGAGGTTTCAAGGACTTACTATGGTTCTGTTAATTGAGAAATATTGAAGTAAAAGCGCTTAAAAGAAGTTAGTTTTTCGTAAAAATGTCTCAGAAAACTCCTCCGTTTCTGTTGTTTGGTATATGCTGTGTAACCTGGCTTGGAGATGTCGCATTGCATCGTGGGATATATTTCAAAGCAGCGAAAACAGCTGAGACTTGCACTAAGAGGTCACGTGACCCTAACTCCCATAAAACGAACAGCAATGTCAAAATGAACTCCAGAAATGAAAAGAGCAGCTCGAAATTAGTAAAATGGCGAAGTTTCAGCGCATAATGTTTGACACAGGAGAAATGACTAAAAAAATAAAATCGATCGTTTTCTAAGATTTTGTTTGGAAAATGCGTTGGCTGGCAAGAGCCATGCCATCCAATGCATTTTCCAAACAAAATCTTAGAAAACGATGGATTTTATTTTTATTCCCATTTCTCCTGTGTCAGACATTATGTCCTGAAACTTCGCCCTTTTACTAATTTCGAGGTGCTCTTCTCATTTCTGGAGTTCATTTTGACACTGCTGTTCGATTTAAGGGGGTTGGGGTCACGTGACCTCTTAGTGCAAATCACCTATTCATCATCATCATCATCATCATCATCATCATCATCATCATCATCATCATCATCATCATCATGTGTCTTTTGAACTAGTAGTAATAATTGTGGTTAAGTAGGTTGAAGTTGTCCTTCAGTATTCATAGTGTAGATATAATGCCTCGATCTGATGATGTCGGTGCCCGACGAAAGCTCAGGCTAACTGAAACCCAGTAGTTCACGGCCGCATTTGTTTTAGTACCTCTATAGTAATTGCGGTGATGATGGCTTAAATAAAATAGCCGCCGTCGATATTCCATGGGTATAGTATTTGTCGTTTTTGCTTCAGAACGTTGCAAATGCCCCTGCCACGGTACGTACTGAGAAAACGCTCGCTCTTCAGTCAAACCTTGGAAATCCATTAGAAATTCGTTGGAAATCACCAATTTTAATTCCAAGATTTTGAACATTTCAAAAGAATTTTCCGTCAAGGTTTGCAGAACGTGCGCTTTTTGCAGTGTATACGAGGGTTCAGCTCCGCGTGGCATAAACACAAAACGAGCTGGAAAGGGAAAAGATGAGGAAAAGGAAAAGACATCACTGAGAAACTGCAAGATAGTGAATCGAAAAACACAAATTAGTGACCAAAAGTTTAAATTCAAATTAGTTCCGACCAGGCACACTTGCTGATGCTCGTATATCTTATCTGTTCAAATCACGATTAGGCCGACTGTTCTCGCTGTAAACATCTAATAGGATAGATAAAAGACGTTGTGGTTGCGATACCGCGTGGTTGACAGAAACCGATCATGTAAGTGTCATGATTTGAAATCCACTTGATTCTCATACAACTTAACGAGGTATCGACAAAGGCTCGCTGATAGTAAGCAATTTAACAGGGATAAGGAAATCACACTTATCTCTCGTAGTTTTGTAAACAACATCAATTTTAGATAACATTATCAATTGTATTAATCGTCTCCCGGACGTGATTTGATCGGCACATTGAAAGTGGTCAGACCCTACACAGGTATCCCACCTGCACAGTCTAATGAATCCTTTTGTACAGATTCATGATCATCAAACATTGTATACAGTCATTTGCAAAAATTCTGGCCGGGGGGGGGGGGGGGGTGCATTATGGGTACTGACAATCGAAAGTAGATGGTAGCTAGCTAGCCTCGCCCTCTCTCCCAAGTCCAATGCGAGCTGCGCTAGTCTACTGTTTGTCGATTTTGCCCATTCGTTACAAAACTAAAATGATCATTAAACCCATTGTATATACTTATTGATATATTGACCTATTTCATCTGAATAAAGATAAGAATCAAGTGTTGAACTTCTAGTATTTTTATTTATTATTTATGTTGCCTTTTGTGATCACAATGTACATTGGAAAAAACGCACACTTTGTTTGGCCGGTGTAAATGCTGTGTTTAAATTGTGTGTAAATGCCGTTTGTAGAGTGCAAAAAAAAAACCCTGGGCATTACTAACTACACCAATACACACTATTAGACACTCACTCTTTTGTTTTCTTTTGTTTCTTTGCACCTAATAAACAACTGACAGCTAATTAGTAGTGTCCAGGTTTATTGGAATCACTCTAGAGTGCAATTTAGAAAAGCATGAAATAGTACTAACTTTAAATAGTACTAAATAGTGCTATTTCTATTGTTTTCTATTGTTTCATTAGTGCTATTTAGTACTAGTTATTTAGTTTTCAAGCTTTTCTAAATTGCACTCTATTTCACGGACATATGGTTTGCACTCTAAACGTCCAAAACCATTTTTAAATTTAATTTATACACAATTTACACGATCGAACTTACACACGATTTTACACAGAATTTACGCCAGAATTTACACTGCATGGCCAAGCTAGTGTGTGCGGCTTTTCCATCTGAAAAAAACAAATACGGAATAGACCTATGAAATGATGCATTATATTAAAAATGCACATATCACTCTACAGAAACTCTATATTGAAAAATAAAATAAGCTTGGTTGATGGACCGAAAAATATTCCCCGAGGGTGTCTGTCTTAATAACAAGACGCTCGTTTCCTGGCGCGGACTTTGGTGTCACATGGCACAAAATTGCTTGGCTGTTTTGTTGTGTAGTAATAATAATATAATGTATTTATATAGCGCTTTTTCCTTGGAAGCCCAAAAGCGCTTAGCCTGCGAATACAGCCGCTTTTTTTCGAGCGAAAAAAAGCGGCTGTATTCGCAGGCTAAAAAGCGCTTTACAATCAAATAAATGTAGTCTTAATTCTAAAATGTCATGAGATCATGAATACAGTATATAGCCGTAATGTTGACGTCAACAATAGAGCACATTTCGTATGACTGTGAAAAACTTATGGCACGGACGTGCGGCTGGATGGAGGCTGGATGTGCCGTGACGTCGGTGATGATTTAGGATTTCCAATGAATCCGTGCCGTGCCGTGACCGTGCCGTGCGCCGTGGTTTTTCACAATTATACGAAATCTGCTCTATTGATGAAAAAACGTTTTATGGACTGTGCCACAATTAGCAGGAGGCGTGGGTTGGACATGCATTATTCTACTGCATGAGCCGATATCGCGCCGAGGGCTCGAACTACCAGAGTTTTAATGAGGGTTTATCATGTAATTTCAAAACTTATAGGAGACATAGAACAAAAAAAATGATTCAGTATCATGCAAAGTGTGGGAAAGATCGCTTCACAAATTGCGAAAATATGAATTTTCAAATATCGAAATTTTGTATGAAAACCTGTTTTAAAAAATTTAGATTTTTGACACAACTAGAGTGCAAACACTAAAACCGTGAAACAGTACAAACTAGTTAGTGCTAAATAGCCCCAATAAAACAAAAGAAAACAAAAGACATTGCACTATTTAGTGCTAATTAAAGTTAGCACTGTTTCATGGTTTTAGTGTTTGCACTCTACGGCTAGAGAATTTATTATTATAATTATTGTTTACCAATCAAGCCGCTCGCGGAATCTTTTCACCAGACAGAAATCTTTCGTAATATATAATACTGACATGTTTTAAAGCTTTTGGAGTTCAAAAACGTTTACTGCTTTTGTTGTAGAAAAATGCTGGTCAACTTCGAAGCTTTTCATGGTTGTTGAGGCTTTGAAGATAACAACCGCAAACTGATCTGAAACTAACTTTGGTTGAGTGAGTCGGCGCATGCATTTGTGGAGGTTGATGTTGGGTTGAGTTTACTCAATAGCAATGTAGTTACCGTTTCACTTACTGTGTCAAACGATCGTTAATGCTTTTAATTAGCGTCAATGAAGCCATAATTACAAAATATGCCTGCTTAGTTATACAAGTATTCAAAGAAACTGACTGACCAGCATGCCGCTCAGCACCACATTTAAAAAGCACCCAAAAATGTGGGTCGATCGGAGGGGTTCAGTCATACTACTCCTATACTCATAACTTAAGGCGCTGTTACACGGTGAAACTTTTTCGTGAAACTGTTTCGTGAAACAGTGCGAGACAGGTTTCACCAAGAGTTTCACCGTGTAACATGGTCGTTTTCAGGAAACTTTTTCGAATTTGCGTTGCGAGACAGTTTCATGAAAAGTAGAACTTCTTTCTACTTTTTCGTGAAACTCGAAGCAAAAAAGTTTCATAAAACCAGCCATTGCACCGTGTAGAGTGCAAACCATATGTCCGTGAAATAGTACTATTACTAAATAGTACTAAATAGTGTTATCTCTATTGTTTTCTATTGCATCAGTAATTTAGTACTAATTAGTTAGTACTGTTTCACGGACATATGGATTGCACTCTAACACACCTCGTGAAACTTGTGTTGATGTGCTTCAGTTCACAAAGCAATCAGAACCAATTACGTCACTAATATCCATCAATCCTAGCAGTTTGGGAGTTGTTTTAGTGTAATTTTCAAGTCATTTCGATAAATGGATCTATACAAAAGCTGTTTTTTATGTTTACGCTGTTTGTACGGAATTTGAGAGGTCTAAATAAGACCGCTTCCTACTTTAAATTGCAAAAATAGTTTAATTGCTATCCACGATCGTTTGCAGTTAGGTGGTCCCGCATAATAAGACGGTTTGCCGCTTCGCTCCGCGTCAATATTGCTTGGATGTTAAATTGCAAAAATACAGTTTTCAAAATTATCATTGTAAGCTTTGTGATCCCACGATATTCGACACTATTTTCACTAAAACTGCAGTTATTCCCTTGTACGATTTTTTTTAAACTTCGTGCTTTCTCAGTTCGAAAACTGGTTCAGTTTTCGTCATCCTCAATAAAAAAAGGCGTTCATGAAGTTTAAAAACAAGAGCACGTCTTTGTTCCTGGCATCGTCTCGCGCCATGTTTTATTTGTGTTTAGCACAATAAAATTTTGACGCGCGCCTGACCGGCTTCGATAAAGGAGCATTGAACTAGAAATAATTATATCGATAAAGGGAGAACTAGAAATAATTATATCGAGGGAGGCTGGTGATCAGAATTTTACAACGAGTTTCAGAAAACATGTTACACGGTGAAACTGTCTCGCACCGTTTCACGAAATAGTTTCACGAAAACGTTTCACCGTGTAACAAGTCCTTTATACTCATTCATTTACTTTACGTCACAATCGCGTGCATCTGTAATTCTCGTTGTGTGATTCATTTAGAAAGCAGAGCCAGCGACAATGTTGTATGTTTTTAATTGTTATTTTCGTTGTTTATGATTTAGTCGCTTGACTTAGAATGTTATTCCGCTGCATTATGTACTGGAACCGTTTTTCTGTCAATTTAGCGACAGTCTGTGACGGTTAAGTTTCCTTTTTTCCGACTATTTGAGATAGGGAAATAGAACTAGTAAAACTAAAAGGATTTCATTGGCTTGGTTTGCGTACAATGATGCATTGATAGCCGTTTTAAATTTTAATCGTTTGGAGTTGTTTTTCAAATACTCGGTCTGAATCTATTGATTAAAATCGTCTGCAAAAATAACGCCGTTCTTAGCGGCAACATTTCATAGTTTAATCTTACAGTGGTGTTTAAAGTTTAATATTTTTTTAGTAACAGGGATTTAACATCGGTGATAATTCGGTTGACAAGCTAAAAGTTACATTGTACCTGAATAAACTGCGTCTTTCTAAACATCGTTTCACGACTGAAGAACCACGCATGACGAAACGGAAGGCCGACCGTGAAGCCAAGCAAACTAGTTAAATATAAATATAGGTCATTTAATCTGAGATAGAATCAAAAAATGTGGTTTTAAAGCGAGTTTATGCAAAGTGCATATGTATAAATTTAGTATTTGAAGGGATGAGTTGAATATGATAAACTACTACTAAATTTGACACATAATAGACGTAACATTGACGGCATAACACTATACCAAAGTAAACATTGGATACTAATTGTAGCGTAGTTAATACAACGGCTTTAATTTAAAAAAACTAATTAAAAAAAACAAGTTTTTCATTACTGCGTGAGGTGTTTGTCTGAACTGCTGTTGGTTAACTTCGTTCAGATGAAGGTTTTACTGAGCTGCAAAATCGCTGGTCCGACTCAACTTAAGCGCAAGCGGTCTCTTACTCCCAGTCGGTGCCTTCTAAACGCCTCTTGATCAGTATTGTCATCGTCTTCATTTACTATTGACGAATTCATAAATAGAACCTTTTTGAAGTTAGCTACGAACAAAAATACGGGCAGCGCGATTACAAGAACCCCTATGACAGTCAAAACAGACCCAATCATTTTGCCCTGGATTGTAAAAGGGAGGTGGTCACCATACCCAACTGTTGTAACAGTGTTTATCGACCACCAGAAAGCTGCTGGAATGCTAGTAAAGTCGCTCTGAGGCTCTCCGGTCTCACTGTAATACGCGGCACTTGAAGACAGCAAGACGGTCATCAATATAAACATTAGAAACATTCCCAGCTCTTTGAGGCTTGTTAAAAAGGTGAAGATTAAAATTCGCATGCCACTGGAGTAGCGAGAGAGTTTAAATATGCGTAACACCCTGAGAATCCTAGCCACTCTCATGGCCGATAAACCTCCTGATCTACTTTTTTCTATTAGGAAGACAAAATAGTAAGAAAACACAGTTAAAATGTCGATAAAGTTGAGAAATTGGCCCAAAAAGGACCTCTTGTTAGGCGCTGTTGAAAAGCGTACAATTAGCTCCAACGTGAACCAAATGTAGCAAGCCATTTCCATCACAGCGAATATATTTCCTTCCAAAATAGACTTAACGGAGCCAACAGAAGCCTCAAAGTCGTACACTTCCGATTCGATACATGGCATAACAATTGACAGTACAATAACAATGACAGACCAAATGCCAAGCAAACGAGCCAACATAGAGGAATCTGGATAGGTGAACAAGACCCATAGCTCACGTTGTAGAGGATTTGTTGGAAGTGAACCAGGTTTTCCTGACAGCGCTTCTTCGAGTTTCTCTCGCGCCGTTATCACATCACATTGAATTTCAAAAAATCGGATTTCGTCCGCAAAAATGTCCTCTGGTAAAAGATCTGGCTTGATGAGGCGTCCATATGATTGATAGTAAAACAGAATAGCATCAAATGCTTGTCGGTTGCGGTTGAAAAAATACTCGCGTTGTCTTTGATCAAAATACTGTGAGCGTTTCGAAGGACAACCTAGAAGCGTGTCCGGGTAGCGAGACAGCGTCGACTCAAGGGTCTCATATCGTTCACCGCTTATGTTGATGACCACGCGATCATTGAGAAATCCACGCGATGTGTAGGACATTTTCTCGGTTGTTTTAGAACTTGTAGAATAATAAAGTGCAGACTAGAGCTCCATCATTTCTGTACACACCGGTGTATTGGTAAATGGTGCTACGCGGCGTACATAGGCTTGGTCATTGAATACGCATTCTTGTATAAGCCCTAATGATAGCTATTATTCAAGACTTCCCGCTGACACCCAGCAGGTTTTGCAATGATTAGCAGCAACGTTTTCTAACTTTTGAAGGCTTCTGCGGATATGAAAGCAATTATAGTTTCAAAATGTTATCTTTTTCGATTCAGCTCCAAGATGAGCCAGTCTGCGGGTTAAAGCTCAATATTTTCCTGTACTATGCTCAAGACTGTAATCTCTCGATCCGCTCAGCACAGCTTGACTCGAATCAAGTGGAATCAGTTGTCTGGTAGTTATCATATGCAAACTCGAGTCACTCGTGTACCACATTAAATATTGAACGACAGTGAGAGTACGTATAGACCCTATGCAATACTGGTAGAATCGTAAAACTCTGATTTCCTTTGTTATTGGGTTGCAGATATTACAGCAATATCTGACCATCTCTTTGAAGAGAGGGTTTTCAATAATGAACATGCCAAATTTTAGGGCTGTACTATGCAATCTTGAAAAGTTATAGTGATTTGAAATTACATAGATTTGTACCAGAAACCGGACTTTGGCCCTAGATGCCTCGTTTCCATGTATTTTGCACCTTTCAAACGCTTATTACTTGATGATGGTTTCATTTTTATTAATGCACTTTTGGGGGTAAATACTAAACTGTCGATGGTCTTTCAATCTATTACTTTACCCCTTACTTAACTCGTCATTCTTTCAGTTTTTGCAAATTTATGCAAAGTACAGAAATCGAGTATTGCATAGGGTCTATTCAATTGTACTTGTTCATAGCACGAGTATTAATCCATTACGTACAGAAACTAGTTATTAGTGGTTGCAGAAATCGTCTGTTTTATAGCAAAATGAGCTCGCGCATTCGATAAGATATCAGGATGACACACAAGTCAGATTGTACGAAGGAACACAAAATCTCAGCCTCTAAGCTAGCTGAAACGAATCTGTTGTGCATTGATTGTGCACTATTACTAGTGTTTTCCAGTCTTATGGGGAAAATCCTAGTGTGTAACAGATGAACAAAAACACTTCCCTCTTCCCTCAGGGCATGGCCGTTTTCAATTTCAATGGTTCATCCAGCGAGGCTTAAAGTCTGCGTTATTGTAATTGAAGATATAATCACACAATTGGAGTTCATTAGTTGTTAACTAATTTGACCGAAAGACGTCGATTATACCAAACAAACCGTTTACTTCAACAACAAAGCCGAGTGCATGTTTTCGAATCAACAACAAATGCACTGAAATAATTTCTAAACATCCTAAAGATTAGAAAAAAACTGATGTTTTTAAATATCAATTAAAAGCTCACACATATAAGAGAAGTAATCGTCGTGTAAAGCCGGTCAGTGATATAGTAAATAGATTGCTTGTAATCTATAACCAATAAAAACTATATGCATTATACAACAGTTTGACTCATTCAGATCAGTTTAGTTTTCATCCAAACACGTACGCATGCGGTATTTATCATTACAAGAACTGTCAGACACTAGTTTGGACACATATTAAAAGATGGGAGGATTTCAAAAGATGTATATGAAGAATTTTTTTTTGAAGAGTTGCCAAATTTATCTTCACTTTGTGAAGTCGGGCAGTTCTGACTGATATGTAGCCTATTTGAACTAAATATAGATATCTTAGTGCGATTAAAACTGTTTGGTCGTTCGTTGCGTGACACAGTAGAACATCGCTTATTTTCTTCTAGAGTGCAAACACTAAAACCGTGAAACAGTGCTAACTTTAATTAGCACTAAATAGTGCAATGTCTTTTGTTTTCTATTGTTCCATTGGTGCTATTTAGCACTAAATAGTTTGTACTGTTTCACGGTTTTAGTGTTTGCACTCTAATCACAGGCAGCCCAAACTTAGCCCGTTTTTATTTTAAAACGCAAAACTAACACATCAGGGCAATAGAACAGTAAATTATCAACACTGGTGAATTTTCAGTCCTTTATTGACAACGTAAGTGCCATTGTACGTTATTTTGTAAGTCTACATACATTCTCTACAATTATTCACAAGATCACAGCTTGGGCTGCCTGTGCTCTAATATATCTGAAACATCAATTTTAGATTAGCATCGCACGGCAACAAGGACTGAACACAATAATATACCTTTTTACCGATACGGCGGCCATCTTGAATTATGGGATGCCCAGGGTGCAAGCTAGTAACCATTTGGCCATGAAAAACTACGAAAACCTAATTTAGCAATGAATTTGTACAAAATTATACAACAATACACAACACATGTAGATAGTAAGTCATACAACACTATAGTTAGAGTGAAATAGAAAAATAATATGTTGACGCGACTCCACATGTACAGTTTTTGGGAGTTTTTACAATAGAATCCAAAATGGCCGCCGTATCGGTAAAAAGGTCTATTGTCAGCGATATTTCGCCGGCTTTAACAAACAGTTGTATTTTAGCATGTTTAACATTTTGAATCTCATTAGATATTTGTATATTTGTATAAATGCATACTGCAACGCTTCTACAATCCAGTGTATACAAATAAAATACGTGACTAAATCATCTTCATCCAAACATTGAATGTTTGGATGAAGATGAAGTGTATAATAAGCGTAATGCGTTGGCTATATTGTCTAGATGTCCGGCAGTCATTTTTTATCTATTATTTTTAACGTAAACGATAAATTTGACCGATTCAAGCTATCCTAGCTTTGTTTGGGCTTCGAAATACCTAACCTGAGTTTCAGGCCCAAAGGGGGGGATAGGAGGGGGAGAAATACCTTGTGACAAGCGCCATGGATTTGAATTTCGAAAATGTCGCTGGGTACACCTATCAAATCAACACAACACGGCACTTAGAAATTTTACATCGCGAACTGCCGGACAAGGTTTTGAAAATACTACATGTCCGGCAGTCGATTTTTGTGTATAATTTGAAGCATATCCTAGCTTTAAGTTATAAAGTAAGTTATCGCTTGGTAATAAATAGCTTTGTTTAGGCTTCGAAATGTACCTTGTGGACCTTGTGACACGTTTTCAAATGATCAGCACATCACGCATCGCGAACTGCCGGACAGGATTTTGAAATTACTAGATGTCCGGCAGTCGTTTTTATAAACAATTAAAGGCGACTTGCACTAAGAGGTCACGTGACCCCAACCCCCTTAAATCGAACAGCAGTGTCAAAATGAACTCCAGAAATGAGAAGAGCAGCTCGAAATTAGTAAAAGGGCGAAGTTTCAGCGCATAATGTCTGACACAGGAGAAATGGGAATAAAAATAAAATCCATCGTTTTCTAAGATCTTGCCATCCAACGCATTTTCCAAACAAAATCTTAGAAAACGATGGATTTTATTTTTATTCCCATTTCTCCTGTGTCAGACATTATGAGATGAAACTTCGCCTTTTACTAATTTCGAGCTGCTCTTTTCATTTCTAGAGTTCATTTTGACATTGCTGTTCGATTTAAGGGGGTTGGGGTCACGTGACCTCTTAGTGCAAGTCGCCTATTTAACCGATTCAAACTATCCTAGCTAGCGCTTTGTTACATTTCTTACATTTCTTACAAAGGTAATGCACCAGTCAAGTGAAACCCCCGCCACCCCCCCCCCCCCCCCCCCCCCGGGCATAAGCGGGGCATTCACTTTTTACTCAATTTAAAGTCAGTGAAGTCCCCGGTCACCGGGGCAGAAATGAATGGTGAACTCCACCGCCAGTACTCATTTGTTCTGTAGATAACATGAAAAAGAAAAATGTGAGTCGCGAATCTCCCGCCTATTCCCCGCTCTGGAAGGCAAAGGGGTGAAAGGAAGTGTATTCCCCACCTACCGGGGAACGAAAAGGTAGTGAATTTGAAGTGAATATCCCCGCTTTCCCCCGCTAATGCCCGAGGGTGGGGACCGGGGGTTTCACTTGACTGGTGCATAAGTGAGTTTAAGAAAAACAATTGACTGCCGGACATCTAGTAATTTCAAAACCCTGCATGTCCGGCAGTGCGATGCGTGATGTGCTGATTTGACTGAAAGACATGTACATAAATACAAGGTACATTTTCGAAGCCTAAACAAAGCTACGATAGATAGAATCGGTTATATTAATTGCTTACGCTTCAAATTATACATAAAAGTCGACTGCCGGACATGTAGTATTTTCAAAACCTTGCCCGGCAGTTCGCGATGTAAAATTTCTAAGTGCCGTGTTGTGCTGATTTGATAGGTGTACCTAGCCTGAATATCAGGAAATGTTTGACTTCTCCGGCAGAGGAGATGTCACTCTGATATTCAGGCTAAGGTGTACCGAGATCAGAGTGACTTTCGAAATTCAAATCCATGGCGCTTCTTGTCACAAGGTATTTCGAAGCCCAAACAAAGCTAGGATAGTTTGACTCGTTTAAATTAATTGCTTACGTTTAAAATTATACAAAATAAAACTGCCGGACATCTAGTATTTTCAAAACCCTGTCCGGCTGCCGGACATCTAGTACCTTATTCGTACTTAACTTCGCGAGGCTTTTAGTTCGCGATTTAAAAAAAATCGCGAAATTAAAGCCTCGCGAAAAAAAAGGCTCGCGGACTATAAACACGCGAAATAAAATACCCAGAGAAAAAAATATATATCGAAACCATTTTTATAAGAAATTGGTTTTTAAAACGACTCATTCAACAACATAATACTACCATTTGCAACTGAGCAACCGTATGGCGTAAACTTTTTTGTCTGTTTTAGCTACAATTTTATCTAGTATAGTCTAGTTGACTGTCATATTGTTCCTTTTTGTATAGAAATAAGTTTTTTTGGATAAAATAAATGTTGTTGACACCGCTTTCGCGAAATTTAATACTCTTTTTTCATTTTCTCTTATCGAAATCGCGAAAAAACAAATAAGGTATTTTCAAAACCCTGTCCGGCTGCCGGACATCTAGACACAAGAATAGCCTCGATCCTCCGCAGGCAACTCCTTCCGTTGGGCTTCCTGTAGGTAGGAGGAGTTTAATTGGAGTAGCCTGCGCGGAGGAGGCTTAGGCCTAGTTCATATTTATATTTTTATATTATATTATTATCATATATTCTGTCGCCTCGTGGATCCACACTACTTTGACAATGTTATGACGAAATTTATCGTCAATAAGAGGACAGACGCATAAAAAAGTGATGTCAATTTGTTAAGTTTTCGCCGTTGTTGTTGTTCTATTACTTAGTGATAGGTGATTGGAATGTTTTCAAACAGTTGCTACTGAATTAATATAAAGTGAATTGTCGCTAAGCTAAAATTGTTAATTTGCCAACCAATTTACAATTATTCTTTCACCTGCTTTGAGATCTCTGCCGGGTTGGCACTTTATACAGAGTGCACGGTGCATGGACGCTCGTACCTGTAATTAGTGAAGAGTAGAAGTGCAATTAAGACTGAGTCATTTGCCATTATAATCAATACGCGCTGGTCACCACAAACCTTGTACACACACAGGCAGCCCAAGCAATACATTTGTGGAGTGTACGAACGGATTTTACAGTATACCATTTTCACTACTAAAATTCCCGCTCATTGTCTCGGTGCGATTAAGTTATGGGAGAATGAGATTGGACCGAGGCCATGAGCGAAGCGCGACGCGGACGTACGTACGTACAGGAAGTAAGTAGATCGAGTAACGGCGTCGCCGAAGGGGAGGTGGGAGGGTCAGAAAAATATTTTCGTCGTCCTTGTAGAAGATCGTGTAAAAGCCCCGAAATTGAATAATTTGGTTCTTAAATACCCGAATAAAAGCACGTGGTGATGCAGGGCATTCCAACAAACCCTCCCGAGGGAAATGAGACTCATGATTCGCATCCGTTGGTATTTCACGGAGTTTTTCAGTAATGAAAATAGTATACCATTTTCACTACTAAAATCCCCGCTCATTGTCTCGGTGCGATTAAGTTATGGGAGAATGAGATTGGACCTTTGCCCACTCGCTGACGCTGCTTCCGCTACCTTTCGAACTCAACGTGAATACGTCCCAAACGAGGGAAAAGGTGTATAAAATGGGGATCCTCCCGAAACTCAGAAAAAACGACCATGGTGAAATTAAATACATTTAAATAACAATTAATAATTACTGACATTTCCAGCTGTGAAAGCATTTGGGACCCGGAACCTGTAGTGACCCTACGCGGAGAGGCGGCGACCTAGTCGTTTGCCTTGCCGGGCGGGAATGGTCCGGCCCAGCCAGTAGGGCTGTCTTCCCAGTCACACCACTTGACCGTGTGTTTCTGACGTTCTAATATGCTAGTGTAGAAATGACCCTAGGGATGAGAAGGAGAAATGGGGACACACCCATTCCGACACCTCGAGGGAAATTCAGGGAAGGCTCCCCACCAGCCAAACCGGACCAGGAACCCGCCCGAAGGCAAGTTATAGGGTGTAAGTTTAGTTTACCCTTCTGGCCACGGTTAGGAAAGTGAGGAGGATCCACCCAATCGGGAAGAAAAATATAGCAATAAAAGTCAAATTATATTGTAAAAAGCACTTTATTTCAATCATTGCATGAAACGAACGGAAATGATCAGACTGCATCGCTTACCAACAAATCATGCCCTGTAAACCCTGTCCTTGGCGACCACGCCTATTTATAGCACTCCCCATATATACATTCTCTGGCGATGTGGTCTCTATGGCCACAAGTATAATTGGTAATAATGCCTATTAGTCCAAATGGGGCCTACTGGAGAACTACTGGAAAAAGCGGCCGGAGGAAACATCAAAACCAACCATGCACACACTAGGCTTTACATTTTCTATGAGGGTCAGCGGCAAATAACTAATGCTATTCAGCCTTTGCCAGCGCGAAGGGAGATTCAAGCAGTTTTGGCAATGCCGACAAACGGCCACGCCCCTTTCGTCGACAACGGACACTTCATATAATTTTATAAACACACAACTAGAGCACTTTCGGTAATGCCGACACACGGCAACGCCCCTTTCGTCGACAACGGACACTTCATATAATTTTATAAACACACAACTAGAGCACTTTCGGTAATGCCGACACACGGCCACGCCCCTTTCGTCGACAACGCACACTTCATATAATTTTATGAACACACAACTAGAGCACTTTCGGTAATGCCGACAAACGGCCACGCCCCTTTCGTCGACAACGGACACTTCATATAATTTTATGAACACACAACTAGAGCACTTTTGGTAATGCCGACACACGGCCACGCTAATTCTGCCGACACACGGCTATTTCACATATAATGCACTTTTGGTAATGCCGACAAACGGCCACGCCCCTTTCGTCGACAACGGACACTTCATATAATTTTATAAACACACAACTAGAGCACTTTCGGTAATGCCGACACACGGCCACGCCAATTCTGCCGACACACGGCTATTTCACATATATTCACGTGCCGAATGCACTTTTGGTAATGCCGACATACGGCCACGCCAATTCTGCCGACACACGGCTATTTCACATATTTCACGTGCCGAATGCACTTTTGGTAATGCCGACACACGGCCACGCCAATTCTGCCGACACACGGCTATTTCACATATTTCACGTGCCGAATGCACTTTTGGTAATGCCGACACACGGCCACGCCAATTCTGCCGACACACGGCTATTTCACATATTTCACGTGCCGAATGCACTTTTGGTAATGCCGACACACGGCCACGCCAATTCTGCCGACACACGGCTATTTCACATATTTCACGTGCCGAATGCACTTTTGGTAATACCCGACCCACGGCCACGCCAATTCTGCCGACACAAGTCTATTTCACATATTTCACGTGCCGAATGCACTTTTGGTAATGCCGACACACGGCCACGCCAATTCTGCCGACACACGGCTATTTCACATATATCACGTGCCGAATGCACTTTTGGTAATGCCGACACACGGCTATTTACATATATCACGTGCCGAATGCAATTTTGGTAATGCCGACACACGGCCACGCCAATTCTGCCGACACACGGCTATTACAGAACTATAAACATATGACTAAAGCATAATGAATAACGGTAAATCCTTACAGATAACAAGACATGGGTAAATAGTGCTAACCACGATAAATAATAAACGTATAGAATACTACAACCAAATATACTCAAGCTGTAACACAAAATTACTGAAGCAAGGATTATAATTACGATAAACTGAGACTCTTAGTTATGGGCGATATCGTTAACCCTGAAATACCCAGGCCCTCGAACAGAAAGAGATGCCACCTCATGAGGCAAATGTGAAAATACTGAAGTAAGGGAGCGAAAATACGGCGGCTAGAGCGAGGGGAAAACAAAGCCTAGAACCATAAAAACCTCGATAGTGACTCGAGTGACAACTAATACACATTGTTGACGGAATGTATGAATACTGACCAACTAAACGCGGGATACGAAAAGAAAGAAACAACCTACTACCTCATTTTGCACGTTATTAACTGCTAGCTTCGAGACCACAACGGGTTCTGCGACTACAGCGGGTTCTGCGACTACAGCGAGTTGGAGTTGGCGTTGCAGGGCAGCCAGTTCTTCTGGTTTGGATAATTCTGAGCAGCTGCCATGCGGATATTCGGCTTCGGCGACAGGAAAAATCAAGAAGGAAATATATTTTCGTCGTCCTTGTAGAAGATCGTGTAAAAGCCCCGAAATTGAATAATTTGGTTCTTAAATACCCGAATAAAAGCACGTGGTGATGTAGGGCATTCCAACAAACCCTCCCGAGGGAAATGAGACTCATGATTCGCATCCGTTGGTATTTCACGGAGTTTTTCAGTAATGAAAATAGTGAATGTATGGGGCGGAAAATACGTATTTTTTGTTTTAATAAATTTGAACATACCTTGGTCCTGTGTTGTTGTTAATGCTATTTAACATCATTCTGGCTGGTTTTTAGCCGTTTTAGAGCGGTTTTTGAAAAATTAGCAAAAACCGCTCTAAAACGGCTAAAAACCAGCCAGAATGATGTTAAATAGCATTAACAACAACACAGGACCAAGGTATGTTCAAATTTATTAAAACAAAAAATACGTATTTTCACTGTAAATCCGTTCGTATTGCTTGGGCTGCCTGTGGTACACATTGCAAAAATTGGCTCCAAAAAGCGAGAGAGAAATATTGACTCAATTTGCCATGCGAAATTCAGTCTCGAATCTCCTCTCAGTCAAAGGTGGGATAACAATATACGGTATGCACAGTTTATTCTTAAAACAAGGAGAAAAGGCTCAAAAATCCATTCACAGTTTTACGTGCGACACCGTGAACCGTTGCGTGGGCTAATACCTGGGAAGGCTTCACGATATCCGCGGGAGGGTTATATATATATTCAGAAGCTAGGCCCGTCTAATTAGCAGTTATACCTTCTTTATTTATTGAGCTCCTAAACGTCACAATAAATGCGCGAGGCTCGTGCACTATTGGATGGAGCATTTCCATGCTGTACAGGGCTGGCTTGGAGCTTGGAATAGATACTCGGCCCCCATCAGTTTACTAATATTGGGAGATGTAAAATGCTCCCAATAATTACATGATATATATGTGCGGCGGTACAGGGTCCAGGTTTTGGGCCATTTTATTCTCTAATCCAGGTAAAATGAACGCATAAAAATCATTAATCCAGGTTATAGCCTAAAAAACATTTATTAATTTTTAATAATTTGCATAATGTGGTATCGGCGTTTCAGTAAAACTCCGCATGAACAATAATAATGGCGTCAGTCAGACGTAAAGGTGTTAGAGTGTTTATAGTCTGGCAAAATATCCTGACGAATCACAGGCAGCCCAAGCAATACATTTGTGGAGTGTACGAACGGATTTACAGTGAATGTATGGGACGAAAAATACGTATTTTTTGTTTTAATAAATTTAAACATACCTTGGTCCTGTGTTGTTGTTAATGCTATTTAACATCATTCTGGCTGGTTTTTAGCCGTTTTAGAGCGGTTTTTGATAAATTAGCCGCCACCAGTCAAAAAAACAACACAGAACCAAGGTATGTTTAAATTTATTAAAACAAAAAATACGAATTTTTCGCCCCATACATTCACTGTAAATCCGTTCGTACACTCCACAAATGTATTGCTTGGGCTGCCTGTGGACGAATGCATCGTATCAGATCGTCAATAAAAAACGTAAATCCAGGTTTTTTTTATTTGGGAAATTCGTAAATCCAGGTTTTCGAGTGACAAATTCCAAAAACAGGGTCCAGGTCTGAACATCTCGCCGCACATACCTAACCATTTTTTAACCAAGTAGCCCCCCCCCCCCCCCCCCCCCGGGACGTGCTCAACCGATTGCTTGATTGTCTGCATCGAGTTTCATCGATGTTTAGTTTCAGAAAATTCACCAATATTATTTATCACAGCTTTCATTCTGTCTTTCTAAACGGTCAGATGAAAGGTTCTGTAAGTGTTGTTCAACTTTTAGGCCGATGTTTACGTAGCCTGCGAATACAGCCCCTTTTTGGCGCTCGATCGCCACAGGGGTTCGCCAAAAATAGATTTAGTAGTCTCAAAAGCAATGGTTGGGCTGCCTGTGAATGTGATAGATATATAGAAGTAGCCACATGTACCCCTAAGGGCACCTATTTTTTGTCTTGCCTCAGCTGAATGAGGAAGCTTGGGTTCCCTGTGTTTTTTTCCCCGCCATTTTGTTGTGACGTGTCGAGATATGCGCAGAAGGGGTGTGCGCATTGCAACAGTTCGTTGAAACGAGTTGCAAAAGAGAGACATTATATTTGAAGATCTTTGTTTTTCCTTATGATTTCTCGGTACCAATAGTTACTATTGACCTCATCGTCCAAAAGTATAATCATCAAACACACTAGTTTAGTTTCAATTGCTTAGAATGTATTCGAATCTAGGAATAATCGTTGTATTAGCAGCGATAGGGTGGACGCCATGTTGGTCGTTCTATCTGCCTGGCTTGGCTCCAGTATCGTATTGTTCAACGAGAAACGAAGAGCAAGGATGCAAGGTAAGCTTTCTACCTTGTGTTTGTTGTATGTATTCGTGATTATTGTACACGCTGTGTCGCTCTTACGCTGAATAAGCTTATTCAGTTAGTGCTAGACGCGTTTAAGCAGGAACGATATATCAGGATTGTTGAATGTTTTCTACGTCACTTGAATAGATTTGACATTTTTCGTTCAAAGACTGCTCTAACCTTTGCAAGGCAACTGTAATGTGGATATTAAACCTCGTGATTTCGAAGCCAAGCAAGTCTTGCATTTGAATTACGTTTGGACTTTACAAACGTCAAGTTTCTCAGGCCACAGCCTTGCTGTCATGGTTGCACATTACGCTTGTGGGACACGTATCGACTATTAAACAGTGTAATGATTATAGCATCTGGTAGTTAATGCATCTCATTAATTCAACACGAACTAACTAATTATCTCAAGGGACATCTGCATTTTCAGTATTTTAATACAACTATGCATATGAATGTAAAAAAAAAGTTTAACAATAAGAAATGAGTACAGTAAGCTTATTAAAGCTTACTGTATTTTGCTTCATTCTTCAAAGTGATACACTTCAACAGAGTTTGGTGTAGTAGCAAAGTTGTACATTGATAAAATTATTTATTAATAAAATATTTACGTATTTTCAGTCACAAATAGATTTATTTGTAAACCGCCTTGATTCGGTGGATTCTGTGATTCCCTTTGAATATTCAAGGTACGTTACTCATGTATGTTACAACATGACGGCAGACGTTGTGTACTAGTTACATTTATTGATGCTATATTAGCTGGTGATGTATTTAATAGTAGGTCTTGCAGGACATTGACACTTACCACACACATGTTCCATCGACTGGCTGTGCTCTCAGGATGAGAACTTAAAATTCATCCAAGATCTGTAAGATCTTTCACTGTTTGTTTACAAAGTCTTTTACACTTTTAGCTTTGATTTCTGCCAAAGAACTGAAAGGCTAAGCTCACCATCTGAGAACTTAGGGCAGGTACGGTAACAGTCATTTCATTTTGGTTACTGGTCCAATAATGTTTGTTATTATACATTGTACTCAGTATCTGTATTCTTATTGGTCGAGAGCCTACAGATAATTCTAACTATCAGTGCACGACAGCGATATTTCAGCGGTCTGATGGTTATCTGTAGGCAGTTATCTGCAAAAACGAGCCTGCGTAGGTCAGCGGATTGGTTGTTATCTGTAGGTTACTACAGTGCTGTCATTTTCATTCATTTGTTGTTGTTGTTGTTGGATTGCTTATATCTTTGTATTATGAGTCAATCCACATAGACAATGTATAATAAAACAATTATTGAATTCGGTTTTGATGAAATCCGGAATTATCAATGTCTCGGCAAATGTTATTAACCTCAGCCTACGGCTTCGGCCAATAACACTTACAATGTACCTCTACATTGATAATTCCGGATATCATCAAAACCTCATCCAATAATTGTTTATTGTATAGTTATTATAATATAGAGAAGTATCTTAGTATGATGTGTACACAGTTATTACATGTACACAATAATGCATGACCTTTTAGCTTGTGCTCTTGTAATCAAGAAGAATACAAGATGTTCTCATTACCCTCCTAGTTAACTAGCAACAAGAAACACACTTGAACCTTGTATATATGTAGTCACTAAAATGGAAATAAATCAAACGTTAAAACTATATTGCTTCCCAGGTTGTATTTGGAGACAGAATCACCAAGTCTGCTTATAATGTAAGTGATGTTGGTATTCTTGGTTTGCAATCAATCCCTTGAGAATCAAGAGATAAAGACACAGTGGCCATGTTGGTTGAACAAACCATAGACACTCAATTGCAAACCAGCAATAGTGTACACCACCTTTGAAGTATACATTTTGCACACTTCTCTCACCTTTATTAGCCAATGAGCTGTCAACATGGCAAGACATTGTAAATGTATCAGTCAAAAAGATAGCACAAGTCTGTCGCCTGTCGACATGGCGTGTTATATTTTGTTGTTTTAAGACAAGAAAATAGTACAAGTATAATCAGTCACTGTAATATACTCCAGTTTCAAGTTATTTAGACAATGCTGTACTCCTTGGCAAAAGACACATTTGTTCAGGCTTACAATGTAGCCTCAATTCAGTGTAAATTATGCACAAATACCGATGAGAATGCGAAAAAGTGTTGTCATTCAACAATAGAAACCATTTTAATTGCATGGGTTATTCTCTGGATTGGGGCTATGCCTGAGCAAATGCGTCTTTTGTCAAGGTGTACTGTACAGCGGTGTCTAAACAACTCGAAACTGGAGTATTGTCTACAGATGCACTAAACTAGAAGTTTATTCTAATATTGTTTTTTTGCTAATATTAGATAACGTTTGGTGTTGAATCAAAGTGCCAATTATTATGTACCAAAGAGTATGATTCTAAAAACATCAAAGACATGAGAAAGGTGGACTTCTTGAAAAATGGGATTGCGCTCAACTACCAAAACCACTGGTATGTGGCTATGTTTGCCATATTTATGTTATTTAACCAATATAGTTATACATACCAATAAACAAATAAATAAATACACTTTCTTTAAAAGTCGGTAGTGTTTAAGGTACCAGGGGACCTTCGTGACCACTGTTCACTGAAAGCCGCGTAGCGCGCTAACCACTCGTCCAACATGTATAAAAGTATACATTTTCTTAAAGCTGAATAAATGCAGATTCTAAATTTGCTGGAGATTATTTCCTATTTGGTAAATATTTTTTTGTTATTGCACATTTTAGAAAATTCGACCGGCTTTGTTCAAAAAGAATTGTGCACGCGGGAATTCAATCGATTTCTAAACGAAAAGTGCCATTGTAATGAGCACACTTTGTTCTAAAAAACCGTGTCTCCGATTTTTGATATGTTGCCTCGTTTAAAAGTTATTTGATGATTTATGTGTAAATCGCTTAAAAACACATTATTGAACTTTGACATCAAATATCTCCTCAACAAAAGCGTTTATCGGAAATCGGAGACAAGGTTTTTTAGAACAAAGTGTGCTCATGACAATGGCACTTTCCGTTAAAAAATCGATTGAATTCCCGCATGCACAATTCTCTTTGAACAAGGCCGGTAGAATTTTCTAAAATGTGCAATAACAAAAAATATTTACAAAATAGGAAATAATCTCCAGCATATTTAGAATCTGCTTTTATTCAGCTTTAAGAAAATGTATACTTTTGTACATGTTGGACGAGTGGTTAGCGTGCTACGCGGCTTTCAGTGAACAGTGGTCACGAAGGTCCCCTGGTACCTTAAGTAATCTTCCATGAGGCTGACGGTCCACACACACTTCTCATATTCTAAACACCCAACACTTATCTCACTAGTGGGGACACGACTCTCGCACTCACTTCTTACTACATTCTATGAATTCTAAACACCCAGCACTTATCTCACTAGTGGGGACACGACTCTCACACTCACTTCTTACTACATTCTATGAATTCTAAACACCCAGCACTTATCTCACTAGTTCATTTTTGATGGAGGGAGGAAAACCAGAGTAATAACCAATAAATATTATTATTAGTAGTAATTGAAATGTAGTTATAAGTGTAAGTGATCTCTGATCAAAACCTAAAATCTCTTTCACATTCTTTGAATTGAAAATGAGAGTTTGGATTGTGATCACATCACTTACATTGTCTTTTGCTCAAATCATTTTTGAAGAAGTGGACACACAAAGGGAGATTTTATAGCCAGGACAGACGGCTACTTTTGTCTGGACAGACAGTAGAATTGCACTGGTTGCTGTATTCTACTGAGAACTCTGAGCAAGGCGATCATGTATGTGGAACTTATGATATTTGCTCTCTAGGATTATTGATAATATGCCAGTTACCTGGTGCTATGATGTTACTGATGAAGAACGTAAATACTGCTCAACTGGGTTTCCTGTTGGGTGCTTTGTGACTGCCGATGGCCAAGCTAGAGATGCTTGTGTGACCAGTGTAAGTATTATGGCAAAACACAGGACCTTTGGGAGGTGTCCACTTATGAGAGGTATCCACTTATGGGAGGTGTGCACTTAGGAGAGGTGTCCACTTATGGGAGGTGTGCACTTACATGTAGGGGAGGTGTGCACTTATGAGAGGTGTCCACTTAGGAGAGGTGTCCCCTTATGGGAGGTGTGCACTTACATGTATGGGAGATGTCTACTTATGGGAGGTGTCTACTTAAGGGAGGTGTCCACTTATGGGAGGTGTCCACTTATGGGGGTGCCCACTTATGGGAGATGTCTACTTATGGGAGGTGTCCACTTATGGGAGGTGTGCACTTATGTGGGGTGCCCACTTATGGGAGATGTCTACTTAAGGGAGGTGTGCACTTATAGGAGGTGTCTACTTATGGGAGGTGTCTACTTATGGGAGATGTCTAGTTATGAGAGGTGTCCACTTATATAATTATGGGAGGTGTGCACTAGCTTACATGTATAGGAGGTGTCCACTTATGGGGGGTGTCTACTTACGGGAGGTGTCCACTTTTGGGAGGTGTCTGCTTAGTGTAGGTTTGATTTTATGTGAATTCATAGCATTGCAAAGCATTGTATGGCACAAGCCTCCTGGATGTACACCTTGGTAGATGTCTTGCGTAACAATTATTTACGTTAATTGTTGTTTATAATAATCATGTTCCAGACCAAATTCAACCAAGCTGACACCCACTATGTGTTCAACCATGTGGACATCGTCATCACCTACCACAGTGGTAAAGGGGAGGACTGGGTTGGTGCTAGGTTACTATCAGCAAAGCTTATTCCAAGAAGGTACTGGTCATAATTGTACAGGGTGCAGTAGTAGGCTGATTTAAACAAAAGGAAAAGAACTCACACCACTGTCCGACTAAGAGTAGGGCACGAAGTTCCCGGCATGACCTAATAAGTCCCAGAGGGCCACAGGGTCATCAGCGAAAGATGTGACGTGTTTACCCTGTTTAATAAAGTCGCTACAGGAAAAAGCTGTAGTGTCACTAAGCTACAGCTAGGCTAAAATCGTGAATGACTAGAGTTGAAATTTTGCTGTTTTGACTCCATTTAAATTAATAACGAATTATATAAATATTATTGGCTTCTTATCTACCTCGAAAATATAGTTAGAAGAAACAAGTTATTCTAAATGAAGTGGACGTGCAAGAACATTGTAAGTGATCTCTGATCAAAATATAAATTCTCCTTGAGATTCTTTGACTTTCAAAGGGGAATTTGGGTTCTGATCACAAGTTCTTGCACGGATCCTTCAAATGCTAAAGCACATTATGTACACATATATGGTACTAAAAATAATTACCAAAGGCCATACGAGGCTTACATGTACTTAATTGTGTCCACGTTGAATTTCAGCATCAAGCATGAGAAGCCCACTGAATGCAACGTCGAGAGCGTGTTGGGAATTCCTAATAAACTTAGTGGAGGTTTCAAAATCTTCTACACCTATTCTGTCAAGTTTGAGGTAGTGTTTGTTGTATTGCTTGCTTCTTTATCATTACGTCATGGTGTTAATCTTATTTGCAATACTCTATTAACAGGAGAATGATAGCCTAAAGTGGGCATCGCGTTGGGACTATATTCTACAGTCTATGCCGCATACAAAGATACAGTGGTTTAGGTAATTACATATACTACTAAGGAAATGACATAGGAAGGAAAGAAACACACTCCTGAAAATAATGAATGAATGAATGGATGGAAGAATGAATGGAAGAATGAATGGATGGATGGAAGAATGAATGGATGGAAGAATGAATGGATGGAAGAATGGATGGATGGATGGATGGATGGAAGAATGAATGGATGGAAGAATGAATGGATGGATAGAAGAATGAATGGATGGAAGAATGAATGGATGGAAGAATGGATGGATGGATGGATGGATGGATGGATGGATGGATGGATGGAAGAATGAATGGATGGATGGATGGAGCATGAATGGATGGATAGAAGAATGAATGGATGGAAGAATGAATGGATGGAAGAATGAATGGATGGAAGAATTAATGACAGGAAAGAAGGAAAACAATGCAGACATCAAGAGACAACCCAAAATGAATAAAACAAACCTCATTCCATTGTTTGTTTGCTGTTTAGTATCATGAACTCCCTGGTCATAGTGCTGTTCTTGTCTGGCATGGTCGCTATGATTATGCTAAGAACACTACACAAAGACATTGCAAGATACAACCAAGTTGATGCTGGGGTAAGAAGCAGCAAAATAACAAGTAGTTCCATGTATGAGCTCATTGTATACAGAACTAACATCACAACTGAATCATTGTAATTGCTGGTTAATTGCACACAATGAAATGATTAAGTTATTATTATTATTACATTGTATAATGACATGTTGGCCATATTGGTTCCAGATAACAAAGCATTCCTCATTAGCTTCTCATGTTTGTACCACCAACATTTGTGGCCATGTTAGATCCCGATAACAAAGCATTCCTCATTAGCTTCTCATGTTTGTACCACCAACATTTGTGGCCATGTTAGATCCCGATAACAAAGCATTCCTCATTAGCTTCTCTTGTTTGTACCACCAACATGGCTGCTGCGTTTTTGTACTGTTTGCAAACTAGCTGTGTATCTATATCCTCATTCATATTGAAAGACCCAACATTTTGTATTTTCCTCTAGGAGGACGCCCAGGAAGAGTTTGGCTGGAAGCTAGTCCATGGTGATGTGTTCAGAGCTCCCAGGAAGGGAATGATGTTGTCTGTGTTACTGGGATCAGGATCACAGATCATCATAATGACCTTCATCACACTGGGTAAGAATAATACTATTATTATTACACTTTGCAACAATACTCTCAACATACCAGTGAACAACAAATGTATCTACAGAATTGATACTTTAACACTGTGTAAAACGGCACTAAATGTTTTTTATTATTATTTATTTGTTTAACTGACGTTTCAGACGTTAATCCGTTGGAATAAAAGAGTGACCAGTGATCATACTATATTTACACTTGTTGTTGTAGTATTTGCCTGTCTTGGATTCTTGTCTCCTGCAAATCGTGGTGCACTGATGACCTGTTCTCTGGTGCTGTTTGTGTGCCTTGGTTCTCCTGGTGGCTACGTTTCTGCAAGAATTTACAAAAGTAAGATGTGATTTTGAGTTTACTAGATTGTGATCAATAAAGCCTTGATTGCACTGTAGTTGAAGCTGTAACTGGAAGTATGTTCATCGTTTTAAATACTTTACTACCGTAAAGTTCCGAAAGTTGCGAGGTCGTTACTTTCGAATTTAGCAACCTTAGGTAACTGTTACTTTTGGGGGGTCACTACTTTCAGGTGGTCGCTACTTTCGGGGTGCTAAAATCGTTAACTTTTAGGAGTCATAAACTGTACCGTGTACCTGAAATGACATCGTGTACGGTATTTTAACATTATTCACAGGCCGATCTAGAATGTATTTCATTGTGACTATTCCTTTTGTTACAACTATTCCTTTTGTTACATTTGCTTATCAGCTGGTGTAGCAGTAAATGTTGTGCCTCTTTACGTGCTGTTTGCTAGTGCTGTTCGTCATCTAATCTAATCATTGGGGGATAATTTTCAGGGGGTTGTCGTTACTTTTGGGATTTGTTAGCAAACATCAATTTTTACTGTTACTTTTGGGGGGTCACTACTTTCAGAACTTTACGGTATACAGTAAACTGAGTCTGCTGTTTGAGTCCATAATGATTAGTATTTGCAAGACTTACTTAATGTGTTCAATTAGCCCCAGGGCTGTGCCGTAATAACTGATAGGGACTAGTGTCTGCAGTAGCAAGGTGTCTTGATTGTACTTTGTTTTTGTTGCAGTGTTCGGTGGAGAACGTTGGAAGTCGAATGTGTTACTTTCTTCATTCTTTGTTCCTGGGTAAGTGTCACTTTTAATCCCTCTTTGTTGTTGTTTTGATGTATTAATTGGTTTCATTTTGTTCTTGCAGGGTTGTGTTTAGCATATTTTTCACTCTCAATCTTGTTTTATGGGTGGAAGGTTCATCAGCTGCAGTGCCTTTCACTACATTATTGGCACTCATTGCCTTGTGGTATGTAAGCCAGCATCTATGTGTGTACTGTGCAGAGATTACAAGCTGGCGACTGCCAGTCTCAAGTGGCTACTCTCAAAATCAAAAAATCAACAAAAAAAAAAAAAAAAACTTTCAAAATCAGCATCACCTACATTTTTGCCATGTTTGTTTGAAGCCTTTCAATTCTCATGGCTGCTTATTCCAGTCCGTTACCCCGCCTACTTCACATTCATTGATAACCCGGCTGATCATTACCATGTAAACAAACTAATAACACTGATGTTTACTTTCTCTAGGTTTGGTATCTCTGTGCCGCTCACTTTCCTTGGCGCCTATTTAGGTTTCAAGAAAATGGTAAGTACATGGACAGTCATTTAGTTAGAATTGAAGGGCTCCCTGTAAGAACAGAGTAAGTGACTTGTGATCAAAACTCAAATTCTCCTTTGAAATGTAAAGAAATTAAAGGAGAATTTCGATTTTGGTCAGTGATCACTTACACTGTTCTTACACGGAGCCCTTCAATTACAACATCTTATAATTATAAACATTTTAATAATATTGATATATAGAACTAAAATAATATAATACTCTAAAGTGCTTTACAAAAAATATTAAGAAAATATTGTTAAAAAAGTACTACCCTTGGAAAGTAAAGACTTTGCTTACTTACTTACATTTGGACATGAAATTATTATTTTTTTAAACCTGAGATGCTAAAGATAAATAAATCCATTGAAGCTTAACTGTTATATTTCGTTATACAGCCCATTGAACAACCAGTTCGAACCAATCAGATTCCAAGACAAATTCCTGACCAGGTGAGAGTTACTACCATGTATAGCACAATACCTACCTACATTTATACAGCTGTGTGTCCATCCTTATACAGTTGAACCTCCGGTTGCGACCACTCTCATAAGCGACCACTCTCGTAAGCGACCACCTCTCCTAAGCGACCAGTTTTCCAAAATACCAAATTTCAGTTCCAAGCCAAATCACTACATGGTGGGGAAAGAAAGACCCGAAATCAGCCAAACAAGTTTTCGATATACAGTTTTAATCCAATCAAACTGAAACTTGGCAACATGATAGTACATGACATGACAGTTGGTTCTATGGTTTTTGATTTTTTGATTTGCATGATTTTGGCGGGAAAATGACGTTAAGAAAATGCCAACAAATTTTGAAATTCAGATATACACTAATTTGATCGCTACATTCGAAAGAACATCTTAAATTAGAGATATAACTGAAACAATATCTCAGATATCATTATTCAATCCAAAGATATGATTTTTTGAAATTTGAAATTGCCGCCATTTTGTGCTATTTTTAGAAACAAAATGGTGTGCCGTGCGTCTCATAAGCGACCACAAGCTTGACATTTTGGGTGGTCGCTTACAGGAGGTTCGACTTTGTAATTGTGAAAGAATGCCTTGTTAGATCCACTTTTACAAAGTACAATAATTACTGCTAATCAAGTGTGAGGAGAAAAAACAGTGGAAATTGTAGAAGATTACTGACTATATTTTTGTATATTTTCAGAGCATTTATACCCGTCCATTGCCAGGCATTGTAATGGGAGGTATTCTGCCTTTTGGATGCATATTTATCCAGCTTTTCTTCATTTTGAACAGCATCTGGTAAGACTTCACAAGTTTATAGACTGTATCTGTCAGTATTCTATTCATAGACCGAATGCAATAATGGCATCCAATATTTCAATTGCCATTGTTCTGGACTGACTAGCCTCGTGTTCATGTGGAAACACAAAAGCATTTTCACCTGTATGAGAGGCTAGTCAGTCCAGAACAATGGCAATTGAAATTGGACACCATTATTGCATTCGGTCTATTGCCTTGATAATCTGAGGGATTACTATTAGGATTTTATTAACATCAATGTGTATATTGATTTCAGGTCGCACCAGATTTATTACATGTTTGGGTTTTTGTTTGTGGTTTGTCTAATTCTTGTGCTAACTGTATCAGAAACTACAGTTCTTCTTTGCTATTTCCATCTGTGCGCCGAGGTAAGTACTACAAGAATGTCATCCTTTACATTACATGTTCAATGTCTTGGGCCAGGCCCCAGGGGGGGTACTCAGGGGTATCAGTGACGGGGAGGTGCGAATGAGGCCAAACATTTTAACCCAAAAAAAGTCCATTACGCAAAAACAAGACCCCAAAAAAAGTCCAACGGCCCAAAATCGTAACCCCAAAAAAGTCCAATTTTTCTCCGCATAAAATCGAGAACGGTAGGATATCATTGTTATCAACCCCCAAAAAAGTCCTTGACAAAATCTTCATATCAAAAAAAGTCCACCAGAAAAATGAAAACCCCCAAAAAAGTCCCAAGCCGCGAATTTCAAACCCAAAAAAAGCCTTCGCACCTCCCCGTCACTGATACCCCTGAGTACCCCCCCTGGGGGCTAGGCCCCGGTTGCATGAAAGGTGAATAGCACTATCCACCGGATAAGTCTTATCCAACGGATAAAACTGATGCAGTTATCCAATAAATTGTATCCATTGGATAGGACTTATCCAGTGGATAGCGCTAATAATTCACCTTATTGTGCAACTGGGGCCATTTGTTTAAACATTTGCTTAGAATCATGCTTAGGCATTTGATGGTATTAGTGTTGATCTATATTTTACCTTGATAGGACTACCATTGGTGGTGGCGGTCATACTTGACCGGTGGATGTACAGCCTTCTATTTCTTTCTCTACTCAATCCATTTCTTTTACACTAAGCTGACCATTAGTGGTACAGCAAGCACGTTCCTTTACTTTGGTTACACTCTTATCATGGTTTGGCTGTTCTTTTTATTCTCAGGTAGAACTGTTGTTGTACTACAAGTATGAAATATTATTAGAGTCGTTTTCGTATGAGTGGGAAACCTACGGTACGGAGTTACGGTCACGGCACGGAATCGAAGACATTCTATTCAACCAATCACAGCGCGGAAAATCATTGCTCAATCAATCAGAATGCTTGGATACCGCACGATGATGGCGCGATACCGTCACAGTATGGCACGAAGTGTACTGTAACTACTTCCCACTCATACGAAAACGACTTTTACTGAATTGCACCTGCTGTCCCCCTTAAGGATCATATCTACATTAACTAATACATATAACTAATATTAATATACATCAGTATCAATACAATGAAAGGAGATATCAGAGGTTAACCCTATCGAGGATATCTCCCAACAAAAAAGATAAACAAATGAAAGGAGATAAAATACAGAGGTTAACGGTATATATAATAAAAATACTTTATTCATATATATATTAATACATCACATGTATTTACTTATATTACATGAATTTTACTTGGAATGATATACGAGTCAAACAATCGAGAATATCTTTAACCAAAAAAGCACTAATAACTGATTCTATTTTCTTTATTGCCTTTTTCACTTGCTTTTTCTACATCAATATCAACACAATCGAAAGGTGGATTGAGCTTGTTTTAGAGGTTAACCCTTTGTATCTGAGGAAATAAACTTTTTCGGGATGGACACACCTGCTCGTCACATCAATACGGGCAGCATAAGTACTAATGGCTGAATTAAAGCGCTCTAATTGATTACGATTCATCTCTATTCTAGTGAAATCTAAACCCATGAAAACAGCTCTCCGACTTATAGTTTCACTTTTACTGCATTTAAGCACTGTTAAGTTAGTTGTAACTTTCATGGGTGTAGTTTTTGATAATACGTTACTGTATTTAATAGATTAGCCATTAAATCAAGGTATTTAATAAGCAATGAAAGGACATATCAGAGGTTAAAACCTTCCATCGAAGGTCTATTGCATAATAATTTACCGTACAGGGTGGCGAGTGGTCCCAAGGATTGTCAAAGAGTTTTGCAAAATTTACCCCACCTCTCAAAGTCAATTTGAAGCCTGGTTGACTGTTCCAGATCTCAGAGGTTAAAACCCCATGTTGCAGACTCTCGAAATCTACTTTTTACTATTCCAACAAAAAGATAAACAATAAGCACAGCTTGCCATTAATTATAAATTATTATTACAGTGCAATAAAGCTTTAAATAAATGTTGAAGAAGGTACGGACATATTTGTAGGATTAGTATGCTATTCTTCTGTTTCATTTCTTCATCTCTGGAGAGAGTTTGTAACTCACCCAATATATAAACTCTCTTGGCCCGATGTTTAGTAAATACGAGTCAAAAGCATAGTGTGTAGAATGAAACGTTAACACTGTAGTTTAAAAAAGGTTTTCGCACTAAAATTGACTGATTTTCTGGTATTTTCTTCCAGTGTTAGTGTTGCCTTTTTCACTTGCTTTTTCTTCATTCGCAAGATCTACAGCATCGTCAAGGTGGATTGAGCTTGTTTTAAGATGTTAACTTTTTGTATCTGTGGAAATAGAGAACATTTTTCGGGATGGACACACCTGCTCGTCACATCAATTCACGGGCAGCATAAGTGGAGTAATGGCCGAACGTTCTATCAATGCGAGGCGCTCTAATTGATTACGATTCGTCTCTATTCTAGTGAAATCTAAACCCATGAAACAGCTCTTTGGCTGCATTATAGTTTCACTTCTTACTGCATTTAAATGCACTGTTAAGTTAGTTGTAAAGCTTTCATGGGTGTAGTTTTTGATAATATCGTTGCACTGTATTTAATAGATTAGCCAGTTAAAGCCAAGGTTTTAAAGCTGTAAGCAACTTTCCACTACATGTAATAATAGATTAAAACTGGATTCCAGTATCAATATAACTTGCATAATGAGGATTACCGTACAGGGTGGCGAGTGGGCTCCCCTAAGGATTGTCAAAGAGTTTTGGATGAAAATTTACCCCTTGTACCTCTCAAAGTCTTGAATTTACGTTCAGCCTGGTTGACTGTTCCGCAGTATTCAGGTATATTCAAATGATATAATAATATTTGAATGTATTGCAGACTCTCGAAATCTACTTTTATACTATTCGCCACCCACGGCAAGTAATGTGATAAGCACAGCTTGCCATTAATTATTAATTATTATTACAGTGCAATAAAGCTTTAAATAAATGTTGAAGAAGGTACGGACATTATTTGTAGGATTAGTATGCCCTATATAGAGAATTCTGTTTGTCATTTCTTAGTATTCTCTATATAGAGAGACTAATGAATCCATTGTAAAGCACCCAATATATAAACCTCTCTTGGCCCGAGTTCTTGAAAGGCAAATTAGACCCTAACCCAAAAACCATTCATTTTGGATTAAGCCTAATAATCTGTCATTCAGGACGCAGGAAACGTCTGCTTGGGGTTTATGGGCCTTTCAAGAACTTGTCTGCTCATCTTTTCAACATGAAATATTTGAGCACACTTCAGAATCAAGTGAACCATAATTTTATATACATGTAGGTATATCAAGTTTGATGTCTGATCAGTGGACCCTCGAACAGAGTTCTCAGTGCATTATTGGAACTGATTTTACTTGGTTCTTTGGATGTTTTTGAAAATGCTGTTGCAGGATCACTTGGTGTATTGTGTTCAGCATTAGGTGTTGTACAAAATTGTACTGTAATATTGTGTGTCATACTAATATTGAACAATAATTATTCCCCGAAGTGGAGGTGAGTAGTGGAGAATATTTACCGAGCCGAGAGTTCTCGAGCGGCAAGGTAAATATTCACCACTACTCACCGACACTAGCTGAGGGGGATAATTGTTTTTTTAGTATTTACCAAATCAGTTGGATAAAAAATGACACTTTATTAAACAAACAAATTCGGAGACTGTAGCGAAGCGAGGTGCCATTTTGAATCTCATCCCAAAACAGTGAATAGCCAAGGATATTCCGAGTTATGGGAGCCAATCAAAACGCAACAAAATTGCTATCCACTGATTTGGTAAATACTAATATGTACTGTTCTAACTAACATTGTGGGTGTTGTACTAACTGTAATATTGTGTTTTATAACCCATCGATACATTTTTGCATGTAGCCATTGGTCAAAGACAAAACGGGTCACGTGGTACGATTTCACTGGCCGGATGTCAGGTAATATCCCCAGTTTTGAGATGATATCTCGCACTTTGGAGAAAAATGAAATCTAAATTGTAATGGCAGAACAACAGTCCTATTTTGGTGAGTGACCTGCAAATAAAGGTTTTGTTAGACAATGCAGTCTGTAGTTTTTCCAAGCCGAGTGTTTTATTTACAGAAGACGTACGTAGAAAATTTATCAAAGGGTTATAAAATAGATAAACCCCTTCTGGCTTACTGGTATATCGGCTGATGTCCTTGGCTTAGAGATGGTTCTCAAAATATCACAGTTGCCCTCGAAGCTTCGCTTCTTGGCCAACTGTTTATTTTTTGGACCATCTCTCAGCCGCAGATCAGCCGATATACCAGCCGCCAGAAGGGGTTTATTTACTAAGTACTAACTGTAACATTGTGGGTGTCTGATAATGGTTGTTTAACCTGTGAAAACTAGTCTGGCCATGGTTGTATGAAAGGTGGATAGCACTATCCTTATCCAGTGGATACATTTATTAGATAACAGTGTCAACTTATCCACTGGATAAGGATTTATCTAACAATAGTGCTACCACTCTGTGCAACTGGGGCAGGAGTGCAGACTGTCACTACCTGCGGAATATCATTAATAAAGAAGCAATAAATTTAATAGACAAACATCTTGGTTGTGTTTCACTGGTAAAGTGTCTGCACTCTAATAAAGCAAAACTACTGTATTAGAGACTGTGTTAGTGAATGGAGTGAATTTTCCCCGTTTTACTGTTTGATTGCAATAAACTGGCTGTGAAATAAAAATTAGATGTTAGTGTGTGTAATAGTCAAACAGTCAACTCTCTCGTAAGCGGACACCCTCGGGAATTGAAAAAAGTGTCCGTTAGTAGAGTGTCCGCTTATGAGAACTATTCCCGTACGGATAGGGTGGATCACGGGTTTAGCAGAGTAAGAGAAGGAATCCCTGGTACCCCATCATGTGCCCCGTTAATTCTATTTTTAGATCGAAGCTATTTTTTAGCTTTAGTTACCATGCACGCGCAACCACTCTTGACTGGTAGAATTTTAAAATACTCACCTCACTCTTGTTTTTCCTTTGTTTTTATTTTTTGCCATTAAAAAGAAAAGCAAAAGACTACACAGCTTCTGCTCCAAAATAACAAAGTAGTGCCACGATTTCTTGATGTTTACATCAAAGTCTGCACTGAATACAAATACAAAACTGAGCGAAACAATAGCAACTCTCTGAGAAAAGGCCACAATTTAATTCTCTAAGATTTATTGAAGGATTTTACGAATACTCAGGCGAATTAAGGACGTGCTACAAATAAGGCCACAATTTTTAAATTCTCTAATACCCCGTTCACACCAAACCTATGTTTAGTTAAACTGAGTTTATTCTCGCTTCTCTAATTCGAGGGCATTTGAACAAGAATCAAACTACCTGGAATTTTACTACTGTAACAGAAAGGACAGTTTACCAGCAGTTTTTGTGCCAAAGGTTGCATGGCGTTTAGTAAAATTTCCTAAACCCGTTTACGGTTAAACCACCTTAAACCATGTTTAACCTTGGTGTGAATGGGGTATCAGACTCATTGAAGGATTTTACGAATACTCAGGCGAATTGAGTTAAATTACCGGCACTTGTATAACAATACGAAGTCCAAGTTATTCTCAGTTGGAAAACACGAAGGAAACTTTACAAGAGCCAATGTGGACATGAAAATTTAATAACCATCTGCAGACAAGACGCCGGCTACAACAAAACGACTCCTTGGTCGGTTTTTCTGTCGAAGGACATGGCAAACTGAAGCTTTTTCCTCTATTTAGAATCTGTCGTTCAAGTGTCCCAAATTCACAATAATTTCAGTCATATCCCAAAAGGATAATTTGGTAAAATCCTTTATTGAGTTTTCGAAGTAAAAATTTGTAAAATGTTCGAGAAAGTTGAGAAGATTTGCTTCGCTCACTTCGCTCACTTTTGACTTTTCATATCAAAGCCGTACGTAACGGCCTGCGCGACCTCGCCTTATATGATCTGACCAATCACGTTCCGTTCCCAAAATAGATTGAGCATTCTAAAAATAGAATTAACGGGGCACATGATGGGTCAAGAGCCCAATACGGGAGATTCCTTCTCTTACCTCATTTTCTCTTGGGGAGAGTTAATTACGTTTTAATCGGTAGAGAAAAATAGCAACTGAACCGTACACCTTGCTTCCCCACGAACAAATGGAGATTTGACAAAACCGATCCCCACTGTTCTGTTGCTCTGTGAAAGGTCATATTTTTGTTGATTTATTGCAAATTTTAAAGACAAATTCCATTGCCGAAAGTCCATTATTATATGGTGTGTCCGCTTACGAGAGAGCGTAAACAAAAGAAAAATCCAATTTTCATTTTCAAAAGTGTCCGCGTCCGCTTACGAGAGAGTCCGCTTACGGGAATGTGTAAATACAGAGTTTGACTGGGAGGTAAAACGGGGATTTGAAAAGGTGTCCGTAAGTAGAGCTGTCCGCTTACGAGAGTGTCCGTTAGCGGAGAGTTGACTGTAGTCACAAAAGAAAACAATGGAAATAAAGTCTACTTGTGTCTATTAGTCTACTATTTCACGGGTTTAGAGTGATTCCAATAAATCTGGGCATTACTAACTACACTAATGCGCAATATTAGACATACATACATACATAAACTTTATTAACGTGTCATGACTTCTAGCATACCACAAGTGGTACACTAATCGGGGACACTTAATTAAGACATAATTATGTCTTGTTTTCTTTTGTTTTCTTTGCATCTAATAAACACCGACAGCTAATTAGTAGTGTCCAGGTTTATTGGAATCGCTCTAAGTAAAACCACTAGCACAAGCATAGTGGTTTTATTTAACCCATGAAATAAAATATAAGTTAATTGTCGAATGAAAACAAAATAGTGTGTAGAGTATACAAGGTGTGTTTATGGGTTTAGTAAAATTGCTCTAACTTGTGTATAATAATTATGTAACAAAGTCAGTTAAATAATAAAAGTTTCTGTCGTCAATGGATGTAGTAGAGATAGATTGGTATTAATAGAAGGTACAACTACAAACTGCATTTGCATCAGGCCTGTTTTCAGTGCAACAAAAAAAAGAGAGACTTCAAGACCCACAAAATTTTGTGAGACTGACTTTTTGAGGGGACCATTCAACACCCCTAATTGATGTAGAGATGGTCGAGGTAAGAGCATGATATACCGGTAGTTGCTGTAGCTTAAATTCACTGGTATTCCTAGTAGGTACAACTACAAGAAAGCATTTGCATCAGGCCTGTTTTCAGTGACATAAAGCCTTATGTTTGCAATAGTACATTAAAGTAGCAACAACAATAGACCACAGCATCCCAAAGATTTAGTATAAACAGCTTTTTTAATACACCTTTCACTATTACTCTGATGCTGACTGATAAAATGACATTGCGTACAGCATTTTATAATATAGTATATATATATAAAGACTGGTTAAAAAATAAATAACTACAACACAACTAAGCATTATGCTCATTTCTTCCACTGTCTGTTAGTAGTATCCAGTGACGGGAAAGAAAATGACAATGTAGTAATCGGCAAAATAATGCTTGGAAAAATAGAACTAAAACTAAAACAACGGAGTATGTATATATCACAAGATAGGTGTTCTGATGATTATAACTTTTTATCTTGCCTTCTTCAATCCTTCATCTGATGGATATGGCCTAGGGGGTATGAATATGGCTTAGAAGTTGTATGAATACGGCCTAGGGGTGGTATGAATATGACCTAGGGGTGGTATGAAAATGGCCTAGGAGTGATATGAATATGGCCTAGGGGAATAATGTATATGGCCTAGGGGGATATGAATATGGCCTAGGAGTGGTATAAATATGGCCTAGGGGTGGGGAATGACAAAGTCAAGGCTACAAAACTGAGATATCATGACTCGAGAAAAATGTCAAGTGGGACAAAAGTTCTGTTTTTCCCCCTTCCATGCCATTTTTCTCTTCTTTATATTATTGTTGTATTTTGTGGCGAATTAATTTAAAAAAAGCGATACAAATTTGAGACTTCAGAGTAAATTATGTGACACTCCTAACATTTGAAGGGGTCTGTGCAAGAACGATTAAAGTGACTTGTGATCAAAATCCAAATTCTCCTTTGGAATGCAAAGAGCTTGAAGGAGAATTTAGAATTTGATCGGAGAGGGACCCCTCCATACTACCTCAGCGTTTCAGCTCCAACTAGAAATAATATTAACAAGTTTTGAAACAAGAACATCTGTATAACTATATAAAAATCTTGTGTCTGTATATGTCTATATTGTGTTTAAAAATAGCTCTTGGAAAGTGTTAACTACAGTGCTGGGATGTCAAGGCTGCTTTCATCTCCCTGGAAACAGAAATAACAGATATCTGTAAATTTTAAGCTGTTTTCAAAGTCCCTCAACTCCAAAAATATCATATATAATAAAAATAAAAAAATAAAAAAAATGAAAAAATTATAATTTAAAAAAAAATTACTCTCAAGTTTTCCTAAACATTATATTGTCTTCTGAGTTTTGGATTATGTTTGTTTGTAGCTGGAGGTAAGCACATTGTATAGCCGCCAAAGAACATATTCGAGCACCCGTGTAATGTTGTTATTACCACCGCTGGTCACACTGTGCTTCAAAAATCGTCTAAGCTAACAGAAATCTTGATTGTGGCCAATATCAAAATCCGCCACAGGAACCCCATCTCAACACAGGAAGCCCAAGATTAGATTCACTGCTCACAAAGGCTTTAGAGTTACACTGGTAGTACATTAGAGACATTGTCACATACTGTGCTTTTGTTATCCTGTGAATCATCAAAAAGACCCTCTGGAAGTTTGCGTCTTTCTCTTCGTACTTGTATTGGTGCTTTCTACAAAAACATGATTAACTTGTAAATGTGACACTAAGCCAGCTACCAAAGCTATTAAGCAAGCAAGCGATGGACTACCACGAGAGAGCAAAGCAAACATGCACATGCATATTTGGCAATAACCACTGACAAGCTGTCCATTCTCCAGTTCTCTTGATGCCATGCTATTGCGAGACAGCATTACGAAAAGTACAAGGTTCTACTTTCTTGCAACTTGCAATTTTCCTTGCATTTTTGTTGTGTTTACATACAACTTTTTCCACAACTTTTATTGCAGTGGCATTCGGTTGCCGTGTGCTACAGTAGCTTAAATGGATAATTCACTACTGCAGGCCAATGTTTATCACAATTACGTACCTCTGTCTGAAATTCAGTTTCTTCTTCACTTTCAAAATCCTTTATCTCGCTGTCTTCATCCCCGTTGTCATCTTCTAGTCTAGAATGCATGGAAATGACCATTATGTGAATATACATCCCTTGAAACCTCAAGGCTTTAACACAGGAACCTTAATAAGCCGGAGTTCGGAGTTCGGAGTTTAAGAATAAGGTTTAGTGTGCATGCGATTTTATTCCGAATTTATCACCTTCTTTTGTTAACGTTTGTTAATAAATTCGGGATAAAATCGCATGCGAAATTGAACTTTATTCTTAAACTCCAAATTGGCTTATAAGCATTAATGGAAGGCAATCCCTGTCTCATCTCTATTCAATTTACACTTTTATCTGTGAGTTGTCCCCCCTGCCTCTGGACAAACATTTCTGACAGTTGCCCCTCCTATCAACCTTCACACTACACCACTACTACAGTGGAGACCCAGAGCTTTCAAATCTGTCATACTAATAATACTACTACTACTACTACTACTAATAATAATAAATAAATAAATAATAATAATAAAGACTGTCATACTTTTATGATTACACTTACAATGTTTTGTCTCTGTCCTTTTTACTATAACTTAACCGTGGTCGTTTGCTTGCTTTAGTCTGACTTGCTAGCCAAGATCTCTGTGACGAGGCAGGCATACTTGAGCTAGGTACAAAGGAAGCCAAGATTTCAATCTAGGAATAAGTTACTAGAAGTATTCTGAACTAAAAAAAAGTATTCTGAAAAAAACCCTGTATTGTACAAAATAAGATGTATCAGTTCGTGTTATAAAAAAAAAAGTATTCTGAAGAAAGAGATCTTACCTTTCAAAGTCGTCATCTTCATCAACGTTACCATGTCCAGATTGTTCTGACTCAGTTCTTTTTCTCTTCTGTTGTTGACTACCATCGTCCAGCCCACTCTCTTCACCTGAATCTTCCTGGTCATCCTTCTCCACCTGTGGTGCTTCCTCGGAGCCATGTACTTTCTTGATTCTCTTCAGAGGGGTTTCTTCATCTGCGCTATCCTCTTCGTGATCGGATGAGGGAGCTGCTCGTTTTGTACCCTTACCTTGTGCAGCAGGTTGTTGCGTTGGAGATTTTCGTCGACGACTACGAGCACCCTTGGATTTGTCTTGCTTGGGTTGTTCTGTTTCTTCTATAATAAATAATAACAAGACAGTTACAGTACTGTTACCACCACATGCAAGACTCTACATCTAGAAGCTGCTCGTTGACAAACGTTTTACCAGTTAAACTAAATAGCTGTGACTATAATAATAATAATAATAATAATAATAATAATAATAATAATAATAAAATAATAATAAATAATAATAATAATAATAATAATAATAATAATAATAATAATAATAATAATAATAATAATAATAAATAATAATAATAATAATAATAATAATAATAAATAACTTTTATGACTTTTGTCTCAAGGCTGCAGAGAAATGCTGATGGTGCTAATTAATTTTTTTTTTTTTAAATGATGGTGGTAGTTGTTGTATATAAGCACGGAGCACAGGGGTATGGCTATAGCCCTAGCACTTTTTTGACGTGATATGATATTGAACATAGCTGAGATAGTTACACATGTCGACAGCGACATTTGACATCTAGAGCGCAGTCATTACATGTATATCGGTGGGAAAAAAAAGTTAGTAATTAATGCCTCCAAACTATCAACTAAATAGAAACTAATTTCACCATAAGAACAATAAAAGAGGCTGTGAGGAATGATGTTATGGTTCAATGATATCACCTACTTGTCTAACTAAATAGAAACTAATTTCACCATAAGAACAATAAAAGAGGCTGTGAGGAATGATGTTATGGTTCAATGACATCATCTACTTGTTCATAAATAAAAACAATTAATCAATACTTCTTTGATTTTGTTTCACGGATATAACATTCTATTGTAAACTTACCACTAACATTTGGTTCATTAATGGTTGTGATGATGATGTAGTGTGATATCCTACCTTCACCCTCTGGGTTTCCTAACAGATTGTTTCTGTAATTGATTAACGGACTCCATTCATCACCTTTCAATTTTACAAGTTCACCTGCTTCCTTTTCAAGGTATTGCAAGCTAGAACGTAAAAAAGAATATGTGATCCATCCATCCATCAAACCAACCCTCCATCCATCCAACCATTCATCCAACCAACCATCCATCCAACTGTCCATCCAACCATTCATCCATCCATTCATCCATCCATCAAACCAACCCTCCATCCATTAATCCAACTATCCATCCAACTGTCCATCCATCCATCCAACTGTCCATCCATCCAACTGTCCATCCATCCATCCATCCATCCATCCGATAAAATTCAATGAATCAAGTCAATGAATGAAAGTTAATGAATCAATGAATGAATCAAGAAGCATACTCAAGGATACAGTGGTTTTTGTCCGGCGCCCAGAAGTCATCCGGCCAAGAGAACCGCTGGATAAGTTATCTGCTAGTACGAGTTCTGGCCAGGTGACTTCGGAGAGCCAGCAAAAACTGCTGGATCCTCAAGCATGATCAAGAAGCTAAGCTAGAGGTTTTCAAACTGGTTTGTGATGTAGTGCATACTTACACTCCACTCTTCCCTACTTTGTCTTGTTGAATTAAACGGAAAGTGAACTCATTCAAGATGTCCAGGAAAGTAAGGTTTGGTGGTGAGCCATTGCCTTTCTTGGGTGACTGCCGTTTACTGGGCGGCTTCAAAGCATAATGTATGCCCTCTCTGCAAAATACATTACATTGAATGGTTATTGTTTAATGTTTAATAACTCTTTGTCAACTATACAACCTGATACAGTCATTTGCAAAAATTCTGGCCGCCACAGTATATCAATATATCAATATATCGGGTGCATCACTAATACTATTAAATGAAGCAAAATTTACAAACAACAAACGTAAGACTAAAATAAACATTATACTAAATATTTCTACCAACTTTGCTGGCGTTAACCCACTTTAAGGGGAATTTTCGATTATTTAATTACCCATAATGCACCTGATATATTGATATACTGATACTTCGTAGCGGCCAGAATTTTTGCAATTGACTGTATAACATTTATTAGTGTAAAGTGTACATTTATAAAATAAAAACTTCCATTCCATATAATAAATGCTGATTGGGAGCTGCCGTTATTAGATGTCCTCCATTAATTCCCTGTCCAAACATCCTTTCATCCACCCCAGACATAAAAAGTTATACAGTGCGCCTATCAAAACTATGACCACCTGTAATGTCTTGACACACTTCTGTCACCGTTATTAGCCAATCAGCTTCCAACACGGCGAGACATTGTATTGTTTCAGGTCGAGACAGAAGTGTGTGGATATGGTCACGGTGGTATGTGGATATGGTTTTTAATCATTAATAATAATGAAATAATAATAATAATAATAAATTCTTAGAAAAGCGTATTCCATATGAATCTCACCGTACTGTAACATAACTACGGTATCCATTTTGTAAGTGCTTATTCAGTCAATGTTGTCGAGAGAAAAAAATAAATAAGTTATTTACCGACTTTAGGTCGGTCCGTATAGTGAAAAACTGTGCCCGAGGTCTTGAAAGTGCTGACCGAGGCCGAAGGCCCAAGGTCTGCACTTTCAAGACCGAGGGCACAGTTTTTCACTATACGGACCGACCTAAAGTCGGTAAATAACCTATATATATACAGCAGGACAACAGTACCTGTGTAGCTTAATAAGTGCTTCTCTTGCTTGTGACTTGGTAGTATCTACTCCTAGGCTCAGTGCAAACCTGTGTGCCAGGTCCTGTGATAGGAATCAGTTATTAGTAAAATTAGAATAATATCAATATGTAATGTTTGGTTGTACGTAGGATTCATTTCTGATCAAAGACATTTCATCTATTAGAGTGATGGTACTTAACCCGTGAAACAAAATCTAATAGTTAGTGACTAACAGTCAAATCAAAACAAAAGAAAACAATGGAATTAGTGTCTAGTAATATCTACTTGGCTAATATCTGTTTCACGGGTTAAGTGCCATCACTCTACTTACATATTTTTTATCATTCATTTAATTCTTTCATTCTTTCATTCACCCATTCATTTATTCATTCATTCACCCAATCTACCCATTCATTTATTCGTTCATTCACCCATCCATCCATCTATTCATTCATTCTTTTGTTCAGTCATTCATTCATCCACAAGAGACCATAACCTAGTTCATGGTCTGTTGTTCATCCATTTATATTTCATTTCATTTCTTTTCCGTAATCTTTCTTAGTAATTGCACGTCTTGTGATCAGTTGCACATGTTATCAGTGTTCTATGTTGTTTATTGTCAAGACCCAAAAGCTTGGAATAAAATTTCTACAAAACTCTTAAAAACGTAGATGAGATGTCTTTGATTAGAATCGTATTACTATTATTACAGTAGGTTTATAATACAAACCCTGATAAGACCAAAGTCTTCTGATTTGACATCAACTTCTCCTTGAAAGTCATCTTTAAGACATACGAATTCCTGAAAGAATTGAATATTTAACAAATTGAAGATGGTTTTGAGTTGTCTGTACTCTTATTGACACACACTTGACGTCATAAAATGTTCAAAACTCAAGTGGAATCACGAGCGTAGCAAATGATTTCACTGCCAAGTTTTGGACATTTTATGACGTCAAGTGTGTGTCAATAAGAGTACAGACAACGATAAAACCATCTTCAATCTGTTTTTTACAATAACAAAGTCAAAAAGCATCCAAAAACAAGGAAAAAGTTTGAAAGAAAAACTGTTTCAAGCGCGCGCTGGCTCCGTGCGCGAGCGATTTGTCATACAGTGTGTCTGTACTCTTATTGACAATGGCCAATCAGATTGCGAGATTTCGCTCTGTTATTGTAAAATTCAATATTTCTTCCTCTGATAATGATATATCATTTCTTTATTATTTCCTTCTGCAAATAACATGTGTGATACAGCATCATTTCAGGCTCCAATAGACCTTGATATGATGATGTGTCAGGCTAGTAACATTCAATTGGTTTTCCCTGTTGTGTTTTTGAATAAAATAAAGAATAAAATAAAATAAATAAATAAAGAATACAATTTTAGTTGAAGTGCACACTCTACTAATGCAGCCATATCAGATACTTAGCTGACTAATAACCTGGGCCCGGTTGTTCGAAAGGTGATTAGCGCTAATCCAGGATTAAATCTTAAGAAAACTATTGACGCTAATCCAGGATTAGCACTAATCACCTTTCAAACAACCAGCCCCAGGCTTTATACCATTTCTACCAATGTCCAATGGTGCTTTACAATTATTTTACTTCTAAAAACTGGTACAAAGTTTCTTCCAATACTTACCTGTTGAAGTGATGTAAGTAATGTTTTAGCATACATCGTCTTGTGAATCTCTTTACACTTGTTCATTGTATGCTTGATGACGTCACCATAGTCACCAAATGCCTAGTAACACCATATTACACAGTGGTCATTAGAATTACACAGTTAAGACCACCTGTCATTAGAATTACAGTCATCATTGATGCTACTTGGCAAATAGGCCTTTCAGCAGCGGTACCCCTTATTTTGTTCAAAGATCTCTTGTAGTAGGACGGCACATTGATGAAGGGGGGGGGGGGGGGGGGTAGAGTGAGCACTATCTGGTATATCACATTTGGGTGAAGGACGTTCAATAATTACATTCATAATGTAACAAGAGCCATTATCGTAACATTACGTACCTTGTTTAAGAAGGAAAAGATAGGAGCGACCAAAGCCATGCCAAATACATTATAGATAACAAGCTTGCCAAATCCAGCTAACAGTGTTCGTTTCTTGCTGAGCTCTTCCACCTTCTCATCAGTTTGGTCCTCTGAAATAAACAACAAATCAGAAATAGTCAAACTAATGGACACCTCCTGTAAGAGGACCCCAAAGAACGTTTCTTTCTCCTCTGAAACATCATGCCTGTAGGACTTTTCGATTCACAGCATGAGGTCATGAGGGTGTCGAAACGCCCAATACCATTGTCTCTCATTTTACTTTTAAAATGTATTTCAAAATCACTACTTAATAATAGTAATAATAATAATAATAATAATAATAATAATAATAATAATAATAATAATAATAATAATAATAATTTATTTGTATAGCGTATTTATCCTATACGCCCAAATATGCTTTAAAATGAAACAAGATATGCCTAGAATGATTATAGGAATAAAATCCTCAAGAATATAAGTAGGGAACTAAATAACTAACTAAATAAGATTTTTGGGATGTTATGGGAAGTTCTACTGGAGAGACATACCATCTTCTTCCTCATCTTCATCTTCACTGATGTTTGCAAAGATGTGGTTGACAATGAAATCACGGCAAGTAGCTTGGAAGGAAACACTAGGTGTATAAACCAGTGGTGCAAAAAGTGATGCTGTGGAAAATAGTTTATAAAGGTTGACTGGAGTATTATATCATGTTATGACTGCAGTAACTGATGCCATCATCATCATCATCATTATCACTCACCACCACCACCACCATCATCATCACAACCACCACCATCATCACAACCACCACCATCATCATCATAACCACCATCACCATAACCACCATCACCATAACCACCACCACCACCATCATCATCACCACAACCACCATCATCATCACATCCACCATCATAATAACCACCACCATCATCCTCATAACCACCATCATCATCACAACCACCACCATCATCATAACCACCACCATCATCACAACCACCACCATCATCACAACCATCATCATCACAACCATCATCATCATAACCACCACCATCATCACAACCACAATCATCATCACAACCATCATCATCACAACCATCATCATCATAACCACCACCATCATCACAACCACAATCATCATCATCACAACCACCATCACCACCATCATCATCACAACCACCATCATCATCACAACCACCACCATCATCATCACAACCATCATCACCACAACAACCACCATCATCATCACCAACTTAGTACCATCATCATCCCTCACTATCACCATAACCTTCATCATTTTGCCTATCGATATATACTTACACTGATTTTTTATTTGTTCTGCAAACACAATCAGCAAGTCACAAACACAGAGAAATGCCTAAAAACAGAGAGCAGACATCATTTATTATCTACATTAATTCAATGTCATGTTGTTCATTATTATCTTTATAATCATATAATTTTCATTATTCATCATTTCATCATCATCATCCATTATTATCATCATCCATCATCATCGTTATTATTCATCATCATCATCACCATCCATCATTATCCATCATCATCATTTATAATATTATTCATCATCATCTATCATCATCATCCATTATTATAATAAATTTTATTATTCATCATCCATCATCATTATCATCATCATTTATCATTATTATTCATCATCATCATTCATTATTATTCATCATCCATCATCATCATCATCCATCATTATAATAAGTTGTATTATTCATCATCCATCATAATTATCATCACCCATCATCATCATTTACAATTATTATTCATCATCATACAAGAAACAAACATTCTGTGCAATACCTCTGTTCGGACTTCAATGTCACTATATCCCACAAGATCTTCACATTGCTTCATGAATGTGGAAGTCCATTTCTTTAACTTTTTTAACTGGGACTAACAAAGTAATACTGTCAATGACTACACAAGATGTCCCAGTGGGGGAGGGGTGAGGGTATTGGTACCTACCAGTAATACTGTCAATGACTACACTACACAAGATGTCCCAGTGGGGGAGGGATGGGGGTATTGGTACCTACCAGTAATACTGTCAGTGACTACACAAGATGTCCCAGTGGGGAGGGGTGAGGGTAATGGTACCTACCAGTATTACTGTCAGTGACTACACAAGGTGTCCCACTGGGGGAGGGGTGAGGGTAATGGTACCCACCAGTATTACTGTCAGTGACTACACAAGATGTCCCAGTGGGGGAGGGGTGAGGGTAATGGTACCTACCAGTATTACTGTCAGTGACTACACAAGATGTCCCAGTGGGGGGAGGGGTGAGGGTAATGGTACCTACCAGTAATACTGTCAGTGACTACACAAGATGTCCCACTGGGGGAGGGGTGAGGGTATTGGTACCTACCTTGTCTGGATGGTTAGGATCCAGTCCTGTTAAAGTCCACAATAACAAACACTGCATACTGTATATAGTAAGAATAAGAATCTGAAACCAAAAGAAAAATATATAAATAAGAATTTAGAATACAATTTTATATTATCACTAGGTGTTTTAACTGGCCAGTAAATTGGTCATTACCGTATTCTAAATCAAATCAAAATCAAATCAACAACTTTATTTAATCACGGATAATTATAATAATAAAAATAAAAATTCTGCTGTGTCTGTTGATGTAACTATGGATACTTACATTATCTGGAACTGTTTCCTGGCCTGATATTGCACATTCCATTATATGGTGCAGGTTGTCATATAGTTTCCATTTCCCAAGATCATGTGCTCTAGAAGCATTAAAAGTAACAATGAATAATCATTAATAGACTGAAATAATTATAGATTTATAACTATATAACAACAACAGGGGAATTAATAGATGATTTTCATGGCGTCATTTCATCACAACTACCAGAATTGCTTTGGGAATTTTTCTATCTTTTTCAGATTTTTATTCCCTCATGAAAATAGCAAGACATTATTGGTACTAATTAGCCACTATCAAATCAAGCAGGAAACTGGGAATGAGTTTATTAAAATTAATGTAATTACGAAATTAAGTTTATGACATGAAACAACATGTTGAAATTATTATCTGTGCAAAGTTTGATGCGATTTGAGCAAATTCTGTCGGAATTATAAACTTTTGAAATTGTGTTGTCCAGCCAAAGTTTTACAGTGAATGTATGGTTTGATGGACAACGTCAAAAATTTACAGAGTTTGTATGGGAAAATAGACATCTTTGATGCCCTCTAGCATCGTCAATATTAAGCCGAAATTCACCAAACTTTGCAGACTAGCTAAGTTTGATCTGCTCTCTCAGAAAACGATGCCTAATTTTACTAGTATCAAATTGAATTAGTTTTATGGACTTGGTACCAGTCCCCTGCTCATTTTGGTAATGGCTAATTATCTGCCTATGATGCCATCATGCAAATGGACTATTACAACATGCTTACTTATAGAATGATGAAATCTTTTCCAGGCTTGAAACCAGTGCAAATCTGTCCTCATTCTCTTCGTCATCTCCATCCTATAAAATTGGTAGTACATTCAGTTGAAAATTACAGTATGTTGTACATACGACACCTATCAGTAAAGCTAGAACATAACATTGCATCTTGTAGATGACTAAGTTAGTGACATTCATGTGTAGATGACATGAAAGAGAGTACCTACAACTCACCAGTAGTAGTACCCGTAGGGCTCAGGCAAACAAGGAAAGATTGTTATGGAAACATTGTGTCTCGTTAATATACTTCCTGGGTGAACAAATGAGCGGGCAACAACACATTCGTAGCAGAAAGAAATATGTTTCTGAGATTTTTCATTTACATTTTTTGTTTCCTGTTGCACTTGAGCTAATGAGGAAACATTACGTGAAAAGTTTTCTTGTTTGCCTTGGTCCTAAAGACGTAGCCTTATTCCACTGATAATGGTCACTGACGCAAGCATTATGTAGTATTAATTATTAATTAAGTATTAATTCACTAGGGGTATCAAATGGTCAAGACGAGACTTTGCAAGACAAGGCATATTTTTGAGATCCCGAGATGCATTTTCACCGATTTCCTATGTTTTCAATATTTGAGACTCTGAGACGGCTTTTTGCAAAAAAAACCTGACTCTGACTTTTTGAGTGGACCATTCGACACCCCTTTCACTGTGATAACGGTCACTGATGCAGGGATAACAACCACATTTTGTTTATTTCCTTGTGCATGCACTTATGCTTGTGTTGTAGAGAAAACCAGGCTGAACAAATGTTACACAGTAGTTACAACATAATTATGATAGACATAATACATACAACTTCAAGACCCTTGTTTAAACTCTTTTTGAAGGTTTCAACAAACTCATCCACTAGTTTATTTCTTGCTACTTCCTGTGGGAAAAATAAATGGGAAAGAACGAATGAAAACCAAGCAACACAGGCTAACCGACGAGGGGAAATGGAAAAGAGGGAGACCCAAAATCAACTGGAGATGATCTACACTGTAGAGCTCAGTGGAAGGGGTGGGGTTACTTGTGGGGTTCAGTGAATAGCCCTATGCCTTCATGGGTGTGGAAAGGAACAATGATGTTTCCTAAATCGAGTCTAGTGTCAACTTACAGCAGTCGTGCTGAGAATGCACTCATTGTCTGTTAATGTTCGATATGTCTTGGCACATTCTTGTAATATCTGCAATAAACAGGAAAACAGAACTTTGTAACATCACTGTCTAATCCAAACAAATCTCTGTTCTTGAATTTTACATTCCTAATATTTCCTCGAGTCCTAACAACACAGTACACACTGTGCTGGGGCAGGTCCAAGCCCACAATTCACTTTATTCCATCAAATAAATTAAACGTACATCACGCAAGCAAGGACCACAATGGCCTCAATGTGACACTTCACAACATATATACCCTAATTTACATAACTCGCTCCAGGACCTCTCGTCCATGTAGGAAATCATTTTCCTCTCCATTACCAACTCTCTACGATCGTTGTCCATTACAAGAGAAATATATTTCCCATTAATTGTTTCAGATGTTAGGTTTGGACTGCATGAAGAATTTCTAGGTTTTGTATAGTGTGCCTAGCGAGCATTACTTACTGTGCTGTCTGTGTACTTCTCTACTACTCCATCCAACTGACTGAGAAGTTCATCCAAATACTGAAACAAAATACATATACAATGTATAGAATCTAGCTTTGAACATTTGTTGTTGGTTATCCTTGAGACAACCATAATGTCTGTGGTTAGCGCGAGAAAGCGAGAGCGGAGGACCAAGGACCGTCTGAAAATCAGGCTAGTGCTAGGTTGCCCAACCACCATTTATTTCCAGTTCAAATGCAAGGAATTAAAGTTACTGCTTGTGAGATGAATGAATGAATGAATGAATGCATGAATGAATGAACGAATGAATGAATGAATGAATGAATGAATGAATGAACTTTATTTAAACACGGAATCAAAATCACTAAAATTAAAATTAATTACAAAGTGCTCTCCCTTTGAGCCGTGTAAAAAGATAAGGTTGCCCCAGGGACAACCTGGCACTTACCAAAACCTGGTCGTCCAGAACCGGTTAATCTATCCATTGTAATGCTTTACTATTGAACATTACCTTGCCAAGCCTTCTCTGTCCATATTCCTCCAGATCAAAGCATTGAGGAACAGACACAAGACTCAGGACTTTATCACTATCTGTGCCGTACTGCAACAAAATAAAAACAACTTTAAACACTACAAATAATTCAAGACAGATGATGATGATAATAATTTATTGATTTACATTGCGCATATGATATGTTGATTTGATTAATCTCTGAATAGAAATAGATGAATGTGGTTTTACCTTTGCCAGGAGATCTGGTAATGTCTGCATGAAGTGTGCACTGAGTTCTTTCTTGTCACTGATAATTGTCTTCTTTTCTTTGTTGCTTAAAATCTGTGATATAAACATGAACCATTGGTTAATAGAACAATAGACTTGATGTTCTTGGGTATAGTATGGTACCATGGTATGGTACCATGGTATGGTATGGTACCATGGTATGGTATGGTACCATGGTATGGTATGGTACCATGGTATGGTACCATGGTATGGTATGGTACCATGGTATGGTATGGTATGGTATCATGGTATGGTACCATGGTATGGTATGGTACCATGGTATGGTATGGTACCATGGTATGGTATGGTAATATGGTACCATGGTATGGTATGGTAATATGGTACCATGGTATGGTATAGTACCATGGTAATGTATGGTAATATGGTACCATGGTATGGTATGGTAATATGGTACCATGGTATGGTATAGTACCATTGTATGGTATGGTACTATGGCATGGTACCATGGTATGGTATAGTACCATGGTATGGTATAGTAATATGGTACCATGGTATGGTATGGTACCATGGTATAGTTTGCCAATGGTAGGTACCATACCATGTAGATAGATATAGTGTTTTTACCTTTCTAAAAACTCTACCAGGAGGACCTTGACCAAGGGATGCTTGCTTACAGGAACTCACTACAATTTCAATTAAAGCTGCCTCTTCTTTGTCGTCTAAGCCTAAAACAAAACAATGCAATAGTTTGACGTTGTTTTAAGCTTCATGAAAGGTTCTCAGTAGATTTATAAACAACCACACCAAAACTTGGAACAGGTGTGTACAGTAATGACAACATCTTTATTTGTACAAGTTGACACACAGAGGCACATACAGTCAAACCTCTAACCTCTACTAACGGCCACCTCCCCACAATGGCCACCTCTCTGTAAAGGCCAGGTTTTTTGTCCCAGCGACCAGCAAGCCCATACATTTATTCGTTTTTAAAACCTCCACACAACGGCCACCTCTACACAACGGCCACCTCTACACAATGGCCACAAAATTTAGTCCCAAGGTGGCCGTTGTGGAGAGGTTCGACTGTATTACATCCAGGACAGACAGCTCTGTGTGTCTTGACAGATGGTGGAATTACACTGCTTGTTCTTCAGACAACCCTGTCATGTGGTACACAATCTGACGGCAAACAAGTTGTCTAACTGCAAAGGTTACAAGTGTGTAATTCTACCTATGGAGATCACATGCGCAAGAAGATTCATGTGATCTCTCTATGCAACAATGAGGACATCTCAATCAAACTTCACCTTACAGGTAAGGCTTGTTTAATTTGTAAATTCTACTAGCTGTTTTTCGTTTACCTGTTTGATCAGCTTTGTCCAATAACATATCTGTCATCAGTTTCCAATCCTAATAAACATCAAAAACAGGACAACAAATCAATCACAAACAAAACCACAAACTCCTTGATGATGCACCCTGCCAACTGGTAATGAAGGAAAGCTAGTTCTGCACAGATTAAGTAAGCATGTTATTATACCTTTATAACAGGCATTGTGTTCCATAGGCTGTCTACAAGATATGCACCATGGTGATGTACTTCACTGCTGATAAAGAACTCTAACAGCTTCTTCATTTGGATGACTTTGGACTCTTTATCAGACTTTTTACTTCCTAAATTGAAACAGAATATGGTTATCACTGCAACAGCCTGTGGGTGGTAGGGTGTGCTTCTTTACATCAGCATCATCATCATGGTCATCATCATCATCATCATCATCATCATAGGGTGTGCTTCTTTACATCATCATCATCATTATCATTCATCATCATCATCATTGTGATCATCGTCATCGTGATCATTATCATCATCATCATGATCGTCATTATCATCAACGTGATCATCATCATCATCATCATCATCATCATCGGGTGTGCTCATCTTGATTCATTTCATCAACATCATCATCATCATCGTCGTATAAATCATCGTCGTCGTATAAACTCGGCACAATTCTTGGATCACATATGCCCTAAACGACGGTATGACTTCCACTGGTCAGAGTGCATAAGTTTCAGCACGCCATAAGAATGATGTATAAATAGAGGCCAGTGTGTCTACTGGATAAATAGGGACCTTAAGCACCAGGATGACGACGTCGAGGACGACGAAGTTCAAATAAAGTGTTTTGTTGTCTATTGTTTTCATAATTGTTTCATATTCCGTGTTTTCACTAAATTTCCGCCGCTTTCATGAATGACATCGTCTTTTTGTGGTCCGGTTGACTGAAAACAACTATCTGCACAAATAACGAACTGACGTTCTCGTTCTCTTTGCGTCGTCAAACATAGGCATTTCACGTTCTTGTTCAGCACTCAATGCCTGCAGTTAAGACAAAATCGAGCTCATTTCAAACATTCCAACAAGAAGTTATTGAATTTTGTAATTAGCACTATTGTTTCTCCGACGTCGTCGTCATCCATTCCATCCTCGATGCTTAAGGTCCCTAATAACTGAATACACCAAGACTGTGCCTGCTTTAGTTACTATTATTATTAAAATCAGTGGACAGATCACAGTCCAGCTAAATTGAAATGGATAGCACACTTAGCTTTCAATCCCGTACCTTTTTTCGACCTACTGGATATCACCTCATCGGCTGCATCTTTGATTCTCTTGTACAAAAATTGTCCTGCTGCATGCGCTACTTGCTTGTGTGTACAGAATACAAGTAGTTGTACCTGCTGACAGTCCTCTTCATCAAGCTTCTCGTACCTGAAACAACCACAACAATATTTGATGAAAATTAGCACAAAATCTCCCTTCGAGTCTCGCGGGATATCTCACAGGGTGACAAATTAAAATGTCTTCAAGAATACAATCAACTCTCATTAAAGCAGGGTCTGTTTTGGTGTTTGTGGTAATGAGAGTCCATAATATTGAGTTATTTTCAGTGAACTATTTGTAACTTCAAGCAAGTATTCGCAAGGCGAGAGTTGACTGTTAATGGTAAAGAAGGAAAACTACGACAAGGGATACTCACTGGTATTGGTACATTGTAAGTTTCACAGCTTCAACAGCCACTTCATTGTCTTTATCAAGTGTCATGCTGACAAATCTGTCCTGTGATATCACAAAACAAACTAATATAGTAAATAATAATAGTAATAATAATAATAATAAATAATAACAATGATAACTAATAGTAATAATATTAATAATAATATTAATAATAATAATAATAATAATAGTAGTAATAATAATAATAATAATAATAATAATAATAATAATAATAATAATAATAATAATAATAATAATAATAATAATAATAATAATAATAATAAATAATAACAACAATAATAATAATAATAATAATAATAATAATAATAATAATAATAATAATAACAATAATAATATAATAATAATAATGATAATAATATGATAATAATATAGATATTTTAAGGAATATCATGAAACTTTTTAGTTTTTTACAATACATGTTTTGGTAATAACGTTTGCCATCTCCAGTTGTAATGAAGCATAGAGTGAATACTAAATAATTATTATAATAGTTATAGAATAATGGGTATTGTTGGAAAGGTTAAACAAGTACTACTAAGGAATGTACGTCAATTAAACTGTAAAACAATGTCACCTGACATCAGCCTATATCTGTACCCTACCTTAAATCTACTGGTCAAAGCATCCAGATGAGGAATAAGATCTTCATCACTGAAAAGTCCCAGCAATGCCTGTACAGACTTAAGCCTAACTTCTCCAATCTAAATTGGTAAAACAATACTCAAGTCTGAATATAGAGGATAATGTTTTGATTTCAGCCAGCTTGAAATAACACTTATAAATACTATACCTTGTCATGTAGATTCCATACGATGTATTTTAAGTATCTGTCGTTCAAGAATAAAGTGCTGGAAAAAAGAATTGCAAAGTTGCATTTGGGAACTCATAAATAAGTAGTAACATTTAAGGGGTCTATGCAAGATAGTGTGACTAATACTGTAACTTTGTTAGTTCTGATCCAAATCCAAATTCTCCTTTAAAATTGAAGAAGCTTACATGAGAACCTAGAGTTTGATCAGAAACCTGTAGTTACAAAATGTAGGCATACCTGTATTCTTTCATCCATTCCCCAATTTCTGAAATACACAGAGCTCTGATTTCAGGCCTTGAATCCCTGCAGATACAAGGAATCATGATAATAGAGTCGTTTCCGTACGAGTGGGAAACCTACGGCACAGAGTTACGGTCACGGTACGGAATCGAACACATTGTATTCAACCAATCACAGCGTGCAAAATCATTGCTCAACCAATCCAAATGCTTGGATACTGCACGATCATGGAGCAATACCATCACTGCACGGTACGAACCATTACTGTAACTACTTCCCACTCATACAAAATGTTCTTACTTACTTACAATGTCATACACATTTTTGTACTTTAGTACACCCACCTGTAACGATGTACAAACATTCCTTGAAAAATAAAGTTCATCATTTCTTCAAGATCATTGATGTTCTGCCTCAACTGTAAACAAGGTAAAATGGCTCATTATAATAATGATGATGATGATATCAAATATGAAGCGTTTCTACAATAAACATTATACAGGAGTTTTGTTATGGCCATTAGAGCCATTATTATTATTATTAGAGCCAGATATTGGAACCTTAGGAAATGACTACTCTACTGCCATTTTGTGTCTATGGTACTTACACATTTGTCTCTGCTATTCTAAAACTTAACAAACACCCATTCTCGTACCCAGACCCTTCTCAGCTTTCTAACGAAAAATCGAAGGCTCTGGTAAGAGACAAACCGGATGACCCAGATTCTAGGTCGTCAGATATGCGCATGCTCGATATTTTGTATGTAGATGAAGTTTTGATGGAGCATCAGTGAGAACTTCACTAAAGTCCGCCATTTTGTCACCAAGGAGTGGCAAAATATTGAGCATGCGCATATCTGACGACCTAGAATCTGGGTCTTCCAGTTTGTCTCTTACCAGAGCCTTTGATTTTTCATTAGAAAGCTGAGAAGGGTCTGGGTACGTGAATGAACAAACAAACACCCTGTTATAGAATGACTATAATGGGGTGTTTCTTGGTGCTACAGTCTGCATTGTATTCTTGGTTAGGTTTCTTTGTATGCAGGGTATTGTTTTGGTTCAAGTTCATTCTTCTCGTTCTTTGTGTTCATTGTCTAACGTCATCTGGTGTTCTGCAACACCAAGAAACCTCCCTATAATGACAATAGTATATGCTTCTTGCAAGCGTTATCTACCTCTTGTCTTCTGGTTTTTTCAGGCAACAAAATCAATTTTTTTGATCCTATCGAGTTTCAAGCTTTTGGATGTTGATTTCTGTGTTTCACTGTCCAACTGACGCTGTTGAGAAAGTTGTAGAACACCTATTACTCTATTCTTGAAGAAATAGGAAACAAGGCAGTGTGCTATAATCGAGTCATAGAAGCACACAAAATGGAATTGGAGACAAAGATGAGAGAAGGTGCTAGGAGAATGTTGAGTAAGATGCTTCTCGCACTTCTGAGTCTTCTTTTACAATTCCCAAGTGCTTTAAAACTATAACTCAAAACAGCACAGCTGAACGGCAAAAATACAATAAATCAAAACGTCCTTAGATTTTAGGGATCTATTATAGAAGAAGACGCTCAATGACAAGGGAGAATTTTGTTTGTTGCAAAGATGTTTGAATCTCTGCGGACTCTTGTTATAATTAAACTCACGTGCCGTACAACGCTCATGTATAACTCCATCTATTGACAGAAAGCTATATGTACAGAAGTCATGCAAACAGTCGAGCCAGTCGAGTTTGGCCAGTCTCAGAGGATGCGTTATAAATCATAGTTATCGTAAAAATCGTTCTTCATACAGGTAAGTGTATGCAAGCAAGAACAGATAAATCGTATAGATAATCCTGGCAGTGTGTAATCTCCCTCTCACATGTCAGTCATTTTTCTCCAATATGAATTTTAAAGCTGATACTAAAAACTTTTCATCAAAACTGAACAAAAAAAATAAAATCGAGATTAAAACGTTTAGATTTTAATCTATTGAAAGAAGACGCTCAGTGACAAGGGAGACTATTTCGGATGGTGACTCATAGATAAAGAGTGACTCTTGAAAGTACGCTGTCATACGTATTTAAACGTATTTGAGGTCACTTGAGGTGACATCTTAATCTAACAGAAGCAGCTTTTGATTTTTAATCGATAATTCCTTTCTGATTTCGAGATAAATCGAAACAAGATTTTTTAATGTATAGGCAGAGACAGCAGATGGTCGATTTGTCACATCATACTGATCAACTGGATGTTTATGGACGAAGTTCTAATAATATGGATGTATGTATGGATTTGAAAAATAGAAGGAAAAGGAATGTATGAATGTACTTCAAAACTACATAATAGGCAATAAGGAATGTGAATGGATGTATGCCCTTCATGGCAGACATATAGTCTCCCTCGTCACGCAACTGTCAGTCATTGAATGAATGAACTGACATGGATTTCATAAGCCCGAGTGTACGCTCATTGAGCGTGTTCTTTTATAAAATACATATGATTTTAAGGATGAATATGATGCTCTGTGCTCTCATAGAGCATGCGCAATACACATCCTTTGGCCAATCAGAGCACACGTTATATCATAGTTATCTTATAGTGTTTCATACAGGTAAGTGTATGCAAAGAACAGATACTGTGTGATAACCCTACCTGTGTGTTATCCAGAACATGCACATTCTTTGCTATATGAATTAAAGCTGATGGATGTTCCTGAACCAAAAAAATAAACGAGATTAATGAATGGATGAATGAATAACAAAATGAATGGATGACTAATTGAGTGAAGGAACTATAAATGAATAATAGGATGAATGGATGGATGAATGGATGGATGGATGAATAATAGGATGAATGAATGAATGGATGTATGTATGTATGAATAATAGGATGGATGAATGGATGGATGAATAATAGGATGGATGAATAATAGGATGGATGAATGGATGGATGTATGAATAATAGGATGGATGAATGGATGAATGTATGAATAATAGGATGGATGAATGGATGGATGGATGAATAATAGGATGGATGGATGGATGAATAATAGGATGGATGAATGGATGAATGAATAAAAGAACAAATGAAGGAAGGAATGAAGAACAGAATGCCTGGCTGAATAAATAAATGACTGGATGAATAGCCAAATGAATAAATGACAGAATGAATGAATAAGAACCAAACGTACCTGCTAAAGTACTTGTGTGTCTGAAAGCTCTGACTTGAGAGTCTGACAGTCTAATCAGCCAAGAAACTAGTGTATCCAGCATGTATTCATCATAGATGATTGAGTGTTGGCACTGCACAATCAGTGTGTGTACAAAGGCTATGAAATTGGTCTACAAAATGCAAAACAACAAAGTTGCAAAATTATTTTCTGAGATGACAATCACAAAATGTTTAACTGATATAATGATGGATATTAGTAAATATAGGGCTACATGCATGAACAGTGTAAGTTATTTTGATCAAGACCTAAATTCTCCTGGAGACTCTTTGAATTCCAAAGAAGAATTCAGTTTTTGATCACAAGTCAGTTACACATTTCTTGCAAAAACCCCTTCAATTCTACCTTGAACTTTTTGTGAGATGGTCCTGACATGACGAGAGGGTACTCATGACTTTCCTGTGAATAAAAAAAAACTTAAATGGTTTAGCTTTTGTTACACCTAAAGGGCCGTTTACACAGGTGATTTTATTGGTGATTTTGTCAGCGATTTTATTGCCGCGAAGTTGCACAAAATTTCTAGCATGTTCGAAATTGCAGCAATTTGGTTGCAATTTTATTGCCGCTAAATCGCTGGTAGTGTACACGGGCGATTTGTGGTTGCATCACGGCCCTTAAGTAGTGTTGACAACATGGCAGTGTTGTATCTCATTTACATATGAGCCAGAGTGTGTAGATCAGATACAACATGGCACGAATATTGTAAACTGCTTATCCAAAGCACTGATGTGTTATTTCATGTTTTACTATAATTCTGATGATATCAGTATTTTTACTGAGAAAATCAATGTTTAAAGCTTATGCAAATGAGGATGATTTTGTAATATAATAATAATAATAATAATAATAATAATAATAATAATAATAATAATAATAATATTAATTTTCTTAAATTGTGTATCATATATATGTTAGTTTTGCGGGCCACAAGTTTATTAGCTTTGTTATTACATGCTACTCTTGTTAATTAAAGCAGAATTCGTATGACTGTGAAAAACTTACGGCACGGACGTGCCATGCAGTGACCGTGATGATTTTGGATTTCGAATGAATCCGTGCCGTGACCGTGCCATGCGCCGTGGTTTTTCACAGTCATACGAAATCTGCTCTAAAGACGCTACTTACTTACTTACTATCATATTTACAAACCACTACACAGTTATGATTGTATTTTCCTCATGAATTATTAATGAGTTGGATAACCACCTTTTGTATTCACATCATCATCACCACTGTTCACCATCACCACTGCACTCACCTACCTCATCAAACTGCTCAGTAAGCTGTCTAACTGCGTCTACATTTTCCTCTTCATCGAGCATAGACTTTGTTACAGTTCCTACATTTACCAACAGTAGAATATTAGTAGTTAGTATATAGCAAATTGCATAATCGTTGTCGGGTTGAAAATCATCAAAGCTAGGACCAAAAGGAATTCTGGGAAATTAAAACTCTCAAATAACACCGTCAAATGATTGACCTTTTTATGCAGACTTGTAGGATCTTAGTTAAATAGCTCATATACCTTCAAAACTACAAGAACATTGAATATATCTACATGTAATGCGGCTCATGAACTGATTTCCCATCCATCCTTGCGGTCTCAGCTTCTATGATTTATGATTTTGAAGCCAACAACGATTATGCAATTAGCTATGTACCGACTCATGAACCTACATACATCATGCAATCTGATTGGTTCTCTATCTCGGGCTATTCGACGTTAGTATATACCAACTCGTGAACCTATATACATCGTGCAATCTGATTGGTTCTCTATCTCGGGCTAGTATTCGACGTTAGTATATACCAACTCATGAACCTACATACATCGTGCAATCTGATTGGTTCTCTATCTCGGGCAATTCAACGTTATCCACTTGGGATAATGCAGCTAACAAGATGGCGGGTGTAAATTCTCGTATTGCCACAGTTTCAGAATCAATATTTTTTTGAAATAATAATAATAATAATAATAATAATAATAATAATAATAATAATAAAAAAATAAATAATAATAATAATAATAATAATAATAATAATAATAATAATAAGGGTTCCTGAGTTGGCATATACTAAAGCAATTATTTGCCTCAGGCTTAGTGGATATTATTGACTATTTTCCAGAGACGAATAATTATTTGCTGTCAAATAGTTTGTATGACAGCGCAACATTTCTTTGCAACATAAATATAAAGCCTACAGTGCACGTAAACAACAGTCTAAGAAATGATTACCTTTGCAACCACAACACTGTACAAAGAATTGGATAATATCAACCATGGCAGCCTCCTTATCTTTGTTATAACTCTCTATCCAATCATCTACTAAAGCCTGCAATATATGGGATTCAGTCAAAACTAGTCAGTCAATCAGTCAGTCAGTCAGTCAGTCAGTCAGTCAGTCAGTCAGTCAGTCAGTCAGTCAGTCAGTCAGTCAGTCAGTCAGTCAGTCAGTCAGTCAGTCAGTCAGTCAGTCAGTCAGTCAGTCAGTCAGTCAGTCAGTCAGTCAGTCAGTCAGTCAGTCAGTCAGTCAGTCAGTCAGTCAGTCAGTCAGTCAGTCAGTCAGTCAGTCAGTCAGTCAGTCAGTCAGTCAGTCAGTCAGTCAGTCAGTCAGTCAGTCAGTCAGTCAGTCGGTCATTCAGTCGGTCAGTCAGTCAGTCAGTCAGTCAGCCAGGTGGTCAGCCAGTCAGTCAGTCAGCCAGTTGGTCAGTCAGTCCGCCAGGTGGTCAGTCAGTCAGTCAGTCAGTCAGCCAGCCAGTTGGTCAGTCAGCCAGCCAGCCAGTTGGTCAGTCAGTCAGTCAGCAGCCAGTCAGCAATCAGTCAGCCAGCCAGTTGGTCAGTCAGTCAGTCAGCCAGTCAGCCAGCCAGTTGGTCAGTCAGTCAGTCAGCCAGCCAGCCAGTCAGTCAGCCAGTTGGTCAGTCAGTCAGTCAGCCAGCCAGCCAGTCAGTCAGCCAGTTGGTCAGTCAGTCAGCCAGGTGGTCAGCCAGTCAGTCAGTCAGTCAGTCAGTTGGTCAGTCAGTCCGCCAGGTGGTCAGTCAGTCAGTCAGTTGGTCAGTCAGTTGGTCAGTCATGTCAGTCAGTTGGTCAGTCAGTCAGCCAGTTGGTCAGTCAGTCAGTCATTTGGTCAGTCAGTCAGTCAGCCAGTTGGTCAGTCAGTTAGTCAGTCAGTCAGTCAGCCAGGTGGTCAGTCAGTCAGTCAGTAAGTTGGTCAGTCAGTCAGTCAGTCGGTAAATCAGTCAGTCAGTTGGTTGTCAGTCAGTCAGTTGGTCAGTCAGTTAGTCAGTCAGTGACTGGGTCAGTCAGTCAGTTGGTCAGCCAGTCAGTCAGTCAGTTGGTTGGTCAGTCAGTCAGTTGGTCAGTCAGTCAGTTGGTCAGTCAGTCAGTCAGTCAGTCAGTCAGTGATTGGGTCAGTCAGCCAGCCAGTTGGTCAGTCAGTCAGTCAGCCAGCCAGCCAGCCAGTCAGCCAGCCAGTTGGTCAGTCAGTCAGTCAGCCAGTCAGTCAGTCAGCCAGCCAGTTGGTCAGTCAGTCAGTCAGCCAGCCAGCCAGTCAGCCAGCCAGTTGGTCAGTCAGTCAGTCAGCCAGCCAGCCAGTCAGTCAGCCAGTTGGTCAGTCAGTCAGCCAGGTGGTCAGCCAGTCAGTCAGTCAGTCAGTCAGTTGGTCAGTCAGTCCGCCAGGTGGTCAGTCAGTCAGTCAGTTGGTCAGTCAGTTGGTCAGTCATGTCAGTCAGTTGGTCAGTCAGTCAGCCAGTTGGTCAGCCAGTTGGTCAGCCAGTTGGTCAGTCAGTCAGTCAGTCAGTCAGTCAGTCATTTGGTCAGTCAGTCAGCCAGTCAGTCAGTTGGTCAGCCAGTCAGTCAGCCAGTCAGTCAGCCAGTCAGTCAGTTAGTCAGCCAGTCAGTCAGTCAGTCAGTCAGTCAGTCAGTTGGTCAGCCAGTCAGTCAGCCAGTCAGTCAGTCAGTCAGTCAGTCAGTCAGTCAGTTGGTCAGTCAGTTGGTCAGCCAGTCAGTCAGTCAGTTGGTCAGCCAGTCAGTCAGCCAGTCAGTCAGTCAGTTGGTCAGTCAGTTGGTCAGCCAGTCAGTCAGCCAGTCAGTCAGTCAGTTGGTCAGTCAGTTGGTCAGCCAGTCAGTCAGCCAGTCAGTCAGTTGGTCAGCCAGTCAGTCAGTAGTTGATTGGTCAGTCATTCAGATAATCAACAGACTTGCACAACAAGCCTGTTGAGGCCCTTCATGACAGTGCAGTAGCATAATCAATAAATAAATTAGTCTATTTATAGGAATGACAGCACCAATGTTAATGAAATGACACCTACCCTGAGAGCTCCTTTCCCTGCCTTGACAATGTCAAACAGTGATCCTTGACCATCATCTTCTTGACTTGAGACTTTTCCTCTTCTTTTTCTTGTTGGGGTTCCTGATGGTCCACCCTTTTTGGCAAACTATTAACATGCAATTACAACCTTTTTAACAGCAATAAACTATAATTTACACTACTAAAGGCTGGGCTACTTTATGGAGTGTGGGGGGGGGGGGGGGGGGGGGGGGGGGGGGGGGGGAGGAGGAGGTTAATTCAGCAGACTCACTGGATTTCTTTTAGGAGTGGCAGCTGCAGGGCTTTTTCTTGCTCTAGAAGGGGGTACTTTTGGTGGTATGACTTCTTCGCTGTCAGTACTTCCTGAGTCTTCCTCCTCTGCCGAGCTGAAGCATAATTGAATTCATTTTAACATTTTGTTGTTCATTTATAGTGTGAACCATGAACCTAATGTATTGACATACTTCCGTCACTCTGTCACCATATACGTAGCAGGGCATTCTATTGTTTATCATCAAGACTTTGGTACAAGAATACATTCAAGGTGGTCACAATAACATATGACATTGAAGAAACTATCACTACATGTACACCTAAACAAAATGAAAACAAGTTTGTATGACCATAAAGGATCAGGGTACAATGTACAAATCCCCAATGGCTAAAATAGATTTGAAAATAAACAAACTACAAACTACGCACATGCCTACAATGATATAAGTAGCAAACAGTGTACCTTTTTTCTTTTTCTGCTTCGCTATCGCTATCAGCTCTTTCCACTGTCTTCCTGGGAAGCTTTTGCTTCTTGGATGTACTGGGAGATGGTGTGACTTCTGCTGTTTTCTTCTCATGGCCAAATAAAATCCTCTGTTTGTATTTTCTACCACTTCGACGAAGTGATTCCTTCAGTTCACTCTAAATATGAATGTAGAAAATAGTACATTAATTTGCAATAAATTCTAAGATTTGGATAGAATGGATTGAAATGAGAGTTACTATGCAGAATACTTCATAAACCTTGAGCTTATGCAGAACTACTTGCTATGTTGCCATAGCAATGTGGATCATACCTCTTTGAGTTTTGTATCGGGAGTAACACCTGAGGATACACTAGATGTTTCACTGTGGCTTGGGGCTCCTTCATCGTCTTTTTCAGTTCTAAGGGCTGGCATGGCTTAATACATCAATAGCCAACACCCTTCAAGTCCTAAATAGAGGATTTCATATTGTATTACAATACTAGTGTATCAGAGTCATTTTCGTATGATTGGGATACCTGTGGAATGGAGTTACGGTCACAGTACAGAATCGAAGATATTCTATTCAACCAATCACAGTGCACAAAATCATTGCTCAACCAATCATAATGCTTGGACACGGCACGGTCACGGCATGGTACCATCACCACACGAACCTTACTATATATTCATAACTAGATAATAGAGTCGTTTTCGTATGAGTGGGAAACCTACGGCACGGAGTTACGGTCACGGTACGGAATCGAAGACATTCTATTCAACCAATCACAGAGCATAGGGAAAAGGTAGAGCGTTGCTGGTTTGCAAGCAATCCCTAGAGAATTAAAGTACAAAGACGCAGCGGCCATGTTGGTGGTACAAACAAGAGAATCTAATGAAGAATGCTTTGTTATCAGGCACCAGCATTGCCGCCATGACGTCACGTGCAAACCTGCAATTAAATTTCATCAACTACTGAATCACTTCTCACCAGCTCTGTAGACTATAGCATAATTATAAAGCTTGAATTGAATTATCAACATACTATACTGTATACATACTTTATTTAGTATCAATAATTACAAATATTACAAAGTAATCAATCTCAATTCCAAATGGCAAATGAACAGAAAACAATTGATAAAAGTATAAAAGGATTTATACTTCAACAACACTTCAACCACGAAAAACTTAAGCGAGCTTTATTCTATTGATATGCTTAATGATAAGCTTAATGATATTCACATGACATAAACTAATATTGTGGTTATTTCATCGTATTTTACTATTCTCTTACACATACACACATGCAAAACTCTCTCTTATTCATACAATTCAACACCACCGACAAACTGACAGTAGACTAAACAATAAATACTTCAACAATTCAAAGTCATTCCATCTCGATTAGTTCAAATTTCTGAAATCATGCTCGCTGGCTGAATGAGTCAGTGACTGTTTTTAGTCGAAATTGCCATTATTTTTGCATATGCATACCGTCAAATATTTACAGAATTGCTTACCTCAAAGTTGGGCGTTAAAAGAGAACCAAAAGTGCAAGAAAGCCACTAAGTTTTTACGTTTTTTTCGCTTTCTTTCAAACAATCTTCGCAAACTCGCGCCTCTTCTGTTTTGGCGGGTATATATCACGTGACAGAGCCCGCGATAACAAGCCGCTTTAAACCACAGGGAGCCCACATTTTCGAGGTTCGACGGATATTTTTTTCTTTTCTTTTTTTAAAGTTTCGTTTTTTTTCTTAACTGTTGTCCTTTTAGTTTTATTGTTTTCATTTTTATCCGATTTCCTAACGAGGTTTTTTTTAAAATGAAAAAGTAATGCTAAGGAATCCCAAATAATATATCTAATACTGCAAAGATTTCAAAAATTGACAACAAAAATAAGGTTTTCGCTGCAATCTGGTCTGGCATTAGGATTTCAAAATGATGTAACTTGACCATAACTTGGCATTTTGGTTATCACCGGGATAGCGCGGGCGGGTCCGAAATCTTCACCCTTTACGTAAGTCGATTCGATGTCTCAGCTTCTTAGAATGTCTCGGGAGAATCGTCCCATTATTTCTTTTTGCGAGTTTTCATTTTTAACAAATTTGTGTTCGAGGTATTAAAAAAGGTTTTGATTTTGACAATGCAATGCACAGGAACCCCAATAAAAAATATATACAGAATGCTAGTCAAATTGATAATTATTGATTACCGTAAGTCTTAACCTTGCAGTTTCATTCAGAGCTGATTTATAGGGCCATTTATACGAGCTTATAATTAGTTTGCGTCTTATGTAAGCTGCATGCGTCTTATGTAAGCCACAGCTTATTTGGTCTCGTATAAATGGCCCTATTGTGTAGTAATAGGCTATAACTACTTCTGTAGATGGTAGAAAGAAGTTTATCATTTAACTTATCAAAATAGCTGGATTAAGAAGCCCGAGCGTCTTGTTTGAAATAAATACCTTCTTTTTGACATACAAACGCATTATATCTTTAGCGAACTGAGGAGGTTGAGAAAACGAAACTAGTTTTCGCTAAGTAAGTTAATAAAGTGCGTAAAGGAATGAAATGAAGGTATAGAACAGAACCTCTTATGTACTATGACATTTACAAAGTCCTTTGGGGTCTCAGCAAAAGAAATATCAGAGACATACAAACCTGCATCGAATTATATACTTTTCTCAATAACCTCATAATTTCTGACATCTCCTGCAACCAAGAAAGCTTTGACAAAGCTAAACCACCCTACGAAGAAGCCCTAAAATCCAGCGGATACAATACAGCCCCAGGGGGGGTACTCAGGGGGTATCAGTGACGGGGAGATGCGAATGAGGCCAAACTTTTTAACCCCAAAAAAGTCCATTACGCAAAAACAAGACCCAAAAAAAGTCCAACGGCCCAAAATCGTAACCCCCAAAAAGTCCAATTTTTCTCCGCATAAAATCGAGAACGGTAGGATATCATTTTTATCAACCCCCAAAAAAGTCCTTGCCAAAATCTTTATATCAAAAAAAGTCCACCAGAAAATTGCTAACCCAAAAAAAAGTCCCAAGCCGCGAATTTCAAACCCCAAAAAGGTCTTCGCACCTCCCCGTCACTGATACCCCCGAGTACCCCCCCCCCCCCCCCCCCCCCCCCCCCCCAGAAAAGAAGGGAATACAGTACTAGAGTCATTTTCGTATGAGTGGGAAGTTACGGTCACGGTACGGAATCGAAGACATCTATTCAACCAATCACAGCGCGCGAAATCATTTCTCAACCAATCAGAATGCTTGGATACGGCACGGTCACGGCACGGTACCGTCACCGCACGGCAGGAACCGTACCGTAACTACTTCCCACTCATGCGAAAACGACTCTATCTTACTCCAGTGACAACCCACCTGCAACCCGAAAAAGAAACAGAAAAAGAAACATCACTTGGTTCAACCCCCCATACAGCAAAAATGTCCAAACAAATGTCGGTAAATCATTCCTCAACCTCATCCAGAAGCACTTCCCGAAAACACACAAATACCACAAAATCTTCAACAAAAACAACATCAAGGTCAGCTACAGTTGCATGGAAAACATGGCAAGTATTAAAGCACAACAGAAAGGTACTGAACAGCAACACAGTGAACCCACAGAACGAATGCAACTGCAGGAAAAAAGATCAATGCCCCCTTGAAAACAAGTGCTTATCCCCCAGCCTCATCTACAACGCCTACGCCTCTACTGATGACAACACTCCTGGAAAGAACTACATTGGACTAACAGAAGGCACATTCAAACAACGATACACTCAACACAAGCTCTCATTCCGACACAGAAAATACGCCAACAGCACAGAACTATCTAAACACATATGGAAACTGAAGGACGAGAACAAAAAACAGTATCAAATATATGGTCTATAATTACTACAGCCAGCCCCTACAGCAACGCATCAAAACGATGTAATCTATGGCTTTACATCATTAAAGCCGACAAATCTACACACTTAAACAAACGCGCTGAATTAATCTCCAAATGCCGCCACGAGAACAAGTTCTACTTAAAGTGCCTATGAAACGAAAAAGCAGACCCCGTTTTTATTTGCTACTACGAAAGTTTTCTATTTGCTTGTTTACATGGCGTTAATAAAAAGGGAATTGAGCTCAGGAACATTTTTTATTTCGCGCACGAAGTTGGGCATTTTGGGTTTCAAAGTGCGACAATTCCCGCTCGGTCAAACTATAGAAATGTGATGTCATAAGTTGTGCAAACAAAGGCATACACAACTTATGACGTCACCGAGCCATTGTCAAGGGCCCAGTCTCTTGTCGCACATTTTGGTTGAAAATGATAATTTTCGAACCGCGAAAAGAAAATGTTCGCACGGTCAAAGTCGATGTTTAAATACAGCAAATGTTCAGAGAAAGACCAAACAACAATAATGTACAATAAAACATGGATCGACATTTTCGTTTCATAGGCACTTTAATGAATTACAAAAATGAAATAACATCACTAAACCGATTGACACGAAGGACTAACGCAATTAACTTTACATAATGAAACTCGAGTAGCAGTAAATGGAGTAATACTCAAATGTTTTGTCTTTAATTTACCTAGAAACTACTAAATTACACATTATCTACATATATTTTATATCTTCTTTTAAGTAGTTTCTATAGCTAGAGTTTACTAGCTAAATATATTTAGTACATTATTATTATTATCATTATTATTTATTTTTCATTCCTATTCACAGATGTAGAGCTACCATGTAGAAATACTGTGAATAAACCGTTATTATTATTATTATTATTAATTGATTAAAAATAATTTTACAAAAAAACTATAAATAAATAAATAAATAAATTTGATAATATATCAGATGATGACGGTAATGGTAATAAGAGTTTGAGCTTTTGTATCACTCTGTCATGTCAGGAGCCCATAAGTAGGAGCATCCATGAAGTATTAAAATCTGTCACAGCGTTTGAACAAGTTTGGCTATTTTTAGAACACGAAATTGATCAATCACTGTAGCTGCAAATTAACAAGTTGCGGCATATAAAACGAGTTGCAGCAAATAACACAACTTGCTGCAAATAAAACGAGTTGCAACAAATAAAATGAGTTGCAGCAAATAAAACGAGTTGCAGCAAATAAAACGAGTTGCAGCAAATAAAAGGAGTTGCTGCAAATTAACAAGTTGCGGCATATAAGACGAGTTGCAACAAATAAAATGAGTTGCAGCAAATAAAACGAGTTGCTACAAATAAAACGAGTTGCTACAAATAAAACGAGTTGCAACAAATAAAACGAGTTGCAGCAAATAAAACGAGTTGCAGCAAATAAAACGAGTTGCAGCAAATAAAACGAGTTGCAACAAATAAAATGAGTTGCAGCAAATAAAACAAGTTGCAACAAATAAAATGAGTTGCAGCAAATAAAACGAGTTGCAGCAAATAAAACGAGTTGCTACAAATAAAAACGAGTTGCTACAAATAAAACGAGTTGCAACAAATAAAATGAGTTGCAGCAAATAAAACGAGTTGCAACAAATAAAATGAGTTAAAACGAGTTGCAGCAAATAAAACAAGTTGCAACAAAAAAAAATGAGTTGCAGCAAATAAAACGAGTTGCAGCAAATAAAACGAGTTGCTACAAATAAAACGAGTTGCTACAAATAAAAACGAGTTGCTACAAATAAAACGAGTTGCAACAAATAAAACGAGTTGCAGCAAATAAAAATAAAACGAGTTGCAACAAATAAAATGAGTTGCAGCAAATAAAACAAGTTGCAACAAATAAAACGAGTTGCAGTTGCAGCAAATAAAACAGTTGCAACAAAATAAAATGAGTTGCAGCAAATAAAACGAGTTGCAGCAAATAAAACGAGTTGCAGCAAATAAAACGAGTTGCTACAAATAAAAAAAGAGTTGCGAGTTGCTACAAATAAAACGAGTTGCAACAAATAAAATGAGTTGCAGCAAATAAAACGAGTTGCAACAAATAAAATGAGTTGCAGCAAATAAAACGAGTTGAGTTGCAACAAATAAAATGAGTTGCAGCAAATAAAACAAGTTGCAGCAAATAAAATGAGTTGCAGCAAATAAAACGAGTTGCAAAATAAAACGAGTTGCAGTTTGCAGCAAATAAAACGAGTTGCTACAAATAAAACGAGTTGCCTACAAATAAAACGAGTTGCAACAAATAAAAGGAGTTGCAGCAAATAAAAGGAGTTGCAGCAAATAAAACAGTTGCAGCAAATAAAACAACAAATAAACGAGTTGCAAAATAAAACGAGTTGCAGCAAATAAAAACGAGTTGCAACAAATAAAACGAGTTGCAACAAATAAAACGAGTTGCAGCAAATAAAACGAGTTGCAGCAAATAAAATGAGTTGCAAAATAAAACGAGTTGCAGCAAATAAAATGAGTTGCAGCAAATAAAACGAGTTGCAACAAATAAAACGAGTTGCAGCAAATAAAATAAAACGAGTTGCAGCAAATAAAATGAGTTGCAGCAAATAAAACGAGTTGCAACATATAAAATGAGTTGCAGCAAATAAAACGAGTTGCAGCAAATAAAACGAGTTGCAACAAATAAAATGAGTTGCAGCAAATAAAACGAGTTGCAGCAAATAAAACGAGTTGCAGCAAATAAAACGAGTTGCTGCAAATAAAACGACTTGCTGGAAATAAAACCGGAAGTGCACAGTGATTAGTCAATTTCGCTACTTATGGGTTCCTGGTCATGTACATCATTGTGGCCAGAAATAACTTAATTTTATAAAAGTGTAAGTACTACCAATATTTTTGATTTAAGCTGACCAATGCCCAAGGTGTGGTTTACAAAATCTGTCCATGTCATTCTTATCATCATGAATGTCATCATCATCATCATCATCACTGTCATCATTAGGGGAGATTTTCGTACGACTGTGAAAGACTACAGCACATGGCACTGTCATATGGCACAGGTTTGTTCAAAATCCCAGAAAACATTATGGTCAAAGCATGGTACCCAGGCATACAAAATCTGCTCTATCATCATCAGCAGCAGCAGCATCATCATCATTAGCAGCAGCATCATCATCATCATCATCAGCATCATCATCATCATCATCATCATCAGATGACTGTGAAAACCCACAGCACATAGTGCCCCCAATAGTGCCCCCCAAGGGTGCCTGCAAAGGAGGCTTAAGGCACAGGCTTGATCATTTAAAATCCAAGAAAACATCTTATGGTTGAGACACTGAATCAGCAATGCATGGTCAGTGCTGTAAGTTATTCACAGTTGTACGAAATCTGCTCTATTATCATTCATTAGGGGTGTCGAATGGTCCCCGCAAAAAGTTGGAGCCTCACAAAATTTCAGTCAAATTTTGCTGGTCTCGAAGTCTCTCTAATTTGCAAAAAGCCATCTACGAGTCTCGAATTTTGAAAACAAAGGAAATTGGTGAAAAAGCGTCTTAGGCTTGCAAAAATATGCATGTCTCGGAGTCTCACAAAGTCTCGCCTTGACCATTCGATACCCCTTTCGTTATTATTGTCAACAGAGACTCATAAGAGGGTTGAATTCAATCCCTTATGAGTTTCTGTCCTCATTACATATATAATACTTTTTACTTGTAAGAGCATAGAGACAATAGTATTATGCTCCGAATATTTATTATTATTATTATTATTATTAATACTGCTCAATGTTTTAAATTAACTCTCACTACATAAGATCAATAAATTTTCCTTTTGCAATGTTTGGACATACGCTGAAGCCGCTGTTTTCTTTGAAACAAGCAAATGCCTCTAATATGTCTGAATCGTCAGAATCAAGTCTATTTTGTGTTTCTTCAAAATTGTAAATACCATTTCTTGAACTTTTCAAAGCAGCATTCTGTAGATATATAGAATGATATTAATAATTGATAGAAGTTTATACTTCCTACTAGAGGATACGACAGGCATAAGAGTGACACTGGACATTGCGAAGACCTTTTTGAGGTTTTACATTTACAAATTATTGTGACTGTTTCTGCGGTGAGAAATTTTTTGAGGACATTTTTGTAGACTGCATAACAATCAGGTCGTTGTTCGGACCACAAGAGAATAAGATGAGATGATACGAAAAGATGCAAGGGGAGTCAATAGACTTTCTTGGGTTACGCTATAGTAGTGGCTTCCTTCACACCTCCACGCCACTCTTATACCAGAGTACCCCATGGAATAGAGCATTGAAGAAGCAAGAGAAACACTCCAAGAGCTTTGCATCATATTCTTAACTTCTCTCATGCTCTATAACTCCCATGGTTTTATATGACAGTATAAACACACGCACAGATGTTTACTATTGACAAACTTTTATAATTTTATCAAAAGGTCATACCTTCTTTGTTTCTCTTGAGTTGTACTCCAAGAAGTGAGTATGTATATCGGGATTGAAGTAGCTAACTAATGATGCCACACTTGATTCAGCATGTAAAAAGTGCTTGCATTTAGCCATAAGAAGAATATCCACAAGAACTTCAGATCCAAGTATATATGGATCATAATTGGATGTGTGTACTGAATGCTTGCCTTTGTATTTTGTCGCTCGAAGTGCAGAGGTAAAGACAGCCTATGACACAACATACAAAAACATTCTAAAATTCATTCAGCAATGTATCAATATAACAACAATATTAATAATAATAATAATAATAATGTAGCAATAGAACAACATATCAATAGAACAATGTACCAATAGAACAATGCATTAATAGAACAATGTACCAATGTACCAATACAACAATGCATGTACCAATAGAACAATGTACCAATAGAACAATGTGCCAATAGAACGATGTACCAATAGAACAATGTACCAATAGAACAATGTACCAATAGAACAATGTACCAATAGAACAATGTACCAATAGAACAATGCACCAATAGAACAATGTACCAATAGAACAATGCATTAATAGAACAATGTACCAATGTACCAATAGAACAATGCATTAATAGAACAATGTACCAATAGAACAATGTACCAATAGAACAACATATCAATAGAACAATGTACCAATGTACCAATAGAACAATGCATTAATAGAACAATGTACCAATAGAACAATGTACCAATAGAACAATGTACCAATAGAACAATGTACCAATAGAACAATGTACCAATAGAACGATGTACCAATAGAACGATGTACCAATAGAACAATGTACCAATAGAACAATGTACCAATAGAACAATGTACCAATAGAACAATGTACCAATAGAACAATGTACCAATAGAACAATGTACCAATAGAACAATGTACCAATAGAACAATGTACCAATAGAACAATGTACCAATAGAACAATGTACCAATAGAACAATGTACCAATAGAACAATGCACCAATAGAACAATGCACCAATAGAACAATGTACCAATAGAACAATGTACCGATAGAACAATGCACCGATAGAACAATGCACCGATAGAACAATGCACCGATAGAACAATGCACCGATAGAACAATGTACCGATAGAACAATGTACCAATAGAACAATGTACCAATAGAACAATGTAACAATAGAACAATACAATAGAACAATGTACCAATAGAACAATGCACCAATAGAACAATGCACCAATAGAACAATGTACCAATAGAACAATGTACCAATAGAACCATCACAAGCGACCATCATTACAACAAAAGCTACTAGTATGTAAATCTATAGTTTTGCCCATACATCCATCCTGTATAGATATTAGATAGATAGATAGATGCCTTTATTTACACAGGGTAGCTCTGATGGTTGTTGCATGGGCCTGGGCCTGTGCTTTTTTTACCAATGTTTGTTGAAACAGCAAGTGATCTTTAGAGGTTAACACACTTGAGCGAGTGGGTTATCGGGATTTACCTGCATGAGTTCACTAACAATGAACGAGAAATTTAAATACTGCACGAGGCGTAGCCGAGAGCAGTATGAGAAAATTTTGAGTTCATTGTTAGTGAACGAGTGAAGGTAAAATCCTGATAACTCATGAGCAAAGAGGGTGTTAGCATTTTTATTATTCAATTTGAATACATTGTGGAGGCAAGCTAATACTAACTAATACTAATTTGTACACCACTGCTTTTACATGACAATAATGACGTTGCCACGGTTGTCACGTCATAACCACGCGTCACATGGTACAAATCAACCAACCAGAAGATAAGAATTTGCACAATATATGAAAATTGAATAATAAATAACATATAATACCTTGTTGCCAAACTCCAAGACAAACTCCCTAATGCTTTCTCTATTATCAGTTGCGATAAATATCTTCCTTGGTGTAGGCAGACTCTGGAAAATGTATTTAGCATTCCGTATCCATGTAATCAATGGTGGTAGTACTCCATCCTCTGTTTCATGACTGTGATCTGTTCCTCTTATATGAACAGCAAGTACATTGTACCCTGACAGATGCTCGGTGTAAAAGTCATCTACCATCTTCCGAATCTTAGGAATTACTTGGACAAATTTCTTAATGAGCTCATTTGCCCAAAGTCTTACCTCCCGAGTTATAATACCTCCAAAACCCTCTACATTTCGATGATGGAAACTAAGAGGTAATAAACTTTTACCATGGACAGATTTTTTGGGGCCCTTCATGTCTTTGAAGAGCTTTGACTTGGACAGATAGATTGCTTCGGGACCCAAGTAGTTCCCCAAGCAAAATACCTGTTTTACTTTCTTTTCTATGTTAGAGTTTACAGGCTCAAAGAATAATTCCCAAGCATTCACAGAAGCATTTCTTGGACACACAGTGTAGCAATTTCGCCAAAATACGGTTGGTTTTAAGCCAATGGCGCCGCATAAACTGATGTGGTCAAGAGTCATCAATAATAGGGCCGCCAATCCAGGATTGCCACACGTAGTTAGAAAGAGTTCTGAAGCACAAGCTAGTCCTGACAGGGTACTTTGGTTGTTAGTTCTTACGGCCGCAATGCTTGACTTGGTAAAGTGCTTTTTGAACGATTGCCACAGGTCTGCATCTTGAACTTGACGACCAGTAAAATAAGGAATGCCAGGATTTTTGACTCTGACATAACGTTCATCAAGGCTTTCTTTGAACAGCAATTCACTAAGAACGAAATAGAAAAATAACATAGAAAATGAAAAGGCTGAGAAAGCCAAAACCACATTTCGATGTGACAATATTATCATGTCAGAATAATAAGCTTAAAATCAAATTTTACGTGCAAAAATACACACGTGCCACGAATCGCGAACCGAAGAGAAAAAATTGGCAATTTTAAATCTTATTATACATGTGTTAACGGTCTTGACTGCAAAAAGAACTAATAACAAAAGAGAATGCTTATCGTAAGGTGGTTGGAGTGGAACAAACTTCACCGAAACAGGTGTTTTATATACCGTTCCTTTTTTTATGCCTGTTCCGCCATCTTGACCGTGATAATAAAGGACTGGCACTAGTACCTAAAATCACACAGGAAGCCCAATGCTAAGGAATGCAAAATGACTAAAGTGAAATAAAAAAACTGATAAATTGCGGTCACTCTCAGGGTTTTATCTGACGCAAACACTTGGTTGTTTACGCTCACTTTTACACCAACACTAAGTGGGTTCCTGTTTAATATGTACTGTACTGCTAGAGAAGAGATCAGCTAGTGGGAAGTGGAAAAGAAATGAAAGAAAGTGGACAGAAATACTGCATGGGTTTCCAACAGAGTGATTCCCTTTTACTAACACACAAAACTTGATGAGAAATGTTTTGGAAACATCTATTGAATCGTTTCTTTGCAGATTTATTTTTTAGTTAAGACCTCCCATGAAAATCGTGTATTGTTATTATTGAAGACTGCTTCAGTGGAAAATGTAGTCTACGTAGTGGTGGGCAAGAGTTCAGAGGGGATTCGGAATGGGGAGGGAGATTGTCAAATGGGGTTCGGAGGGTGGGGGAGGGTTCGGAATGGGGAGGGAGATTGTCAAATGGGGTCGGAGGGGTTTTCCTTCCTCCACTCCCTCTCTAGCTCCTCCTCCTCCCACCCTTTTTGCACCAGGCCTAGGCTACACAGACTATGGAAAAGGCTGATCATGCAGTTACAAAATGTAGGTATGTCAGTGTGATTTCTCCAGGGTTTTTATCCAGGGACACTGTGTGTGGAAGTAATAGGCCACTTGCCCTAAGAGGTCACGTGACCCCAACCCTCTTTTAAAAATCGAACAGCAGTGTCAACATGAATTCCAGAAATGAAAAGAGCAGCTCGAAATTAGTAAAAGGGTGCTAGGAGAAACAACATTAAAAATAAAATCATAATTTTTATTAGGATTCCGTATGGGGAAAGCTCTTGCCATCCAATGTACTTTCCAAACAAAATCTTAGAAAACGTTTGACTTTATTTTTAATGTCATTTCTTATCAATTATTATTATTTCTTGGTAGTGATGTCGTGTACCGGTTAACAAAGAACAGCTGGCGTTCACAATGGAAGTGGAACAATTAATGTTCAAAACAAACAACTCTTTTATAAAACAGTAGATTGTCGGTACACGATGACAGAGCCCATTTCTCCTGTGCCAGAAATTATGAGCTGAAACTTTGCCCTTTTACTAATTTCAAGCTGCTCTTTTCATTCCTGGAGTTCATTTCGACACTGCTGAGGTGATAGCCATATAGTGCATTCAGCACAATAATAAAGGAAATTAATTCAAGTGAATATATTAATGCCTGGTGAAATAAGAACACGCATTGGTATGCTGGCACAAGGCAATGTCCTGTCCTCTATTGATTGGGAGGAACTGGAATGTGCCGAGGAAAAAGAAGATGGACCCCTACCCTTCTTGCTTGAGGCCAATTCCCCCTGGGCCATAATTAAGGTAAGAGATGGATTGTGTGCAGAGGATATGCAAAGTTGCCAAATTCAAATGTTTGTAAGCATGCAATAATTTGCTTGTGTAAAATGCAGTGATGTTTGTATTTATTTGATCATGCATGAATACTAAAACCATGAAACGTACAGTACTAACTTTAATTAGCACTAAATAGTGCAATGTCTTTTGTTTTCTATTGTTCCATTGGTGCTGTTTAGCACTAAATAGTTTGTACTGTTTCACAGTTTTAGTGTTTGCACTCTAGGCCACAGAGAAAAAGGAAAGAAAATTCTAATAATAAATATTCATGAAGCCAGGTCATTATATAGAATTTGTTTTTTAATAATTAAAATTATTGTATGTACAACTTAGATGAACTATAATACATAATAGTTGTTTACACTTCTATACTTGGCAAATAGTTCCATTATATTCTGTTGCCTCTAAGTCAGTCATTCCCTCATCCTCAAACATAAGGGCAATGACTAGTTTTAGGCTTAATCTATTTTTTGAATACTATTATTTTAAAAACGTGCTAATAATTTACATGTAGGAAGGCTCCAACAGTTTCACTTTTGAATGTAATACTTAAAAAGGTTATAGAATGAAAGATACAAAGTGCAACATTGTGTGCAACGTATTGTTGCAGTGTGTGTCCACACCAGCAATTCTTATGGCCAAAGGTAATATTGAAGTACAATGCAATCCTACACTGCAACATTGTGCACAAGAAATTACAGAGGTGGACATACTGAAATAATTCTGCATATGCTGTTGCCAATATTGCACTTTGTATCTTTACCTTCAGGCAATTGGATAGAAGTCAACTCTCTGCTAGAGGCACCCTTGTAAGCAATGACAGCTTTGTATAATTCAAAGCAGCAGGGTTTCTTTGGAATACACCGTCATTGAGAATAAAATCATAGAGTGTAAATATATAGACTCGAGTGGCAAAAATATAATAACAAACAGGGTCATAAGCACCTCCCAAGTATATAAAGATTATGTCATAAAACCAGAGTTTTGGAAAGCCATATATTAGTCTCTGTCACAGTCTGGCTGCGAACCACAGGCAACCCAACCATTTCTTCTGAGGCTACTTATAAATAATAAATAAAAAGATATTTGTATGCACATCTTTTTGGGCTCCCTGTGCATTTCCTGCATCAAACCCATCAAAAGAAGACGCGCGCATACAAATATATTTTTATTCATTTTAAGTAGTCTCAGAAGCAACGGTTGCTGCCTGCCTGAGTCATAGCCTGAAATTATATTATCAATAAAATTGTGAGAAAAGTAATAATTTAACCATCAGTGTTTTTTAAATTATTATAGAAATTCAACTTAAAATTAATAATATTTAAAATTATTTCTTTTTCTAAAATAGTTACTGGTGCCTACTTGAAATCAAGTGTTAGTATGTCAACAGGTGGTATCAGAGCCACCCCATGGAATACTGTGTGGGAGTATTTATTCCTTACTGTCATGAGGTTCTTTTTTGGTGGTTCAGAGTTCATAGCATTCAACTTTATTACACAGTCTTTCAGTTCTTCTAACTTATAACCAGTATAATGGACAAGAGTAGGAGTCCATGTACCACATTTCTTCATCTCTAGAGTCAGGTACAAACATGCAGATGCTAAAAGAGATGGTTTATATTCCAGGAATTGGTAGTTGTGAAGTGTAGACTCCAGAAGGAATCGAGCAAGAGTCAAAGTTTTGACATTTACATGTGCAGCCTGTGGAACATAATAGTAATATATAAATATAATGGTGTCACAGTGTTCTTGTGAGTAGGTATTGGGGGGGTCAGATCCAAGATTTTGAGTTGTCGCTAAGTGGGTTGCATTGAGGTTTAGGGGGTTTCAACAAACCTGCCTAGGGGTTGCAAGGCACTTCAATTTTAGCAGTTTTCAGAATGTTGGTAAGAGTTGCAAAATAAAGGAAACTTTAGATCTGATGGTCTTTACCTTGTTTCAAAAACACTGTCTTTAATGAAATGATACTACTACAGTAACAGCAAAATAGTATGTGCAACAACAACAACAAATTTGATTATGCAACCACCTGATATTTATGCACTTACCCTGGCATATCTTCTAAGAAATCTGTATGCAATGGGAATGTTAAGTTCAAAGTTTAGTACAGCAAGTATTTTCCTTTCCATTGCAACAAAGGCTGATTGTTCATATGCATCATCACAAATGTAAAGGAAGTCATCAATCATGGGAGTATGTCTCTCCTTTAACAAATAAAATCAAACTCAGAATATAGTTATGGCATCTGAATGTTTCAGAATAAAGAATATGAACACGGTCATCAAATATTCCAGCTACTTACAGTGCATTTCACATAACTACGGTACATATTCCATATATTCCATATATTATAATAATTAGTTAGAATTATCTTTTTACACGGCTCAAAGGGAGAGCACTTTGTAATTAATTTTTTTAACTTTAGTGATTTTGATTCCGTGTCTAAATAAAGTTCATTCATTCATTCATTCATACTAGTAACTATTATTGACAAATCTTGTTGACAAACCTGCATGTACCTAACCAAGTGTAACATACCTCAACCTTGGCGGAAATAAATAAAGACACAGCACCAACTAGCTGTAAGTCTTCTTTCTTTACAGGACACTTCATCAGGTAGTTATCAAGGATCTTAACCCCAACGTAGAGAGTCTCGTGGTATAACTCAAAACTCTCCTGCACCTCAACCAACCAGTCAACCAGAACAGCTCGCATATTGACTGATAGTTCCTTTTGCATGTCCATGTATGATGTCAAAGGAAATAATTCCTGATGGCAAATAACATTATTATTTTCATTCACTGGTATAGAAGAATCTACACAATATATATTTTAATTAAAATAAAAATTAATAAAAAATATTTTTTAATAACAATGTAAAATCTGTAGTATAACTTTTAGAAATAGACACAGGGATCCCACTGCTCAACTTACATACCTCTCTGGCCTTCATATTTTGAAATATTTCATTTGCATACTCTGAAACCATGAAAGGGTCTGACATATCAGTATCAATATCAGTTACATCATCAGGAATTTGTGTGACATGAGTTGCAGATTGTTTGCATTCACTTTTTTCTGCGGATTTGCTATAAAATAAAAGCACATTATTTTAGCATCTAATAAATATATGTTGAAGAGCCAACAAGGATGACACCACATCTCCTTGTGTGAATTTTCCAGTGAAATACACAGCTAGGGTGCAGTGAATGGGTAGCTCAAGGGAGGAGAGTACTAAGGGTGACATGTTAGGTGTGCACAAGATATTTTGGGAGGTAATGAGATTCGGACATGAAAAATTAGGTGATTCAGTTGTGCCAAAGGATTTTTTTTTTGGGGGGGGGGGGGGGGGGGGGGGGGGGGGGGGAAAGGGGGGGACCAATACCTTTAAACCCAAGTATCTCCCCGGGGATGGATAGAGTGGTTCAAAATAGATACTCCATAAATATCTTGTTTTATGTACCTTTGGTCTTCCTCTTCTGTATCATCAGTAATTTCTTTACAAGACAACTCCTCCATATCAAAGTCATTTTCTTTTTGTTCTTGACTGGTACAACCAAGAAAAATAAAATTTAGGCTGCAATACTACCAACCCTACTCAAATATCTTATCAACATGTACATGCACATGGAAATTATTGCCAAATCAAGCAAAGATCAGCAAAACTCTTATTACATGTATGTATGGCTGTATTGTATTCATTCTACCTGGAAATAGGCTCTTGTGAACTCAGTACTTCATCAGATGAGGACTGTAGTTCCAGTTCAGGTACAAATTTATCGCCTGAAGTCTTGTCTTCTGTGCTCGCCTTTCGAATGTCTGATTTGTTGATTGTCTTGGAGCTGCGTCCTTTGCCCTTCTTGTTTTTACCAATTTGCGTACTTGCTTGTGCGGCCTGAAATTCATCGAACAAAACATTTTAACGTCATGAGCATCTTCAAGAAAGATTTCTAATAGAAAACACAGGATTAGAGAAGCAAAATTAAGTTTTTGTGCTTACATTTGTGATGTCTCCAAATGCAGATCTCTTTCTCGATGCCCCATCTTCTTGGAGTGGAAGTTCGGAGTCCAACCCTTGCTCACTTGTTTTGAAAACTTTTGAATTAACGCCAATATTCTCTCGTTGCCCTTTTCGCTTGGTTCCCTAAAACAGAAAAGAAACTTCAACGTAAGGAGATGAACATTCAAACAAGTTGCCTGTGGTTCTACCGTGAGAGTGAGAGAAGGCGCAACCAGCGAACAACTAGTACAGTACTTGCCTTCTTGCTTTGCTGGGGTATCGAAATAGCTAGTTTTGTTCCTGCAACTTTAACCATTGTGAAGGAATGAAAATCTCAAAAATAAAGGATAAAATTCTCTGTATTTGAAAATATAAAACTTTCAATAATCTCTCTCGTTGTGTTTCTGAGTAGATATGTTTGTCTTCTCGTGGTCTCTGCCGATCAAAAGTTCGATTTTACCGGGGTTGGAATTCCAGAGATTTGATTGGTTCATGAAATTCGATCGAACCAATCAGAACTAAGTATGTAATATACACGTGGGGTTGTCATGGAAACTCCAAAGCCTCGTTTTCAATTGACGTGGACTACCACTGACCACGAATAAATGTTTTGATTAATGAAGGTGAAATAAGTTACCAATCGAATGTTCTTTGACTGAAAAGTGAAAGTGATTTTTCCCGAGATTTGATACAGGAATGGATTACAGACCTTTTATATATGGAGGGCTTGCTTCAATGACGGCAGAATTAGGTAAGAAAGGCATTTTTTTCATTTGAAATTTCGGTCGCAAATTTGCCGCGCAAATTCCATCTACGTCTTGTCATTTGGACCTTGATCATCGTTTGCGTTTATAGATTTATTTTTCTATCATTTCTTCCTCTCATTTTTCAGTTGGAAAGTAGACTAGAGTTGCTTTATTTGCATATCCCTGTGGTATATTCTCGATATCCTCTTGATCGTTGATTGCATGTAGTGACGTGGAAGACTACCCACCATATGTCAATGATATTCAATTTCTGACCCACATTCTGGGGGATTTCTGTTAAAATGACTACAAGTAATGAATATTTCAATCAATTATCATTGAGAGATGGAATTCCTCATTTCATATTATGTGGCATTGTTTTTTTATTAAACCAAAACAATTATAAAAAATAAAAAATAAAAAATAAAAAATAAATCAGCTGTTTGGTTAAATTAAAAGTGATTTGTAAAACGTTGACTATTATAATCAATGGCTTTCATCAGTACTATAAAGATGTTGATTGTGCGCTGGATTTGAAAACTTCCCTGGAATGTTCAGGTATAATTGTATTGACCATCCCTTTTAAGTCCAGGCTTGTTCCCAGTGGATTATGTGACACAGGGAACCCAAAATAACACAGGTATCCCATGGCACTCTGGTTGAAGATGGTGTAATACCCCCAAAATAGGCCAGGCCAAAGCACAAAAATACATAGGGATTAAAACTTAAACTCCACAGTTTACGTTCAACAAAATTATTGTACTGTATCTTTCGATCTTTCAGGTACATTTCCAATTGACACAACTAAAACTAGATTACAGCTTCAAGGACAAGTAATTGATACAAAGCAGAAGTCAATCCGTTATCGTGGAATGATTCATGCCTTTTTTAGGATATCAAAAGAAGAAGGTATCAGGGCACTTTACAATGGGTAAGATTGATGTTCACACTACTATTTCAACAGTCTGATTCTTAAAATATAATCTCAAATTGTAATTTATAAGTGAGCACAATAAAGTTGTTGTTGTTGTTGTTGTTGTTGTCTACAACTTATTATTATATATAGTGTTGCTCCTGCACTGCTTCGTCAAGCCACATATGGAGCTCTTAAACTTGGAATTTACCATGCTGTGAAAAGGAAGTTAGTTAAGGAACCTAAAGGTAAGTACTGTAAGTGTTTAATTGTAGTGTCGATATAGACATGTACATGTTGTATACTGATTTATACATGTATTTAACATGTTTTTTCCCCAAAACGTTTTTCTTTCATTCTCTTTTTTTCTTCAGATGAGAAGCTGTACCTCAATGTCACTGCAGGTGTAATTGCTGGCGCATTCTCTTCAGCAATTTGTAACCCGACTGATGTTTTAAAGGTAAGCAATACCATGAATGAATGAAACCTTTATTTAAGCAGGGTAGTCCCTTCAGTAACAAAGCATACTGCTATCAATGGGAGCCCTAATATAAAATATAAATATAAATTACTACAACTATGAAAACTTTATTTAAGCAGGGTAGTCCCTTCAGTAACATAGCGTACTGCTAGCAATGGGAGCTCTAATAAAGTCTATTTACCCAGAATATTTTACTGTGGTGAGCCAGTGTAGTGATTTTTAATTCTATTCAATTCTAAAGGTTCGTATGCAGGCTGAATATAAAACTGGAGCTGCTCAACTTAGCATGATGAAATCCTTTGGTAAAATGTTTTCAGAGGAAGGACTAAGAGGCCTTTATCGAGTAAGCAATAGAAATAACATGAATCTATCTGTCTAAAAATAACATTGTATGTTAATTGCAACATTTGAGATAATACAAAACTTAGATAAAACTTTAAAACAGCTTTGACTTTTTTTTTGTTGATAATGGCGTCATGATGACTCCGAAACGTCGGTCTATATACATTTTGTCATATGTTTTTGCCTGTCTATGTATAAACAAATCATTATTGATAAAAAATTTAATGTTGGATCAAAAATGTTCATTTTTACTACATGCAACTATACTGTAACGCGGGACCACTTAGACAATGAGAACCAATCACAATTCAGACGAAAACAAAGCCAAATTCACATTTTGTGTACTTCAGCCAATCAGGAGAGAGCAATCTTGTTATCTAAGTGGTCTCAGTTGAAGTTGCCACACTGTAACTTTTAAAGTTTTATTATCTGTATTAATAATTTAAACCTTTACGTTGATGTGACGACATGTGTGAGGTTTCTTATCAATATGTTTTGTAACAGGGTGTTGGTCCTACATCACAGAGAGCTACTGTCATAGCAGGAGTAGAACTACCTGTTTATGATGCAAGCAAGAAGTTTATCCTGGATAAAAATCTAATGGAAGATCATCCAGGGACACATTTTGTGTAAGGACATTGGTTTGGGTTATCTATTGGTCATTCATCATTCGGTTCTCCACATCATCATTAGTAACTATCAGTCATCATGGAATTATCCGCATTATCAGTAAACATTATCATCATCACTAAATTATCCTACCATTTCATCAATAATAAATTACTGTCTTGTTCCAGGGCTAGTGCTGTTGCTGCTTTGGCTGGAGCCATTGCCTCTAATCCTATTGACGTAGCCAAGGTATTATATCATTTATTGATTGCCTTTGACAATATGTACAACCAACATTAATTATACTAGTTACCTAATAATTTTGAACGACTTTTGTGGAATTCTGTTAACATATTCTTCAATTCATAAATTAATAGATGTAGCTTTTCTACAAGAAAAGATGCACTCCTCGCACTAACTGCTCACGCTGCTCTCTCGCTCAATCCATACATCAGGCAACTGACATGCCTAAATAAGGTAGCAAATGCACTACATCTTTTATATAATTTATTTGTAGACAAGAATGATGAATCAGAGGAACCTTAAAGTCCAATCTGACAGCACTCAAGTCTTGTACAGAAGTGCCATGCACTGTATAACAATGGTGAGTATGTACAATTTGTTTGGAATCAACATTTTTCTATACCTCATATACCTACAGTTTGTAACTCTGTAAGTACAGTATTGTTTACAACATGAGTGGCAGCGTTGTATATGATTTTGTTGATCACATACAACACTCTGTGAATGTTTTAATCCAATTCACAGAAGTCTTAATTATTCCCATGTTTTATTATAACTCTGATGATCAGATACAAATAGTTTTCACTTCGAATATCAAAGTTATGAGTTTATGTAAATGAGAATGATTTTGTATCACATGTGCACACTTCTTATGGTTATGATTTGTATTGTATTTTCCTTATGAATTATCAATGATAACCATTGTAAAACATCTCTTCCAAACAGACAGTGAGGACAGAGGGCTTTTTTGCCCTGTATCGTGGATTTATTCCCAACTTTGCAAGACTTTGTCCATGGAATATAATTGTATCCTTGATTTACTATATGTTTGTGATGACGATGGTGATGTTAGTTACTCTTCGTCATTGCATCCTAACATGTCTTTTTCTTCTCATTTCTGGATGATTCATTTGCATGTGAAAGTCATTTTTTCCTTCACTGTGTATTTTAGTTTTTCATGACTTATGAACAATACAAGAACATTGGTAATCAAACTCTCCCATAGAATATTTATAATTATTGCACATATACAGTCATTTGCAAAAATTCTGGCCGCTACGAAATATCAATATATCAATATATCGGGTGCATTATGGGTAATTAAATAATCTAAAATTCCCCTTAAAGCGGGTTAACGCCAGCAAAGTTGGTAGAAATATTTATTATAATGTTTATTTTAGTCTTACGTTTGTTGTTTGTACATTTTACTTCATTTAATAAGTTAGGAAACTGAAAATAGTATTATTTAATTACCCATAATGCACCCGATATATTGATATATTGATATATCGTGGCGGCCAGAATTTTTGCAAATGACTGTATAACATTCTTGGAAGTCTGGAGATTGGTGGTAAGCGGTACAATCTAATCAAACAATGAACTGTGAGTTCTACCTACATGTATACAGTCGCTACTGTAAACTTTCATGTGCATACTGGCATCAAAATTTATCGACATGTAATTTTTAGTTTTCTGTTACAAATCTGACAGCATTTTAATTAAGTGCCAAAATTTATCGACATGTAATTTTTAGTTTTCTGTTACAAATCTGACAGCATTTTAATTAAGTGCCAAAAGGAATGCTCCAGTTTCGTGTCATTTAGAGATGACCACTGTCCTTGACAAAGACGCATTTATACAGGGTTAGCCTTGATTCAGAAAACAGTCCGTGCAATTCAAAAATGTTTCTATTTTTTCATGTCAACATTTTTTCGTGTTCTTGTTGATATTTGTGAACAATTTACACTGACTCGAGGCTAACTCTGTACAAATAAATGCGTCTGACCATAGGCAGCCCAACCATTGCTTTTGAGGCTACTAAATAATCAAATAAAATGATATTTGCGTCTTTTTTGATGGGTTTCCTGTGGTAGAGCGTGCGTGCGCGCAATACGTAAGGTTGGGTTCCCTGTGCTGAGTAATGACCTATATTGGGCTTCCTGTGCACATCCTGTGCGTCCCGCAGTACATGTGTATATTGAACCAGTAAATGGATAAATAAATGGATGGATGGATGAAAGAAAGAATGAATCAGTAAATGGATGGGTAGATGAAAGGATGAATGAATGAACCAGTAAATGGATCAGTAGATGAATAAATGAAAGAAATAATAAGCCGTCCCTTGAAAACTGCCGAATACTAACGAGCCAACCGGAAAGGACTACTAAAACAAGCCGAGTACAAAGATGCCTAAGAAATAACCAAACCAAGCCTGCGGCGAATGAATGAACCAATAGATGGATAGGTAGATGACAAAATGAATGAATGAATAAAAGAATGAATGAATGATAAGTACAATAGTCCCTTTTTGCATTCATAGATCCCGTTGTAAAACCGTTGTACTTATTGACATCAGACTCATTTGTACAGGGTTAGCCTCGAGTCAGTGTAAATTATTCACAAATATCAACAAGAACACGAAAAAAATGTTGACAAAACAATAGAAACATTTTTGAATTGCACGGACTGTTTTCTGAATCGAGGCTAACCCTGTACAAATGCGTCTTTTGTCAAGGACAGCAGTCATCTCTAAACAACGCGAAACTGGAGTATTACATTTTCTTCAATAATGGTATATACCGGTAACTGTGGTAAAGTCCTTCCATTGTCTCTATTAAATAACACTTTGCTATTTCGTGCAATACAAATCGATTCCAGCCATCTTCTTTGCTGCCATCTTGCGATGGCCAAAAGCTTGGAATGCAGATGAAGCCACTACAATGTATTTAACACAAAATAAGTTTCACAAAGTGACAATCAGTAATAACATTAAAAATATCAATTATTTACTTTTTACATTAGAATGATAAACGTTTGGGAAAATAAAGTATTTGGAAGGAATGGTTGTCAAATATTGAAAAATGATGAAATAAAGAACAAAAATGATACCACAATTTATTCATTATTTTATACATGTATACAATGTGCAGTTGTATATTCTAGTGTTTTGATATTTCCATCTTTAATTAAAATTATTGCAAATGTGCATATAAATGACACCAAATATTCCTTTATAAAGTGAGGTAATTTTTTTATTTACTCCATAACATCAAATAATCATAATGTTAAGCAATACAATTTTAATTAACTCACAATATCTGTTTTTTAGTTTGTGATAAAGAAAGCACTAAAATCAATTTTGAAGAAATTTTGATTTTTTTGGTCTTTTCTGTGTATAATAATCCTATCTGATTACTATCAATATCTACGTTTTATTGCCTAAAAATGTCTACTTATTCAGCAACTAATGTACTGATAAAGATTTGAATTGAATGTCTGACTTTTGAAAAGATCTGTGGTTTTGAATAAATTATGTTTGAGCTTAGCAATAATTCATTGTCATAAAGGTACAAAATACTTACTCATGTAGTTATTATTATTATTATTATACTAATTTTCAGGATTTAGAATTCTTTTCTTGAAATCTACTACTTTGAATAATGGAAATCTACTTTTTCTTCTTCTCACTGTCAATTTCAAGAGCACTGACAAGCATATTAAAGTGCTTAACAAATCCCTGGGCTATTTCCCTTGGATTTGCAACTACATTTGTATCAGCAATCACACCAATTCTCATTTTCCCACCATAACTAAAGATAGACAGTCCAACTCCCATGTTTCCTCTCATGGGTGGGAAGAATAGACCCTCGTAGACTGTGTCACCTCCAATGCTTAGTAGCTCAGCTGGGCCAGCGATATTCGATAAGACAACTGACATCTTACGTGAAAAGAAGTCGATCATGGTCTTTGATATCCACCCTGGAACCATCATCAACATTGTGCAGGTTGTTGCAGTTATGAGTGGTTCTGAAGATTTCTTGATGACATCCATGCGCTTCTTTGTCTCAATCAGTCGCTCTATGCATCCACTGGCCACAACTGGGAGTCTAAGAAACACCAATGCAAACTTATTTGAAACTTTTAGAGACTCCCTAGTGGCACGAATGTCCACTGGAACAGAAGCCCACATGTCTTCTACATGGGTTGCCAGGTAGTCGTGAATTGCCCCAGCTATGCAGGAAACCATGACATCATTAACAGTTGTTCCAGTAGTGTTTTTCACTGTCTTAACAAGATCAAGACTTACGTCCTCGGACCAGGAAATGGTCTTTTGACCAGAGAGCTCTGCACCATGCATTGCTGATGCATCAGCAGTTGTCAGAATTTTGTTAATGACCAACATTGGACCCATGAACATAGCCTTGCACCACATGTATAGCCTCTGCTTGGTGGAGAACTTGCGCAGCTCTATTTCTATTGGTGGAGTATCATACATGTTCTTTACAAAGACCCTTGTTAAGCCAATACCATCACCTACACTGTGGTGGATGCGCATCAGGAAAACATAAGAGGGTCTCTCATACTTTGTTGGAATAATGTGAAAATGCCAAGGACTTAGGTTTTGGGGTAGAGGTAAGGGAGCTATTTGAGATAGGACGTTTTCAACTTCTTCCTTGTTCTGTGGGATATCTCCTTCCCATAGAGAGATATGTTGATCGATTTGAAAGTTCTCCTCTTCCTTCCATACAAACAGACCACAACATTCAGTTATAACCTGGGACAACCTTGCACATACACGTGAGCCATCTTCATTATTTTTGTACACCATTCGTTCACAGACGAGTTTTTTAATTTTCGCTAAATCTGGAGTTCCTTCAAGTACCATGAGTGCATGGATGATGTGACGGTTTGTTGGGCTATCCTGCTGCCAAACGGCATCATCTTCTTCCAATGGAATGCAATTCTTTTTCCGTTTTATACAGCACAAGCATCCACTTCCCGATATTCAACACCAGGAGAGCTGCAAGGAGAACAGGCATAACGAGAATCGCAAGGACGCACGAAGCGACACAGTCAAGACAATACAAGATAAACGACGCCATGATTGCCAGTTTGAGTGGCTTCTTCTGATTACTAACAAAACTTGGTTCCTCTTCTTTCATGGTCCTGGAGTCCGAAGGCCGTTTTAAAATTATGTCTTCGGCTTTGGCTCCTTTGGCTTCACTCACTCTTCCCATGGAAGACAACTGCGGTGTTCCGCAAGAATTCATTTTTCATGGCTCTGCGAAAGAAATGCCAATGCCATGGGCTCAGCCATGCATCACGCTATTTAGCTCTTATCGCAATCCCAAGGGGGAAATTTGAGCTTGGTTTGTGCTTTGATGTCATCATTGTTGTTTATAAAAGACGTCGGCCATCTTGAAACCGTCAAGATTCCACACGCTGATTGGTTGATTTAATCGGATGATTATATATGCAGATCATGTTGCAGGTACATGCACAAACGAAATCTTATTCACACGTAACATGGATCCAGAACATGCAGTTATTTCGACACCTTTGTAGGTTTCCCTTTGTAAGCAGACACAGGAACTCCAAAATGAGATAAAAGTAAAATCGCATGCAACGCGCGTGACGACGTCGTCAAAGTGTGATAACCTAAATCCACAGGGAGCCCAAAGCATAAATTTACAAATATTATTGTAGAATTTACAAATATTTGAACCTAAGATGGCTGAAATTAATTATTCATGCCATGAAAAAAAAGTTATTCAATTATTTACAGATTTGTCAACAAAGAAAATAAAACAGAACATTTAAGCTTATGTGGAATTTGGCATTTATTTATTTAGCCTTTATTTATTTGCCATTTATTTATTTAGCCTTGGGCTCTCTGTGTTGGTAATTTTGATTTTAAATTATTAAAATTGTTCCACAGTTAGTATTCTATTTTATCAAACTTTGGGCCGAGTATTGTGTCATTTCCATCCCTATTTTGTGCTACCCTCTTTAAAGGTGCGGTAATACGGGCAACAAAATCGTGCAACTTGTCGCGCAACATTTTCAGATTGTTGCGTTGCAAGTTGCAAAGCAATGTTTCTCGTATTACCATCGTTCGTGCAACTTGTCGCGCAACAAATTAAATTTTCGGTCATTTGTTGCAGGTTGCAAAACTTTGTTGCATGAAGTAGAAAGAGCTTCTACTTTGCGCAACAAAGTTTTGCAACCTGCAACACGAAAATGTGTTGCGCGACAAGTTGCGCGAACGGTGGTAATACGAGAAACATTGCTCTGCAACTTGCAACGCAACAATGTTGCGCGACAAGTTGCACGATTTTGTTGCTCGTATTACTGCACCTTAAACAAGACGCTCATTGAGCGTTCACGACAAGCGTTCTGCACGAACATATAAACAAGACGCTTTGTTGCTCGATTGAGCGTTCACTCGTGCCCTGGTGCAATTGCGTTCTGAAATGAAGTTCATAATGAGAGACGCATGGGCACCAACATAAACAAGACGCTCATTGAGCGTTCACTCGTGCCCTGGTGCAATTGCGTTCTGAAATGAAGTTCATAATGAGAGACGCATGGGCACCAACATAAACAAGAGCGAACTAGTTGACCCGTTTGAGCATAGAATTACTTCAGTACGTGTATAGTGCTATTGAAGCCAAAACAAAAACAAAAAACAAACGATGGAAGTTATCAGAACCATCTGACCCGATGCAACCTCAAGGAATACGTCTGATTGGAGATGTTTATCCACGGGCAACAGGTCACGTAGAGTCAGTATTTTGGGTAATATTTGTATTTTGCGTATCGGTTATAAGCTCTGTTATTGTCTGTATTTGTATCAGATGACCTTTAGTAATCCGAATCCCGACATCTGGTTTTATTTATGACGTCAGCGAAAGCGAAGGGAGAAGGGTATGCAACAGACCTGAATCCTACCTTCTGATTGGCTTAGACCTCTCTCTTCCTTCGTCTTGACTTTGTGCAAGAAAAATCACGTGGGGTGGACAAGTGATGATAGATGCGTTTTTGGAACTTGTTCCTATCCGTAGAGAGAAAAATATGTCCTAATAATCTACAATCGAGATAAATCATGAATAAATAACGTATGCCTACCTGAAAATCTTTCAAAATTCAGTCGATGAGGGTTCGGAATAAATGTCATCCGTTATCAGTAGCTTTCTATTTGAATCCGCAATGTTTTACTTACCTCATGTCTCGATTACAATGTTATTGGGTATTCCCCAACTTCTAAAATATATAGCTCTAGCATTTCTTTTAGATTAAATACATATCTGATTTCACTGCCCGTGTGTCTGTTGCTGACCGTTTATATTTCAAGAGTTTGTTGTGATACAAATCTGTTAACACTGCGATTCTAAAAGTGTATCTGTCATCACTTGTCCACCCCACGTGACTTTTCTTGCACAAACTCAGGACGAAGATTTTTGTTTACATAAGGGTCTGTTGTATACCCTTCTCCCTTCTTTATAGGTAGTCGCGGCTTTCGCTGACGTCATAAATAAAACCAGATGTCGGGATTCGGATTACTAAAGGTCATCAGATACAAATACAGACAATAACAGAGCTGATAACCGATACGCAAAATACAAATATTACCCAAAATACTGACTCTACGTGACCTGTTGCCCGTGGTTTATCTATGACTCACCGACAAACAGTCTCCCTCGTCACGCAACTGTCATTGTCATTGTCATAACGTTTGGTATGGCCGGCCTGTGGACCAATATTCAGTATTCCGAGCTATAGACTAGTCTGCGGAGGAGGCTAACTTTCGGAACTTTACAGTATATCAGTAAAAACGTTAATAGCCCGACTTCACGCTACTAGAGCGTCTTGTTTCAATCGAAATATAGACGAGAATAGATTTAGATTTTTGCCCCTTGACCTCAGGTGCTTCCCCTGATTGGTTTGTGCTTTGTAATCTTTCTTGTGGGTTTGCGAAGAAAGAGGTCGTCGTGTTGAGATGCGTGTTGATAAGTCTCGTGGTCTCGTTCCCAGTCCCACTCGATTGCAGATTCATGACTCCGATAAGAGTAAAAAAACATTTAAAAAAAATACCAACTGCATGCTCGAGGATCCAGCGGTTTTTGTCCGCGCTCCGAAGTCACCGGCCGAAACAACCTTTTGTTTCGGCCGGTGACTTCGGAGCGCGGGCAAAAACCGCTGGATCCTCGAGCATGTACCAACTGTGGCTACCAACTGTAACTATACTGACTCGGCCCGGCCTTAGGCCTGGGCCCGAGTAATAAAGAGTTTATTGTTTTTAAATATTATTATTAGAATACTATTTGTATAGCGGCACCATGTTGGAGGATAATTTCAAAAAATAAATTCAAGCTTGGAGCTCACAGCCATTCTTAGTTTGGATGAGGGATTGGGGACCGAAACTATAAGAACGGCTGCGAGAGACTAGGAGTTTATATAAATCACTTAATTTCACTATAAATAGATCTATGTAGAAAACTAAAGACATTTAATTTGGTACAAATTTGTTGTTTTCCACCACTTTTCAGAGACATGACTAGCGTTAATGGTAAGAATTGCGTGACACAATTCAAACTTCGAAAACTGGGACACCAGATACTTCTACAATAATTCACATTCTCAAAAATACTGCAAATAATCAAGTTGATAGGATTCATAACTAAATTTTAGTATTAATTTTTGTGGTATTGTGATGTCACTTGCAATCGAAGAATGGACATACATGGTCTGGAATGAGACAACACTGAAGCAAGCTATAAAAGAGGTCTAGCTGTTATACTTTATAGTTTCCTTGGATGATTGGACAACTGCCTGTATTGTACGTCACACTAGACCTGTTATTAATTAGAATCGGTCATGAGACATGAATAATTAAAAGTCAACAATGATTAATTATTGCAATCAACAATAAAAACATGTTTCCATTTTTTGACTACCAAACATTTCCCCTGGATGCCAGGGGTTTAAAATTGCAGAAAATAAAATTTCCATATTTTTCTCCAAAATTTTCATTCTCTAACTTTTCAAAAAGAGATTCTTAATTCACGGGGATTAAAATAATGAAGATCCATGTACTATTTAGAGCCCCTCTGGTCGCAGAGCGGTCGGACCACAAAAACCACAGGAAGCCCACAAATATATAATAATCACGTGATTGAATATTCCATTCATTTCACTTTCATATATTCAAACAAATGAACCAACCGGAACTCGAGTTAGAACGATGTAGATCGAGTATTATTCATAATATTTATGAAAAATAAGTACAGCATTTGGGAATTAGGTGAAGAGATTTCATTTACATCTACGAATTATTCTAAGTGCTCTGTTTTGGCTATTTAATTTATTAGGCGGGAAATTTCTGCTGTAAATCGATCTTCACCTGCCATTCAAGTCCAAGCTAGCACTCATTGCTAATGGTTTTGAGATTCAGTTGATTTGTTCACTCGGTGCTTACTTTATATGCTCGACTCATCGCAAATCACCGAAATACTGAACAGGTTCTGGGTTACCGAATTGTGAATTGACCTCGAAGTTGACGGATCGGATCGGGTTTAGTCTCTATCCTCCCTCTCCTACAACTGTACAAGATGAATGGCAATGTGGAGGAAGTGCTACAAAATGGCCCTACTACTACTCCTAGTGGTGAAGAAGACGATTCACCAGAACGTATTCTCGTGTCAGGAGCCTCAGGTTTTATTGCTTGTCATGTCGTGAAACAATTACTCGATAGTGGCAGGTATGTTGTACGAGGTACTGTCAGAAACCTGGGCAACGAGAAGAAGGTAAAACCATTGCAAAGGCTGTGTGAGGATGCGAAATATCCGCTTGAACTTGCCGAGGCAGAACTTCTCGATGAGCACTGCTGGGAAAGGTAATTGAGATTGATGTTTGTATCCAAGAATCTCGGACACAAAATAGCACCCGAGTCTCGTACGTTGTTCAGCTGAATTACACATAAGCTAACATGTATAAACATCTTTCTTATATAAGCTTATAGTCATAATCTTGAACTGTTCTGTAGATCTGCCAAAATCCTTCTCCCTTTTAGATACGATAGAATCTGATCGTGTTGAAACATTTATTGCCCGTCCATTGGGAGGGGCAGAATGATATTGTTTTATTGATAAAACCATTTTATTTCCTGTGAATATAGTTTACAGTATAATACTGTACAATATAAGTACTATGAAATATATGCCATACTTAATATTTACATTCTGAAATGGTTTTTTTTTGTGTGTGTGTGTGTAATGAGTCTGATGATCACATTGAAGCATATAAAACCACCAGGTGTCACATGATGCTGAATGAAGAAATAATTTCTCAGGAAAAATTAACAAGTATTAAATAAATAAATAAATGACCATACACTGATTAAATTACAGTTTGTGTCTATGCATATGACCCAACTTGTGTTACGTACCCTACTACATGTAAGGGATACAGTACCTATATCCCCTAACACAAATCTAGACGTGTATGCTCCAATCTTTGGCTGGTAATTGGGATGGAGGAATAAATTAAGGGTGGTGGATGGACAGGATGGTCCCTAGAAGTGCAAAGAGTATGACATAATTCTGTCCTGTTCCAATTTTATAATTTACAGTTGTTTTATATCAGAATAAGCTAGACTTGCCACAACTCGATCCCTAATGTATTTGTTTTTCCCCTATAAAATGTACATGTACATGCATTTCGTGTACACCTCCATAAGAATATATGATATACCGGTAAGTATATATGATATCCAGTCAATTTTATAATATAATTTATATATCATATATATATATTATAGTATATGAGGGCCACCTGAAAATTATCAATTTTGGTAGCGGTGTTACCCTGTCCAATAAAGTTGTTGTTATTGTTATTATTATTATTATTATAAGAAAGAATGCTTGCACTAACTATACCTACATGTAGCCTCCTCCGCAGGCAACTCTCTGGGATTGGGCTTCCTGTGGTAAACTGAGAGAGAGAAAAAACTTGTCAGTCTCACTCACCACAGGAAACTCCCAATTCTGGTTAGGAATCCCAATTCTGGTTAGGAATTCCAATTCTGGTTAGGAATTCCAATTCTGGTTAGGAATTCCAATTCTGGTTAGGAATTCCAATTCTGGTTAGGAATCCCAATTCTGGTTAGGAATTCCAATTCTGGTTAGGAATTCCAATTCTGGTTAGGACCCAGGTACCCATTCCAATTCTGGTTAGGAATTGCCCTATACCACTATGACGTCAAATCAAAACAATCTATTGTTTAAACGCTAAGGATCATGGTCGCTAGAGGGGGACAAAACAGCAACAACACAAAGGATTCCCCAAATAAATGTATTTTACAGACGGTCTGAAAGCGATAAAAGTCACCAAACACAGTAAATATTGTGGGAAAAGTATCGATGAATATAATATCTGGAAACTAGCCAATTTGAAATCAAGCGAACCTCAGCAGAGCAGATTTAGTTCAAAATTCTATTGTTCTTCACGATTCTGTCCCCCTCATAAATAAGCCGTTACGTCATAGTGGTATAGGGCAATTCCAATTCTGGTTAGGAATTCCAATTCTGGTTAGGAATTCCAATTCATGGTTAGGAATTCCAATTCTGGTTAGGAATTCCAATTCTGGTTAGGAATTCCAATTCTGGTTAGGAATTCCAATTCTGGTTAGGAATCCCAATTCTGGTTAGGAATTCCAATTCTGGTTAGGAATTCCAATTCTGGTTAGGAATTCCAATTCTGGTTAGGAATTCCAATTCTGGTTAGGAATTCCCCAATTCTGGTTAGGAATTCCAATTCTGGTTAGGAATTCCAATTCTGGTTAGGAATCCCAATTCTGGTTAGGAATTCCAATTCTGGTTAGGAATTCCAATTCTGGTTAGGAATTCCAATTCCGATCAGCTAGTCTGCGGAGGAGGCTAGCAAAGAACTACATTACAACTACAGTAGGACGCTCTAGCTGCGGTGTTCCTGACAGCATTGCCGAGACTAGCAGATTATGTTTCTAATTCTAGAGCAATGAAGAACTGTAGCTATGTAATCCATATGGCTTCACCATTTCCTGTTTCCAATCCCCGTGATGAAAGTGAAATCATTGAACCTGCTGTGGAAGGGACTATCAATGTCTTAGAAGCCTGTTCTAAGGCTAACATCAAGAGAGTGGTCCTGACAAGTTCTATTGCTGCAGTACATTCATGTAAGGATTTCATTTGTAGATTGAGGTTGCTAAATAAATGTATCTATGATAATACATTAGTACAGTTGCTTATTTTCAAGGGATATAGAAAACACATTTGCAAAATCAAGAAGTCAATATTATTGATCAAGATGTCAGTATGGTGAGGGGGCTATATATACATACTATATATACTGTATGCAGTACTTATAGCCATATATATCATGGTTTTGAGTTGTATCCCATATGTCACTTGTATTTTGAAAACATATCCTGTTCCAGATTGATTTATTCACCTAGCTGTTCCATAAAACCAATGATACTTGTACCTTGATTGTCAGCATAGCTTACAGTAGGGGAGTTAGTGACCCCATGGGCGTTTGGGGTCAGCACGCCCTACCCTACCTTAAATATCCTTAATGTGGGATATTACTCTTCTTTTTTCACAGCTGCGGAGCATGCCAGTAAAGCAGAGGTAACTGAAGAAAATTGGTCTGTAGAGGAACAATGCGGTGCTTATGCAAAAAGTAAACTCATGGCTGAAAGAGCTGCTTGGGAATTTGTTAAAAAATTGCCAGGTTTGTGGAAAATTTATTCAAAGTCAAATTGTTTTTATTCTTTTATGATGAGGGATTAGTCTGAATTTCTGTACCTGATCTGAGTCATATTTCATTCCTAATCCCCCATACAAGACATTTGGGGTGACTTGCATAAAACTTAATGCCAGGTAGGCATAACTACTAATGCTGGACAATTAGCCCTCCTTTTCAAAAGAGCACCTCGCGTTGAATGGTGTCCATTTTAAGGTGGCTCAAAACACTGTAGTTTTTTACATGAACCACTCAACACTGATCAAGACCGAATGACCACTCAATACTGAATTCAGTGTCCGGTAATCATGTCCAATGTCACACTTAGCAGTAAGTGTTGTCTTGATGCCAAACCCGCATTAGCTTTATGCAACTCACACCGTGGATCATCTGGATACCAGTAATGGCACTGTAATTCAGGCTACATCAAGACCGAATGAAAACGTTAAGTTATTCTTGCTATTATTTAATTCCCCGAGAGGAAAAGAAATTTGAGCTGGTTGTGATCAACACAGGCTTAGTGTATGGGCCAGTACTGCAAGGATCACACTGTACAAGCATGGAGGTAAAGCCTGTTAAATGGTCACTTGCTTATTATACAGCTCTGTAACGAAGAGTCTGAGTCAAAGGAAATGGGGTGATAAATAGTAAAATCAAGACTTTGAGAGACCATTAGACAGATAAACCCAATTTTTCTTCTTTTTGTCTTGATCCAGGGAAAATCATCCCAAGGTTAAATTGTACAAGACATTTCTATTTAGAACCACTTTTGATGTCACCTCTTGGAGTGGATGAAGCAACATTACCCTTGTTTTATTATTTTTTCCATGTAATTTTGTGATAACAGAAATGGGAAATTCCTTTTCCCATTTATTTCCCATTCATCTTCTTAACTTGAAACATTTTCTATGAGTGTTTTTATGATGGTAGGAGATTGAACATTAATTTTTATTATGTCCCTCTAGATTCCCACACGACTGTTAGAACGGCAGATGCTGATGCTCCCAAGGCTTCATTATGGTGTAGTTGATGTCAGAGATGTAGCTAAAGCACATATATCTGCACTAACAGCACCTAAAGCACCAGGTAACAATAAAGAAGAAATAATGCATGAATTATCCCATTTCCCTTCACTCCCAGTCCCTTGTATTAACTCAGCTCCATGTCTGGTATAGACTAGCTCCAAGTCTCATCGGTTTTTTCCCCTTGCGACATACGCTGCTTGGGCTTCTTCCTGTATTCCCAAGCAAATACAGGAAGCCCAAGCAGCGTATGTCGCAAGGGAAAAAAACAAACGAGACTTGGAGCAAGTCTATTCTGGTATGACTTTAGTGTAAGAACATCAGTAATAATAATAATAATATTTATTGCTTATATTGCGCATTTTAACATTTGAATATGATCAAATGCGCATTACACAACACTAGAAATAATTATATACAAATGATAAAAAATGTTCAAACCTTACTAACTTACGAAAACTATCCCCCCCTAAACTAAATTATCAATGTAATATATACTCATTATTAGAAATAAAAATATAAAAATAAATCAATAATTATTACTAACACTGTATCCCTGATCTCTGCACCGATCCAGTAGACAAAGGATAGAACTTAGAATGAAGTGATCGGTAGTACATATATCAGTTATGGGTTCATTACACTGAGGTATTAACCCCCATGTCTGTTTTGACATGATGGTACTTTAGTTAATTTTACATTGTGGCTGCACTAACAATATAATACCGGTATTAATATTTTAAGGTAACAGATACCTTGCTGTAACTGGAGGCATGTGGATCAAAGATACAGCCAAGATTTTATATGATGAGTTTAAACCACAAGGTAATTGCAATATATGATAATTCTGTCTGTGATGGTTTATAATAATTGAAACTAAGAAATAAAATAAAAATGGTATATAATATTTTTGTGGTCTCATTTCCATATGTGTTGCCATCACCACACGGCACAAACCGTACCGTAACTACTTCCCACTCTATTAGCATACATTTATAGGAAAATTAACAAAAAGTTTTTTAACAACGCGAACAAAAAGAATGCGTTATCAAATTAACGCGAATTTTCGAAAAATCATGTTTACAGACATTAATTTTAAATAATGCAAATTTCCAAAAAGTTATATTTACATACATTTAATTAACGTGAATTGATGATTTATTTGTAATTTTTCTACATCAACAAAGTGGCCCCTATGCTACAGTAGTCGCACTGTAATTAACGTGAATTTGATGCTTTATTTGTAATAATTTCTACATCAACAAAGTTTTTCTATGCTAACAAAAGTATTTCAATACCACTAAACTAGTCACTATTCAACGAATGGGTCCAGGGATGGAATGCATCCCGTCTTGACGACTTCTAATGCCTTTCTTTAATTAACGTTGATGTAAAATAGTGTGATTTCAATTAACGACGACGTAAATTAAGATGCATAAAATTAACACGGATTTTTTGAATTCGCGTTAATAAGATGCTTCGTTAATTTCCTATAATAAGGTATCTCCAATTTATTCTTATAAATATGTAAAAAATATGTAAAACTACTCTCGAGGAGTTGGCCATCAAAGGGTGTATCTATGATCTGCACTGAAAATGTTTATCCTCTGATAGGGTACAGGGTTCCAGTGACTGTTAGCCCAAATTTTGGTATCTACATGTACTCACTGTTTGACAGCAGCGTCAGAATGATTTTATCAGATTTAGACAAGGAACTGAATTATAGCAATAAAAAGGTAAGATCACTGGAAATGAATGAATAAAAGGGATTTATATTTTCATGTGACTAAATGAAATTTAGACTGCTGGCCAACAGTTGCTTGTATATGCGGGGTGCAGGCTCCATTTGAGCCTCTCAGTGTGACAGGCAGTGGACCATGGATGGTTCTCATGGTTACCTGGATTTGGTGCATCCTCTGTGGCGGCATTTAGACTCCTAAGCCCAACCTTAAGAACTTATAAAAACGCTCATTTTCAAAAGAACTTTGGTTTTAAGAATATAGATTTGTAAGAGAACTTTTAGAGAGTATTTTATATATATGGATCTTGGTTTTGAGCCAATAGACTTGAGGAAAGATTAAATATTATTATTATTATAACATAAAATTATCGATATGGCATATTCTATGATTGAGCAAGGTTTTGTCAAGAAAACGTCCAAGTACCTGGGTCCTCCAGAAACAAGACCACAAGTAGCAGATACCCATAAAAACTGATTCAATAGTAAACATAAACAATAGTTATAATGAAAGCCAGTCACTGTCGCTGATCCAATATCAAAGATAACCTTTTGAAACCAGCCAATTTTGTGACTTTATCTATTTTTTATTTTTTGTCAAACTATTTTGTTGCATAATCAATCACTCTGAAAAACTATCATCTAAATTAATTGCCCTATACCATTATGACATAACGGCTTATTTATGAGGGGGACAGAATCGTGAAGAACAATAGAAATTTGAACTAAATCTGCTCTGCTGGGGTTTGCTAGATTTCAAATTGGCTAGTTTCCAGATATGTTCATCGATGCTTTTCCCACAATATTTACTGTGTTTGGTGACTTTTATCGCTTTCAGACCGTCTGTAAAATACATTTATTTGGGTAATCCTTTGTGTTGTTGCTGTTTTATCCCCCTCTAGCGACCATGATCCTTAGCGTTTAAACAATAGATTGTTTTGATGTGACGTCATAGTGGTATAGGGCAATTATCCAAATTTCTCAAAAGTCTTTAGAATTTTTCTAGACTTTTTGTAATTTAGTGCATGTAACTGCGTATCAGAGCCATGCGGTTTTGACGTGCAGTGCTGTTCAGTTTTTATATCCTTCGTACACTAGAATCTAGGTCCTTTATGAAATATATGTTAGTGACAAATTATATAATACTCTATTGGAAGATTATTTCTATTATTTTATATTGAAAGTACTAATGAATATTCAATATTATTTTAAAATATGGGGAAACCTCTGCTCGCAGGGTAAATATGACAATGATGCATAATAATATTATTGTTGATGTTGAAGTATTGATATAATAATTATATCAAAAGAATGTAATTTAAAGGGTATTTAAAATAATAATTTTGGAAATATTTGTAATTATAAAGTATGAGTTGGAATCTTAACTAGAAAGAGCTATTGAGTTTCAGAAGCAAGGAATTATTTATTCCTGACTGTATCTTGTGTGTTGTTGTATGTCCAAACCATGTCGACTACATCACATAATAAGATGCACAATCTTTTATAAATTCATTTCTCTGTTTACTGTGTGACTACACCAACCAAGGCCACCCAAACAAATGTTCATACAAATTATCCAATCACAATTGAGTATTTAAACAATAGAATCTGCACAAAGTTTCAAAGTTTCGCTTTAAAAGCATATATTTTACTTTATATGTGTATGTATATGATCAAGAGTGAACAAGAAACAGTTTAAATTGTAGAATTCGACATCATTCTGTTATTCAGTGTCACAAATGTGATTAGAAAATTTGATTCAAAATTTGTTTGGGTGGCCTTGGTTGGTGTAGTCGCACTGTAATAGGATAAGTTCCACTGTCCAAAATAATATATTAATTTTAGTTACCATATTTTACTAGTTAACCAGATTAGTTTGCCAATAATAATAATTATTATTATTGATTGATATTAATCATTTATATATAAAACATTGCATGCAAGCATCGGGGCTAGACGTACAGATAGCAGTCAATAAACATTACATTATTACATCAATGGTCTTGTGTCCTGATTGAAATGTATTTGTGTCAGTTCCCGAAAGTTTAAGTTTCTCAGAAATTAAAAAAAAACAAGAGATAACATAATACATAAATGCACTGTGTTTTTTTATGTTGATTTTATTTACAAAAATAATTTAACACCAATAGCACTCTTTAAAGCCTGGTCCCCACTAGCGACATAAGCACAAACACAAGAAACATACGCAGACTCAATAATGCATTGCTCATTAACAATGCTTGTCTTTTGCCACACCTATTACATAAATGGTGTCCTGAGTCTGCATATGTGCTTGTGGGGACCAGGCTTAATAACATATTTAGCAATACTGTACATACTATGGAATGAAATTGTAAATAATTAACACTCAGCGGTCTAATGCTACGATGCAGTCCCATATTTGTACTTTCCTCCTGTATTATAATCATGATATAATGTTGTAACAGGTTTGAATCTACTAGGTGCTGTTTGAGCTCTGGGAGCCTTCTCCTTTGTAGGTTTCCTATCTGTGTGCCAATCTGCTGAACGCCATCTTTCGATACTTAAGAAATGTGGGTCAGTGTTTATTGCTTTGTCTTTTGTCTCTGGTTTCTGTGACGCTTCCTCCACACAAGGGAAAATAAGTTTTCTGAAGAGTCTGATATTTCTGACATAGTTTGATCATAATCAGTGTCTTCATCATCATCAACTATAACGAAACATGGTATTATAAGCTGTCATACTAATATAATAATAATAAATAATAATATTTTATATAGCGTCAATTCCAAAAGTTCAACAACACTTTACAATTCCAAGAGTCGTACATAGTAATTTCTGACATAGTAATAATACTAGTCTCCGATGCAGACATTTCCAGTGGGAGATATATACAGTTGAACCTCCGGTTGCGACCACTCTTGTAAGCGACCAGTTTTCCAAAATACAAAAAGTTTCAGAGTAACAGAATTCACTATTAATATTTGGAACCTCTTGTCACCACGCTGTGAATATAAATTAAAGTGATCTACAAAATTGGCCATGTGTCGCTTTAAATAAATATCAATATTTCACATGTAAATAAAAATTAAAGGAAAATGTTAAAAATACAATGGAGGAAAAAAATCGATTTGAAAATATTTAGAAATTCTGCAATCAATAAAATGTATTTAATGATTTATTGAGTGACGTTTCGGAGTCGTCATGACGCCATTATCAAGCTACTGATCAGAAATTATATTTTAACAATTCAACTGAAGGCATTAAAATGGTGACCAAATATAAAACTAATTATGCCTTAGTATTGTCATTACTTTTGAAATTTATCTGATCATACGTATTCACCTCTGTAATTATTATAGTAAAACAATAATATTGACCTCAGACTTAATGATTATTGGTAAATATTTACTTCAACTTGACATCTCTGTAAATATTAGTTTTATTATACATTGTCTGTGTGGATTGACTCATAATACAAAGATGTAAGCAATCCAACAACAACAACAAATGAATGAAAATGACAGCACTGCGTAGTAACCTACAGATAACCAATCCACTGACCTATGCAGGCTCGTTTTTGCAGATAACTGCCTACAGATAACCATCAGACCGCTGAAATATCGCTGGCATGCACTGATAGTTATAATTATCTGTAGGCTCTCGACCAATGGGAATACAGATATTGAGTACAATGTATAATAATCACTATTATTAAATCAAAACCATGACCAAAAAAGGTTTGCTAAATTTTGTATATTAATTTTATCTTCACAACTGAAAGCTGGGTATAACAACGCTTACCATAATACCCTGGAGGATCGTCTTTTACAAAGAATGTCTTCAGGTCAGCTTTAGGGATGTACACCCCCAGTTTTAATAGCGTTCTTGAATCAAGGTATCTTGTACTAATAGAAAAATTGCAAAATCTCGGCATACAATTCAGCCAGGAGGGAGCGGGGTATTTCATGAAATTTTGGGAAGGGATGTGCCGCTAATGCCCTGTAAACTCTGATCCTTTTCCAGACTGGAAAATGTCTAATTTTGAGACCCTGTTCCAGATTAACAAATAATTAATAATAATTATTGCTGTTAAAATATACTCTGTGCCAGACTAGATACAGTGAAAACACCTACTGTAGCCTGTATTATACCCTGTTCCAGGCTAAAATCACTTTACAGTGGCAGATTTAGGGTGGGGATAAGGAGGCGCACGCCTCCCTTTTGGAAATTCAAATACCTTTTTTGCCAAAAAAAGTTTTACATAAAATTTGGCTGAAACCAATGTTCAACCTGAACGTGCCCAGCCCCGCCCCTGCTTTAAAAGTTTGTCGGCACATCTCCATATAACTTATATAGGGGAGTACCCCCCTGGAAATTCAGTGAGATATCAAAAGGATATCCTCAAAACATACTTGTTGTATCGAGCTCCAGTAAGAAAACTATGCAAAGACTCTCCATGTGGTGGAATTCTGCATGAAAAGAACATGTTAATATGTTAATGGATGCAGCTTACACCCTATCCTTCCCTCTCTAAAGGAAGTGTATGTATTAACTTACTCCTTTACCCTCCGGGGGAAGCTTTACATCCAGGGGAACTGTTACACTCCAGGGGAACTGTAACCCTCCAGGGGAACCTTAACCCTCCAGAGGAACTGCTACCCTCCAGGGGAACCTTTACCCTCCAGGGGAACCTTTACCCTCCAGGGGAACCTATACCCTCCAGGGGAACGTTTATCCTCCAGGGGAACCTTTACCCTCCAGGGGAACCTATACCCTCCAGAGGAACTGTTACCCTCCAGGGAAACCTTTACCCTCCAGAGGAACTGTTACCCTCCAGGGAAACCTTTACCCTCCAGAGGAACTGTTACCCTCCAGGGGAACCTTTACCCTCCAGAGGAACTGTTATCCTCCAGGGGAACCTTTACACTCCAGGGGAACTGTTATCCTCCAGGGGAACCTTTACCCTCCAGAGGAACTGTTATCCTCCAGGGAAACCTTTACCCTCCAGGGGAACTGTTATCCTCCAGGGGAACCTTTACACTCCAGGGGAACTGTTATCCTCCAGGGGAACCTTTACCATCCAGGGGAAGCTCAGTACTGTGTAAATTCTTTCACCACCTATAGAGGATTAATCACTAAGTACATGATTGTATGTATTCCAATTTCATCCCAGGCATGGAAGGGGTATCGAATGGACAAGGCGAGACTTTGCGAGACTCCGAGAAAAGGCATATTTTTGCGAGCCCGAGATTCCTTTGTTTTCAAAATTCGAGACTCTGAGACAGCTTTTTGTGAAAAAACAAGACTTTGAGGCCCGCAAAATTTGACCGAAATTTTGCGAGACTCTGACTTTTTGCCGGGACCATTTGACACCCCTCATGGAGCTACCTTATGTAAAAAATATTGTGACTAGGTAACCATTTGTAGTGATCGATATTTAAAAAATAAATTATGTACCCATTCATCCAAGAGTGTTCTACCAGGGGGCCGACGGTGTGCCCTCGACCCCCTCCCTGCCTCAATGCTCTGTCCCATGGGTATTTAAGCTAATTAGTAATAACACAGGTTAGGGGAAAGTCCAAACAAGGTCACGAACCAAGCACTAACCCACTAAGACACTCCTTAAATATACCATCAATAAGTGCTTTATTTGTCACCCCTGCAGCATTTTTAAGTGGACTCACAAAAGTTTCTAAAACACCGCAAATTAAACTTACTGTTTAGGAGTTGGTCCTCTTTTGAAAAATCTATAATCATCACCTGTAAACAAAAAAAACAAATGAGCTTGTTTCCCTTGTCTCTAGTAATTAAATAATAGAGGCTTTCTATGTTCTATTTAACTAACGATGCACTTCTGAGCTCTTCAAATGCAGCTAAAGCAGGGGTGTCGAATGGTCCTGGCAAAAAGTCAGAGTCTCGCAAAATTTTGGTCAAATTTGCAGGTCTTGAAGTCTTGTCTCGAATTTTGAAAACAAAGGAAATCGGTGAAAAAGCATCTCGGGCTTGCAAAAATATGCCTTGTCTCGGCGTCTCACAAAGTCTCGCCTTGACCATTCGATACCCCTTAAAGCAGTTATTTATGTTTTTGCTCCTCTGGCTCTGTGCATCTATAATGTAATAATGCACGCTCAACAACCAATCAAATCACGCATACCGGTAGTTTATATTATAATGTAGAATATAAAATTATAAAATAGAATGGAAAATAGCTACTTACGTATCTGACATAACCTCTTGTTAGCACTAGCCAGCCTGCTTTGTGTGGAAGAACTACAGGAACTACATTTTGTAGATTTTGATGCAATTGAGTCGCATGAAGTGGATTTGTTTCTTAGTATACTTGACTTTGTATGTTTTCCATATTTTGTTCCAGCTTGTACACCTGATAAAGGTCTACTTGCATATCTATATACAGTACAAGCAGACTGCGACCTGTACGGCTGCTTCGGAGCTTTACCAACATCTGGCATGGTTTGGTAATCCAGCGGAGAAAATCCTGTTGCATGAGGGCGGCGCAAGGCTGAACCCACTAAAATATGCTATTTGGAAAGTAGGAAAGTCAGAGTAGAATAATATTGTTTCTTTGATGTTTTGTTAATATTTTGAATTAAATATTATAATTTTCCATTAAAATATTGTACATGGTGAAAATGGAAGAGTATGTCACAAATACAATGCAAGTGAAACATCTGTGTGTCCATGCAGCTCAACGTTATCCTGTGTAGCCGTCACTAGTGATTAACGAGAAGTGAAGGACAGGGGCATATAGCCAGGATTTTCCATTGTGGGGGTCACACTCCATATCGTTCACCACCAAATCCCCCCCCTCCCCTCCTCAAACATATAAATTTAAAGAGTAAGATCGACCCAGAGGAAGGGGGGGTCACATGCACCCTGTGACCTCCCCCTGCCTACGCCCCTGAAGGAGAGATTAAGTATGCTCCATCCCAATCTCCACCTCCCAGGGGGGTACTTATGGGAATCAGTGGCGGGGAGGTGCGAAGACCTTTTTGGGGTTTGAAATTTGCGGCTTGGGACTTTTTGGGGGTCATCAATTTTTTGGTGGACTTTTTTTGATATAAAGATTTTGGCAAGGACTTTTTGGGGGGTTGATAAAAATGATATCCTACCATTCTCGATTTTATTCGGAGAAAAATTGGACTTTTTGGGGGTTACGATTTTGGGCCGTTGGACTTTTTTTGGGTCTTGTTTTTGCGTAATGGTCTTTTTTTGGGTTAAAAAGTTTTGCCTCATTCGCACCTCCCCGTCACTGATACCCCTGAGTACCCCCCCTGGGCTCCACCTCCTCCCAGCCTTGCACAAACTAGCCAGCTACCTCAACCCTTTCCCAATTATACCATACCTGTGAGTCTTTGGGTGATGTAGTGTTATCAACAGCAATGCAGTTATGATTTGAAGCACTCTGTACACTATTTGTACATGATACAGGCCTCGATTTAATACCAGTTCTTGAACTCAATCTCAACAATGAGTAAGAGCTTGATTCGCCTAAAATAGAATTAGAAAATTCACATACAAAACTATTTACTGAAATAAGGAATCCAGGCTTATTTTAATTGAAATACAGTTGAACCTCTGGTTGCGACCACTCTCCTAAGCGACCACCTCTCCCAAGCTACCAGTTTTTCAAAATACCAAAAGTTCAGTTCCAAGTCAAATCACGATCGTTGGAACCTCTCGTAAGTGACAGCCTCTCGTAAGCAACCACAAAACTTGACATTTTGGGTGGTCGCTTACAGGAGGTTCGACTGTATTTCAATTTAGATTATTGAAATATTTGAACATATCGAAGGAGTACAATTTTCTACTTGAAATTTAATCAACAAATATACTTGTTTTGTGCAAGGCGCGCCAATGCTAGACATATTCAACTACAAATGAAAAAGTTACACCAACAGCTAAAATATCTAAAAGAATTGAGTGTTTTATGCTTTATTCTTGGAACCCATAGTAACCTAACGGCATGTATGCGCAAAACAAACCCGCAGTTTTAATTTTACGAATGCTGGAACTATAACTTCAAGAACTGTGTACTGCTATGACTAGTATGAGCAAGAGTAATAATGTATGCATGCAATACAATATGCACTATGATTTATAAGAATTGGCTGATAAACTATCATTGATTATCTGAAATTGTCATCGAAGTGTTATTAATTAACACTTATCTCCAAATCTAATTGATTTATTAGACTTGTCAAGACAAGAAGATGTTGCACTTGAAGAAGTTTCGACCACCAACTTGGCTGAATTCTTTTGTTTTTATGAAAAGACGACCTGCTGAGTGTTGGCTTCCTGCACTCCAACTGCAGAAGTCCTACGACTTCTATTTACAACAGCGAAAATAACGGCTTATAAGCTTACAGAGCATTAAAACTCAATTAAGATGCTTGTAGTTAATATAAAGTAAAGAAAGTTGCACTTTTAAAGAACTAAAGACATAATTAAGACTTAATTCTGAACAGTTTCACGCACCTCGAGGATGACTTGAAGAAATGTGTCGCTTCGTTCTTCCAGGAAGTTCCAACTGAAAACACTGTAAACTCGCTGGTTGCACTTCTCTCATTTTCCAGTATCTTTGTAACGGTTATTTTACCGCATTTGTTAAAATTCTAGTTCACTTCGAGAAGAAATTCAAGTAAAACGTGAAGCCGGCCGCAAACACAACACTCTCAGTGAAAGACATTTGTTACCATAGCAACCGTGGTCTGATTTTAATCGATGATTGATTAATACATTGTTGCACGCTTTGCATGATGGTGCGAACGTTACATTGAACGGAACATTGTTTAGTTTTTGATTAAAAAGTTATTTTAAAATTCTGCAAATAATGTTTCTGTAATTCTAGCTCGAGCATCTAGTTCCTAGTTGTCTACAAAATATTCTGCCAAGTTGCACTGAAATTATAATATCAGATGTTGGCAAAACTTATGGATCTCTGAATGCGCGTTTCCTTTATCCCACTTGGCTTTGATGGGGTCTCCTTCAAATAAAAGACCGTTTAATGACGTATAATAAGCAGCTTGACACCATTTTGACAGGTTTTTGAAAAAGCTGTTGAAACGCACTTACGATAACAAATCACGTTATCAGGATGAACATTTTTTAAATATTTTGACCAGTTCTTTTGTTGATTCAATTTTAGCTGTTACATGCGTTTGCGGTTCATAGTTAATATTAATCCAATCTAATCACATTACTATGTTTATATTAAGCACAGTATGTCACTGATAATAACTCATATAATAAACAACGAGTTTCTTAGCGCCAGCAGAGCAGTCTAAGCCGCTGCTGCAAGCACATGTTCACTTCAACCAACAATAGCATGCATGTCACCGCGCGCTTACATATTTATGGCGGGAAAAATCTACAAACCACTGATTCCTCTCGAGCTCTTCACGGTGAAACAATCAGGAATTTTGGCTTTCTTTTATAAAAACGTGTGACTTTCTTGCCACTAGAAGTTCCGTGGTCCTTGTTGGGAATTGAATTGGGGGCAATATAGTCTTTCGGCTTTTACGGCGCATTCCACGGTCATTTTGTTTAATTGGCTCCCCGTAGTTTATTAATATGAAGCTCTTTCAAAGGCTGTCAAAACCCTTTTCAGATAGGCATATCACGCTAAAATACGACACGCCACGGGGAAACCAACCTACAAATTAAATAGCTATTGACATAGAAGACGCTAGCAGTGTTTGAGTTTCGCCTGGAGCCATACTAGTGATCTCCTTTGTGGATCCGTCTCTCATTAATCGCCTGATGACTGTTCCTAAACAAATTGCTGGCATAACTGATTTATGTCTTGCTTTCGCCTGCAAAGAATCTGTATAAAGCTCCTATTTGTGAATACTGAGCTACATAGAAAAGATGTAGCAAAAGAAAAGAGAAAAAAAACCTGTATTTATAAACTGATAGCTTACAGTGAAGGGTCATGTCGTTTTGTTTTCTGTTTCTTTGTTAATTAGTTTGTGTGAAAAAAATTAGAAAGGACTCTGACCATGAATGAAACTACGACTTTGTGGACAGTTTTCAAATCAATGCTGCACGAACTCCGGCAGTAAAGCGCCGAGAATCAGTACTCTGAGTCTCAGTAGTTCATGAAGAAACTCGCAAAAGCCTCACAATGCAAAGTCACGGTACTGAGCAAATCATCTGGACAACGGACTTCTGCAACAATACTGATGTTCTTATTTTTCCCAGCTTTTGTAGTCGGCACTGCTTCTTTGTCTGACAGTAAGTTTTATAATCCAATTCTTTGTCTTTTGTTAAAACATTTCATTCAAAGCGGGATTATCAATAAGCACAAAGCGCACTTCCAATAAACAGCTGAACAATAAATCCACCTTTCTAGTGATGGTTGTGTTTGCCAAACACTTGTACTTCATGATAAAGTGTATCTATTTATTTGTTATATACACTGAAGGTGTCATCGTTTTGACTTCATGATCAATAGCATGAAGAGATATTTAGACTGATAACTTGTCATTGGCTTAATGACCATTTTTCAATCAAAGTTCTCGTTGTCAAAGTAGTGCTAAAGAATTAGACCACCATCAAGCTGGTCGACATCCTTCCCGCTAGCAAACAGGTGACACACGCTTCATGGTTGTAAACGTTTTCATAAAACGTTAGCTTCACTTGGCGTTTTATTTGTATTCAACACTGTCGTGTCATTGATTTATATTGTGGATTGCTATGGGCGTATCTCGAAAATCAATTGAGCGTTGAATTTGCCAACGGTGTCGCTGACAGTTAGAGGAAAAATTAATTAAGGATGGAATCATGCAATTCCCCCCCGCGGGAACTCTGGCTTGTGCGGAGCGTATTTCAAACCGAGCCACGTCGTGTTATGTTTTCTAATTATAAAGATCTCAGCTTGATATTCAGTCTTAATCAGCTCACCCAAACATTTTGTTATCTAGCATTGAGAATACAATGAACAAACAATGAGTTAGAATCACGGGAGGTATTGGTTTATTCGAATAAAATGCTGGCAATAAAAACATAATGAATTGATTAGTCACTTTAATATAGAACCTTGGGGATAACTGTCAGAATTCCATTTGTCTTCGGGCTTTGATTTGTCATTGAGCTTGTCTGTAATATTGGTCTAAGACTAAAGCAATAATTGGCTTCGTTTGGACCGGTTCGACGAAAGCTCAAAGCAGGCTGTTAATCCTGACGCCTTTAATTGAGATCTTTTGAACAGTGTTGATGTATGTAATACTGATCACAGCTGAATAGACAGCTACTGCTTAGCGCGCGCCAACTGATGGAAGGCCTTACTGCGTTCGTCTCCAAATTCGACAATAACAGTCCACGAGATTCCGGCAGTTTGAAAAGAATCTCTCCGGTTATCAACTCCAACTCCAATCAAGAAAATAAAGATTCCCTCTCCACCAGCGGTAGCCAACCTGTTCTGCCTTTCAGTATTGAGGGAATACTTGGCAGAAACGACGAAACGCGTACAGATACTCGACACACAGAGACGGCCAGGCTTTCTGTTGAGTTAAATCAAGGTACGCAACATAAAACCTTACTTTCCAGGATGTTCTATACACTGTGCAAATATTTCATTTTGCAATTAGTTGAGTTCACTGTCTAATAACACGTGTACCCAATATTCAGGGGAAGTACCTTTACCTCTGGTATAGCTCCAAGCTCTGATGTCCACTGAGGTGTCGCGCACCTAGCTTGGAGCTATAGGACTTTCAGAGAGTATAGGATTTTAGATGTTCTAGTTATAACTTTTGAACATTGACAAAACAGATTGTCCGTTTGAAGTTGTCAATGCTGATTAATATTCTAAAAATGAAGTGAGCCCCACGCAAAAGTATAGTTTTGATTGTTCAGAAATCGCATGCTGCCAAATCTCTTCTCCGCAACTGATGCGCATTTCAGATACCTTTTGAGTCGTGGTTATTAATTACTTTGACGATAAACCGCGCAGAAAAACCGTATTAATAAGCAATAAAGATTTCACGATAAAAGTCCTTGAGTCCCCATCCAAAAAGAAAATTCTTCTTTGTAAACCTTCATGCATGGCTCAATTGAGGAGGCTAACTGATCACTTTACACTTGAATTATTTACTGCAGAATGAAGGTACACAATCTCGCTTTTTTCAGTTCAATTTTCAAATTATTTCTTTTCATCTAAACGTCATTAATTAGCTTTTTCATCAAGCAGATTAAATATAAATGAATGCTTACTGATGCCACCAGATGAATATCAGTTCTAAACGTAATTGAAAGCAGCTGATTTATACCTAGAACTTGAGATAAGAACAAAAACCAGTCTCGACACCAGTAAAACAAGTGTTTTTATCGCAATAAGCTAGAATTGAGCAATGGATGACATATAATGGTCTCTTCAGTGATGACATTCAAAATGGCGGCGTGCTTCAACAAATTCCAGGTCCGCGGTCTAGGTTTCAGAGGCAAAACACAAGGCGCGGTAAGTTTTCGAAGATCTCTGTGGCTTTTTGTCCTCTACAAAGAAATCAAATTAAAAAAACTGTCCATTTTTGGTGAAAGTTTACTCCAATATATTGTTAATTGACACCATTTTTTCAGTTGAAGGTGTTTTTGATTTTCCAAATGTCTTTTCTTTACACCAATTTTTTTTCAGTCATGATGCTGTCATGATGGTGACTATTTACTTTATACCAAAACCCCAAAGGCCAATATTTCACTACAACTGAAACATCAAAACACCCAAAATAATTAATACCTTTCACCTTTCAACTTTGATTCAATCTCGAATCTTCGTCCTTTAATTTTCTAAAGTGAAGTATGATTAATATACGAACAAAAACGCCACTCAACATTGCCGGACATTGAGATGGTATCCCCACAAAACAATTAATAAGTCAATAGTAATATATTTTATGATGGACTAGCGGATGCAATAATCTGCAGAACGGAGGCGTTATATAGCCAAAGGCAATGAAACGTTTGTTTAATTGTGTTAGCCAATTACATGACTGGTGACTGTCTGACGACCAATTAAACATGCATACTTAACCTTATTGGTATTATATTGACTGTGATTATGTAATTAACCCCACCTTTTACGATTAGCATTAATCGACCTGTTCTTGTGAGTCAACAGTTTGATTCAAGTGTTCAAACCAGCACTTATTCTGACATATCTATACTGATCTATCTGCCTTGACATATATGTATAGACAACTAACTGATTAATGATCCCCCCAATTCACCGATTGGCCCCTAGAGCTCACGTGGTGTACTTCATGTTACTGTCACCAAAATGTTCGTACATTTTCCGTGAATTGCCGTGACAAACACACTAACTTTTGTACAGTTTATCGACTCGATTTAGTTTTTCGATTCTCTAAATATTAGCAAAACTATTTTAACTAAGGTTGATAAACGAGATTTTGCTAATATTTAGAGGATCGCACATCTAAATCGAGTCGATAAACTGTACAAAAGTTAGTGCGTTTGTACGGCAATTCACAGACAATGTACGAACATTTTGGTGACAGTAACTCGGTGAATTAAGCAAGGATTTGGTAGGCTCTTGTGAGTCAATGCAGCAGTTTGATTCAAATCAGTGTTTAGACTAGGAATTACTTCTCGTACATAACTATATATGACAGTGTGAATGCTTTGACGTACAAATAAAGCCGGAATGTTTAGCAGTTTTAGCCCGAAGCAAGGGTTTGGTGAACTTTTAATTAGCTTTTGTCAGATCGATCTTGTTTTTGAATAGATGTCATTCCATCGCAGATTCAGTCACATGCAGCCCAACTATTGCTTCTGAGGCTACTAAATAAAAATATTTGCATCTTTTTTGATGGGTTTCCTGTGGTAGAGCGCGCGCACAATATGTATTATGTTGGGCTCCCTGTGCTGAGTAACGTACTATATATGTTGGCCGGCTCCCTCTGTGCGTCCCGCAAGACGCGCCCCGGTGCAGAGAGTGCATATACCCATCAAAAAAGATGCAAATATAATTTTATTTTTTAAATATTTAGTAGCCTCAGAAGCAATGGTTGAGCTGTCTGTGATCCGCACGTAATACCACAGGAAGCCCAAATATAATATCTCGCGCGTTCTACCACAGGAAGCCCAAATGTATTATCTCGTGCGTTCTACCACAGGAAGCCCAAATGTATTATCTCGCGCGTTCTACCACAGGAAGCCCAAATAAATGTATTATCTCGCGCGTTCTACCACAGAAAACCCATCCGGCTGCTTGCAATTTCTGTAGTGTTTTTACTTTTCAGGTAGCGATGGTTTGACGTCGAAATGTTCAGGAAGGGCACGAGCACCAAGAAACAGGAAGAATTTCTCTGGAGAACAACTACGGGAATTAGAAAGACTTTTTGACCAAACACATTATCCAGACGCATTGACGAGAGAAGCTTTGGCGAAAAAGTTGGGATTATCAGAAGCACGAGTACAAGTATGTTGTTGCACTCTTATATACCTGCATGTATATACCTATACTTATGTACCTATACAGGTACAGTATGTACAGCGATTTGCAAAAATTCTGTAAAATCTATCAATATCTGGGCTCCTGTCAATATATAGTAATTTGCATAATCCTAATTCTTTGATTTTAGCTAGTATTAAGCCTGAATCTAAACCCAAGTAACCTTTGTAGTATATATGTAAAAAAACAATTGAAAAAAAAAAAGGAACTTTAGTGGGCTTATTCATCAATTTTATGATGGAAATTACCCACAATGCACCCGATATATTAATATATTGATATATTTGATTTTTACATAATTTTTGCAAATCGCTGTACCTATACCTATATACCTGTGTACCTATATACCTGTATACCTTTATACCTATATACCTTTATAGTTTTGAAGTTTTTATACCTTCATACCTGTAGTATACCTATTATATGTTATCGATCTCTAGATATGGTTTCAAAATAGACGCGCAAAGAGCCGAAGACAAGAAGGCCCGAACCAGAAGGGCTTAGTAGTCCGTGCTACAGAAACACCGACGTCAGCTCATCACCTCACTCCTCAAAGCCCTGTCCAATCTCCCACGGAATCGATACCAACTCAGCAATTTCCGGAAATGCCACCGTTTCGTTTCCCCTCAAGTCGGTACTGCAATGATCACTACTGCGCATGCTCGCGGTTTTGCATGAATGGTATTCCACCACCCTTTGCAAGTACACATCCAAATCCTCAAAATGTGAACTATTACAAAGACTATCACAGACAAGCAAGTTTAGTGGACCTACGAATTAAGGCTCGAAATCATTCTCCCCCTGATACTTAGGAACGAGAGGTCCTGGGATTGAAAATGTACTGATAAAAACTGAAGAAAAAGAAAGAAAGAGACAAACTTACAGCGAGTATTTTGTATTGAAATGGAGTTGATGAGCTCAGTGTTGTTCAGTTAATGGCGACATTGGTTTCACCGAGTTTAGTATTAAACTCAGAGAAGTTTAGCAAATAGATAATTTAGGAAATAAACTGAAAAAGGCACAAATTGTTTGAAATTATTTAATTTTGTGATACGACTACAATTTCCTTGAGCCCTCGAGCAGTATTCCGTGCTCGTGGGGTCAGCGGGAAGTCTAAAAGCAAAAAAGGACTGAACCGGCAAGACACCGACAAATACCAGTATGGAACGTCACTCAGTATGCCGTGAACACGTCTACAGTTATTTCATGCAGTTGCCAGTTCAGTTAAAAGACTTGCTTTTCTTCAATTAATGAACATTTTCCGATTTTCAAGTTTTTGTTGGCTTATAGTAATGTTGACTAGCTCTCAGTTTAAGATTTCGCAGTCTGAATCTTTCCCCTCTAAGAATTAATTCTATCCGAGTTTCTTTCAGACTTGAAAACTTTGATTTTGAAGGACCATGTCTACTCTTATTCATTGCTTGGGCCGAAGGGCCCCGAGCAGGACCACAAAATTTCGTTTTTCGCACTGCGCAGTCTCGTGCAGTTCACATCGTACAACGCGGAGCACAACCGAACTCCTTACGGTTACTTATCCGAATAAGTTCGTATGCTGAACTCCTTACGGTGTTACTTATCCGAATAAGTTCGTATGCCGAACTCCTTACGGTTACTTATCCTATGCTCCAGTGAATCATTTAAGATACTTGATCAGGCTAGAACTGGCTTCCAATTGAAAATTAAGGAAGCCATTCATATCCTTTGGGAAAAGCCCTCTTTAAATCAACAAGTCTCTCATGTAAATTTAAAACTTCAGTCACTGTAATCACACACTTCAATGTTCTTTTGTTCTTCATACTGATATACTATATATAAGCTCATACACTGTATAGATCACTCATTAAATTACTGATGATGGCAGCAGCACTGCCGAAACATGTTTAAATTAAAAATTGTCGTAATCTTTATCAAATTAAAGATAGCATTGAAATTAGTAAGTTTACAGAGTTTGAGCATGTTTGGGTGAATACTAACAGAATAACAGGCATTTAAAAGTCGCAAAAATAAGAGAGAATGTATGGACCTTAGAGACGGCGTCCCCCAAAACCATACATTCTCTGTTAATTTTATGATTTTTTGAGAGCTTGCTATTCAATTAGTATTTATCCAAACACTCTCAAACTTGGTAAACTTACTAAATTTGATTTCTTAATCAAATTAATAGTTCTACTCTCGGTCCCAGTCCCTTTCGCAACCTCGGAATGGCTAATTACGCCCTCGTATCATGTTTATTGTACGGTACGGTTGACTATCGTAAATTCGTTTAAAGACTTTAAACATTCGTTTGAGTTGTACCAGAACTTAATATGTAATTATCGATCGTATATAATACTAAAAATAAATAAAAAACAATCAGTGTTAACCATGCTTCCTTGCGCCGGATAGCTTATACCATGGCTGTATACAGCTATTTCAAAAAATGTTGATACTGAATATAGTGTATTCCAAGACCGAAATGCATTTTGGGACTTGCGTAATATTGTCTAAAGTAATATAAATAATAATATTTTATTTTAATTTTGGTGAATTCCGTCAGAAACAATATACTAGCTCCATACGGCGAACAAATCGCTGTATATTTACTTTTTATTTCAAAATAACGAGGCCCACAATGCCCTTTGGTCTTGGAATGCACTATTCAGTATGCAGTATTCAGTTTTCAACGTTTTTTTAAATAGCTGTACACTGACGGAGCTCTGTTTGTTCAACTACGCATTTCTTGATTGAATATAGTCTTTTCGATGTATTAACCTTCTATTAATAATAATAATGATTTATTTATTTATTACTATCAAATTCATGAATAATTAATGAGCAAAACACAATAAAAACCATTAGCGTAGCAAGTATCTTTAATCGGCAAGAGATTCGTCCTGATTTGCCTAAACTTTAACTTTGATTTTCTCAGGCAAACTAATTTGTTTCTTCAAAATTATAGCAATACATGTTTGCATTTGATAAGTGATGCAGCTCGCCGTTTAAACTGCCCATAAAATACTGCGCTATTGACAGTGTATTTACAAAAAACAAAAAATTACTGAATAAAATTAAAAACCGTACTAATTCCTGTATATAATTCAGTACTATATACTATTAAAATCTAGTCTTTTCCTTGGTAGTTCTTAGAGACACCGACAGACCTTTCTTGAGATTTTTTCACCTAAAACATATTGAAATAGATATTGTTACAGTTTATTTTTGATAATATGAAATTCAGATCTTCACGTATGTCAGTACCGGCGTTGCTCTTGATCAAACCAGGGACTCCCTGATCAAACTTACGTTTTTCTCGTTGTTATTGATGAACCAAAAACGCTCCGACATCGTTTTCTTGTTATCAGACTTCGTTAAATTCTCGCTGGAGTCTTCTGTGCTTTTTTCGTCATGGACGGAGGTTGAACTGGTGTTGAGCGCATGGTAATTGAAATCGAGCCCACGTCGCGATTTTTCTTCTTCTACTTTAAGACATTCGTAGTGGTCGTAGGCTTCTCGGAGAGGAGTCAGCATCGCTTTATCAATTTGTGGAAAAAGCTATCAATAGAATCACAAAATTGTCGTGAAGAATTGTGTTAATTGATATATGTTCGGACGCGCAATATCGATAGTACTTTGATGTTACTTCTTACCTTACTTAGAGATTCAAACAATGGCACGAGCACAAACTTGATGAAGCCAATCTGAGCTGTTGCCTTGGTTACTTTATGACGATCCATGAAGGATGCAACAGGAAGCCCCTCGGCTTTCTCGCGGTCACTCTTGAAAACACAACAAAAAATGTTCCCTCGTCATAATATATACAGAACTGAACAGCTTAACTTGAAACTTTCATTTTTCAATGGAGCCAATCATAAGTAGGCAAGGCAAAGAAAGTAAGTACTGGTTCGGGGTGCAGGCGCAGAAAAGCGCGGGAGCTAGGAAGTGGTCAGTTATCAGTATGCGGTTTTGATGTCTTTTCATGACAGCTAAGTGAATTTTATTGAATAAATAGAAAACGAGGCAGCGTGTTATATCATAGTTATTTCATAAGAGACGAACATTTCTAACATTTGATATTTAAATATATATTTTAAGTTAGGGGGATTTAGTCGTTACCTCGTGTTTCCTATATGTAGCTACGACGGTGGGAAGCATTATTTTCATTAATGAACGCATATTTAGGTTCATAGAAGACATGTTTTACTACAAAGACATCAGTCTAGATGAATCATGTTTATTCTGAAACAACTACTGATACTACGCACAGACCGTTCAACATCTGAATAAACATGCTTCAAACATGATCTGTGTATAATCTGAACACTTTAGTGTTTACTCTGAGCATCAATTATTGTCTAACTATAGCGGGAGTTCGGAAGGGTTGTGAGTCAGTATACTGTCCCACCTTCTGACACCATCGCGCGCATCCTCCGGGATTTTCAGTGCAACGTTTTACTGACAAAAACCACCTCAGTGCTGGTAGCTGAGATTCCTGTGGTAATTCCAACAGGCTAAAAACTGTAATGTTTTACCTGTAAGAAGTACTCCTCCAGTAGATAGTCGACCCATGGCTCAGATACCTCCATCGGACGAACTTCGTTTGAAATATCGCAACACTTAATCAGGATCTTTTTCAACTATGAAGAAGTTCGAGTAAATTACAGTGCGTTTCACAAAACTTTTGACGAGCGGGTTCCGAAGTTCGTTCGAAAGTTCCGAAGTTCGTTCGGAAGTTCCGAAGTTCGTTCGGAAGTTCCGAAGTTCGTTCGGAAGTTCCGAAGTTCGTTCGGAAGTTCGTAAGTTCGTTCGGAAGTACGTTCCGAAGGTCGTTCGAAAGATGAATTGTTTTAGAAAACAAAATAGTTCTCTCTCTGGAGAAGTTTTGCTGAAATGAAGTTTAGATTGTGCTTCAGTTGCCATGAACTTCACGAATTCACGAACGAAGCAAGTTCGAAGTTCGCTAACGAAAGTTATTTTAAAGTTCCCAAGTTCAATGATGCAAACTTCGGAACTTCCGAACTAACTTCGGAACCCGCTCGGAACGTCATGATAAAAACACTCTAAAACAGACATTTACTGGTCGACCCAGTTATTTATAACTTTAACTTTTATCGCATTTCTTACCGATTTTATATATTCAACGTTATTGAAGTCAAACGTGTCAAGTTTGCTCTTAAAATTTTCCATAATTTCACTGTGACGAGCCATGTCTGTAGCCAGAATTAGCGTGATTATTTCCTGTTACAAGAATTGACGTCATTAACAAATGTGCCCATGGGGGGAGAGGGACGCAAGGCCTTGTATGTTCAAATCATAACTATTTTTCTCAATGTGTTATTCGCTTACCTGACGTATCTTTTTGAAGTCTTTTTGAGGAAGGTTGGCAAAAATGTTGCATTCCGGCTATGCAGAATGGATGAAAAAAAGTCGTTTTAATTTATTATGCAGTTTTGCAGGTTTGCACGTGACGTCATGGCGGCCATGTTGGACCAGCAATTCAGTGGACATCCCCTTTCACTGCAAAAAGCGCACGTTCTCCAAATCTTGGAAATTCTTTTGAAATGTTCAAAACCCTTGGAAATGGAAAATTTCCAACTAATTTCGTATTAGCGGGAAAGTTACCGCACCGCGCCTTGCCGTATTGAAAGAGTTTGATTGGTTCAGAAAGGAAGCCATTTGAGTGTCACGGTACCACAGGGTTCCCACTCATACGAAAACGGCTCTAATAACAATGATACAATGCAACATACCTGGCACAGAATATCAAAGGCGATAGCAGCGTGATGGTTCTCCAATGGAGAAATATCATTATAGCGAATGGACAGCTCGGTGCAGGCATTTACCTGATATCTGAAACAAAATGGGACATATGACGTCGAGATCTTGTTACCATAGCAACCATATCTCATCTCCGTACGACCGGAAATGACGTTACTGAAATCAAGCCATTCAAAGTTGTTGTTCCATTCTCCTATCCTTTTAACTCTTATTTCTTTTCCTTCTTTTCTTTTTCTTTTAATTTCTCTTATTCTCTCCCTTGCATTTCTCTTCGTCTCTCTCTTATACTTTCTCGAAAACAACTGTGGCGGGAGGGGTGGGGTTGCCAATGCAGGGAGGGGTGGGTCTTACGTGTTATTGTATCCAGGATGATCTAAGTCATGACACACGCATGCCGTCAAGAGAATCAGTAGATCTTGTTTGTTCAGCTTCTTAGTCAGCAAGCACAGATGAACCATTGTATACATCTATAATTAAAACAAGAACTTCATAAGAGACAATTAGAAAGTAGATTTGCAGCTCCTTGACTTAAAAATTAAAAATTAAAAATTAAAAATTAAAAATTAAAAATTAAAAATTAAAAATTAAAAATTAAAAATTAAAAATTAAAAATTAAAAATTAAAAATTAAAAATTTTAAAAATTAAAATTAAAAATTAAAAATTAAAAATTAAAAATTAAAAATTAAAAATTAAAAATTAAAAATTAAAAATTAAAAATTAAAAATTAAAAATTAAAAATTAAAAATTAAAAATTAAAAATTAAAAATTAAAAATTAAAAATTAAAAATTAAAAATTAAAAATTAAAAATTAAAAATTTAATACTTCAACTAATTAACTCAGTTCTGTAATTCTGCAATCCTTACCATTTGTGTAACACAGAAACAATGACGAAAGTTGTGGAACGGGTTGTTTCTGTAGTTATGCTGTATGCACGTCTAGAAAATAACAGATTGAACGTTATTTTAACCATATAAATAGAATCAATAAATAACTTTATTAAGTGTCATTTGATATTTAGCATTGCTGCTAAGAATAAGTAAACGTAAACATAAACAGGTTAAAAAACCCAACTGGCACGGAGAGGCTGACCAGTTGGCTATCTTATCTTATCTAGTCTATGAGTTCTTTGGTACTGTATGTGATTGGTTAACAAAAGGCGATCATCCACCAATGAAATTTCTCGAACCCAGGTCCTTGTTACATCACAATCCATCACAATCCGTCAAGAAAAGGGAATAAAAAGTGATGCACACGTAATTAACAGGTAACCCGGCCTCTTTATCTGGAAGTAGCGACACCAACAACCTCTTTCCCAGGGCCCTCTCATCTCGCTAAGACAAAATGAAAATGGCGTACGCTCGAGAGTCCACCATTTTGAAAATGAGAGAAGAGAGGGCCCTGGGGACGAGGTTGCGTCACCGACACAAGAAACAGAAACACCAAACTCTAATGCCTGGGAATCCATACCAGAAATCTTCTCAAGACGTTCGGGTTGATGATAAATTCCTCGATCAAGCCGAGTTCCTCGTACATGTACTCAAAGAGTACAATCATCTGAAAGACAGAGATGAAAGAATTGGTGAGATACAGTTGAAAGAAGCCTTTTTCCTAGGAGGCTTTTTATGGGCTTACTGAATACTGAATAGCGAGTTGTGCATTTGAATTCTAGGATTAAAATCAATTTTGTATTTATAAACTGAAGGTCGTTATAAGTTATCACGTGACTTGAGATGCAATATAGGGGACTTGCACTAAGAGGTCACGTGACCCCAACCCCCTTAAATCGAACAGCAGTGTCAAAATGAACTCCAGAAATGAAAAGGGCAGCTCGAACTTAGTAAAAGGGCGAAGTTTCAGCTCATAATTTCTGTCAGAGGAGAAATGACATTTCATTCTTAATTTTTAAAGTCAAATTTCTTTGACACTGCTGTTCGATTTAAGGGGGTTGGGGTCACGTGACCTATTCAGTCTTCACAAGACAACTTAACGTATTTTGAAATAGTTCAGTGTATATGGGGCCGAAATGTTGTTCAAGAAGATACTGGAAGGAAACTGTGTTAAAATGCATGAGAATTAATTATTCATGAAATTATTATATATTCATAATTTTATTAGCTCAGACTTAAAATTCATTGGAAATTGGGTTAAAATGGTGGGTTGTCTTATAGTTCATATTTTATAGATTCTTATTAGGATATATTTTAATTACGACCAGTACAATTTTACGATGTATATAAACGGGTGTGGGTATATAATTATGGGGTTTAAGTATACAAGGGTGTTGGGTTATATGGGATATCTGGAGTGGTGGGAATGGATACAAATATTTGAGATTAAGGGTATTGTAACTTGGGCCTAAATTTTAGTGAAGTGGGATTGGGTATTTATAGTAGTATTATACAAAGTATATAGTTTTTATAGTATGTAATATTTTATTTATTTTAAAATATTATTTGAGGGCCATGAGTTCATCAGTGAAAACTGTTAAATGTACCCTCGTGAAATAAAGTTTATTATTATTATTATTATTAAGCCTCCAAAGCGAAGCTAGTGGCTCAACTTACCTCGTTCGGCTCCCAGTTCCAAATGTTGAAGGTTGGTTCTTTTAAATATCGCTTGGTCTCAGGGCTCAGAGTGTACTGTAGACAACATTATATATTATTATTATATTCAATAACATACATACAGACAGTTCACGGGAATATCATTAAACCGAAGACGCCGCTCCATAAGCGTTCACTCGGCGGGTTTCAGCAATGAGCATTCGGTTTCCTCAGCGGCACAGAGCGCATGCGCCTTGGTACCCAGTTGGCGATTTGTGGCCATAAGAAAAAGAAAGCCCATTTTTCATCTTGGTGTGCCACAGGCAGCCCGCCCAGTGATAAACACTTAAAAGAACTGTCACGTAGAAAAACACAAAACAAGCTTTATCAGGGCCGTACCAGCACAGGGATTGGGGGGCGAAAAAGATACCAAGGCGAAAAAGATACCAAAAAGTACTGAGAACTGTACTTTTTTCATTTATTTTTTGCCGTTAAACACGTACTGACCCCCTTGAATTTTGGGTTATGTACGGCCCAGGTTATAGTACTACTTACCTTGGAATAACTTGCTACAGACATTGTAACGTTGACCTTCTTTTCACTCTTGTTTTGATTGTCTCGAATAGATTGCCACGTGATCCTGTGCAATGTAAACCAGAAGTATCCTCAGTCTATAAACATTAAAACCTCCCATAAGCGGACACCGCAGCCCATAAGCGGACACCGCAGCCCATAAGCGGACACCGCAGCCCATAAGGGACACCTCAGCCCATAAGGGATACCTCAGCCCATAAGGGATACCTCAGGCCCATAAGCGGATACCTCAGTCCATAAGCGGACACCACAGCCCATAAGCGGACACCTCAGTCCATAAGCGGACACCTCAGTCCATAAGCGGACACCTCAGTCCATAAGCGGACACCTCAGTCCATAAGCGGACACCTCCCATAAGCGTACGCTTGGTCCCAAGGGTTTTCGCTTACTATATGTTCCACTGTGTACCTGTCCTGTCTTATTTGTTCTCTGATGTCTGCTACGTCTTTAACCAAATGAGACATTCGTATCAGCTTCATTGAATCTACTAAAGTAAAGTGATAAAAACAACAACATTACGTCGAAACCGATGAAAACAATATCAGTTCTACCACTAAAAATCGCTAATCCGTTTCAAACATGGAGTTTCCTACGGTGCATGCCATTTGACATTTCTCAATACGACCGCTGCTGAAGTATTAAAGTGTATATGAATTATTATTCTTTATTTTGAAAATCGATAACATATGAAGTGACTGCAATAGTGGGATGTGTCAGTATTTTGTGATTTGAGCTTCGTATTTGCGAGTTATAAAGCCGTTTGAAATCGTGATATTGTAATTTGGTGAAGTCAGTTTGGTTGCAATTTATTACTGATACATTTAAGCGCCCTTGTGTAAATTATTGACATTTTTAATATGTCAAAAAAGTTTTCTACAACTTATATAAATGATGTTAAACTATTTTTTGTATTTCAGAAAAGAGTGCTGCCGAATTAGTATAATTAACTCGCAAATGCGAAGCTCAAATCACAAAATCAGTACTGAAACATCCCACTATTCACTTCATATGTAATAGATTTTCAAAATAAAAAAAATTCAATTCATAAAAATATACACTTTAAACGAGATTAAAGTTTGATTGAAGTACTAATCAGTTGCAAGAGATCATAATCTATTCTCTATTCTCTATTCTCTATTCTCTATTCTCTATTCTCTATTCCCTATTCCCTATTCTCTATTCTCTATTCTCTATTCTCTATTCTCTATTCCCTATTCCCTATTCCCTATTCCCTATTCCCTATTCTCTATTCTCTATTCTCTATTCTCTATTCTCTATTCTCTATTCTCTATTCCCTATTCCCTATTCCCTATTCCCTATCACCTATTCTCTATTCTCTATATTCTCTATTCTCTATTCTCTATAATCTCTATTCTCTATTCTCTATTCTCTATTCCCTATTCTCTATTCTCTATTCTCTATTCTCTATTCTCTATTCTCTATTCTCTATTCTCTATTCTCTATTCTCTATTTCCTATTCCCTATTCCCTTTTCCCTATTCTCTATTCTCTATTCTCTATTCCCTATTCTCTATTCTCTATTCCCTATTCCCTATTCTCTATTCCCTATTCTCTATTCTCTATTCTCTATTCCCTATTCCCTATTCCCTATTCTCTATTCTCTATTCTCTATTCTCTATTCTCTATTCCCTATTCTCTATTCTCTATTCTCTATTCCCTATTCCCTATTCTCTATTCCCTATTCTCTATTCTCTATTCTCTATTCTCTATTCTCTATTTTCTATTCTCTATTTTCTATTCCCTATTCCCTATTCCCTATTCTCTATTCTCTATTCCCTATTCTCTATTCCCTATTCTCTATTCTTTATTCTCTATTCTCATAGAGTGATTCCAATAAACCTGGGCACTACTAATTAGCTGTCAGTGTTTATTAGATGCAAAGAAACAAAAGAAAACAAAAGAGTGAGTGTCTAATAGTGTCTAATAGTGTGTATTGGGTGTAGTTAGTCCAGGTTTATTGGAATCACACTTTCATATTCTCTTGTCAGTTGTCTGTAGTCCCTGTATTTTTTCTTCGGATCCTCCCTCCCCTCCCCTGGGGATTTTGGACTCGTTACCAGCCTATTGGAACTCGCTGACAGTGTGAAACAAACCTTCGATTTTTCCTTCCAATTGCTGGAGTCGCATGTCGGTTTCTGACTTCAATTTCGAGGCTTGGAATGTGCTATGTAAAAACAAGACATCAATCTGACGACGCCTCCACCCTAGTCTCCCTCGAAGCCGTTTTTAGAGAGCATTGCGTGACGACACTAACTCAAGTATGTTAAGGCCTGGGTTTGACCTTATTTGACCTTGGACGTATAATTGACCGTTTCGTGGCTAACAAAAAGCAGTTTCGAGTCATATTTACGTATTTTGTTGATTTTAATATTTTAAAAATTTTGGTTCAGATTTTGTGGTGGTCACGTGATTGATGACGTCATAGACTAAAGAATCACTAATCCTTAAATGGGGTCCTGAATTTTGTAAGGTGGAAAATGTTTAATATCAAAATGAACTTACTTAGCTTATAGTGGTTAATAACGTAGCGCTTAGACAGTTTGTACTTTCCCGTCAGGAAAAGAGATATTAGTGAAATACGTTTGTCACGTGACCTATTTTAGCATATATGTGCAAATATCTCCGTAAATAAAATATATTTTCCAAATGTCTAATCGTAGAGTCGTAGAGCTAGGTAATTGGGTTAATTTAAAAACATCGTCAATCCCTTATGTATGAAACTCGTAACCCCCGAGTGAAAACGAATTTTGACACATTATAATGACGTCATGCGATCACGTGATCACCCTAATCTCCACAACACAGATAAGATTACTTCTAGCGATACATTCCATCAATGTGCCAAATTTCGTACTATTTGGTTGAGTTACCACGTTCAAAAACGAAAATCAGTAATTTTATCGATTTTACTCCTGACCCAGGCCTTAACATACTTGAGAAAAACGACTGCGATGCTACTCGGCCCCACCCTTGCAGGAAGAAATGTTTCTACCTCAGGGGGGAGGGTGAAGAGTGGAGGTGGGGGGGCGGGGGGGGGGGGGGGGGGGGGGGTTGGTGGTGAGAAGCGAATGCATACCTGGAGAAGGATTCTGCGACCTGAGACAACACCCCGTGCAGCGTTTCCTCATTCCCTAACAAAGTAAATAAAAAATGTCAAAACAAAAACTAAGTTGTTTCATCGATATATTAATTATTTAAAACATAATATTACATGGGCGCTTGGACTTCTCGTGTTGAAAATCGCTGCGATCACTCGTGAGATATTTTCAGCACTCGAAGATAAAATTCGTATTTTCGCGCACCCATGTAATATGCTCTATGTATCACTTACGACCATTTAGAGATGTATTTACACTAACGGAGGGGGGACATTGGGGGGTTCTGAACACTGCAACACCGAAAAAAATTTCCGAAAACACCGCATCACGAAAAAAAAACGAAAACTGACCAAAACGAAAAAAAGGGTTTGACCGCAACTTCGCAAGTAATATATCGCTTCACCGAACACCGTAGGTTTAGAAACACAAACACCGCATCCCGCAGGATTTACGATCACCGCAACACCGCAATGTTTATTTTTTTTCACCGCAACACCGCAATAAAAATTGCCCAGCACCGCAACACCGCAATGTCCCCCTCCTAACGCGAAACCCATGAGAATAGAGTGATTCCAATAAACCTGGGCATTACTAACTACACCAATACACACTATTAGACACTCACTCTTTTGTTTCCTTTTGTTTCTTTGCATCTAATAAACACTGACAGCTAATTAATAGTGCCCAGGTTTATTGCAATCACTCTAATGGCTTAGTTACTTATTAGTTACTTATTAGTTACTTATTAGTTACTTATTAGTTATTTATTAGTTATTTATTAGTTATTTATTAGTTATTTATTAGTTATTTATTAGTTATTTATTAGTTATTTATTAGTTATTTATTAGTTATTTATTAGTTATTTATTAGTTATTTATTAGTTATTTATTAGTTATTTATTAGTTATTTATTAGTTAGTTATTAGTTATTTATTAGTTATTTATTAGTTATTTATTAGTTATTTATTAGTTATTTATTAGTTATTTATTAGTTAGTTATTTTATATAGAGTGCAATTTAGAAAAGCTTGAAAACTAAATAACTAATTAGTACTAAATAGCACTAATGAAACAATAGAAAACAATAGAAATAGCACTATTTAGTACTATTTAAAGTTAGTACTATTTCACACTTTTCTAAATTGCACTCTAGTTGTCCGTGGAACTATTTTAATACTGAAAGCTGTAAAGTAATGTACTAATATAAAATTTGTGGCCTAGAATTGTCACGTTATAAACACAAAATGTCTAAAGTATTTTCATTGCCAAACACATCAAACACAGTGAAAATAATGACAATAATTTCATTATCACGTGTTTTGTTTTAAGTCACGTGACAGTGCTTCATTGTTGCTACGTAGCACGCAGTTGATGTAATATATTCATAAAAATATAATGAATCACACATAAAACAATAGATAGAACGACAATAGAATACAATAGATTATATGAATATATTACATCAACTGAGTGCCAGTTTTTCCCTGTGGCGGATTTAGGGGGGGTTCATTGGGTGCCCGTGCACCCCCCTAGCTGCCCAGGAACAATTCAATAATACGATTTTTTTAACAGTGGACAGCCTGTTTGAGAATGTTTGAGGGTTAATTTAGATGCGGCTATGGCTCAGTATTGATGGAATTACCATTACGATTGCAACTGATCACGTAAATGACATATTACAACATTTATAAAAGTACCGTATGTCTGCTTCTTTGTCAAGACAACAGTGTATGGAGACCTGGGGTTAAAAGAAGATAAAATAGAGTAAGAACACAGAGAAAACGATGGTTAAAGGAGCCTTGTTTTACCTAGCAGTGTTTAACGGCATATTTGGCTCAATGACGACGACACTACCATCTTGACTCTTGAGCAGAAGATTTGACCATCTGAAGGAATGGAGGAGTAAATGGATAAATGAGTAACGGAGGATTTGGTGATAAAGGAAAACATTATTTATTATGATCCCCGTCCCTCAAAGTGCTGTTTTATATATCCTAAATAACCCCTTGTTGACAACATAATTTAACCTCCCCCAGGCCCTCCCCCTGTCTCTCTTCTACTCCAGTAGGAATACTCTGAAAAATACGTATTTCAGTGCGCTAAGATTGAGTAACACAACAATTACAAAAGCTGGGGACAGAAAAAAACTCAGGGACAAGTCTTGAATTCTGAGTCCAAAACCTGTGTCAGTTCTTGAATTTCAGCCCTACTCAGTCTTCCCTGGATGTCAGTGCCAGCCCCAGCTTCTAAAATGCTGAGGTTTTCCCGCTGATTAATTAAAACACTACGTCAAACAATGAATTATTGACTGGAAGGAAGGCATGGATGGCGGGATGAATGAAGGACGGAATTAAGAAAGAAAGAAATTAAGCATAGAATAAAGGAAGTCTAGAAAGAAGGAACGGATAGAAAGCATGGAAAAGAATGGATGAATCGATCATGTTGTTCAACGCTATTCAATGAATAATTGTGTTCACAACTTGAGATGAATAGATGAATGAACGAACTAACGAATGAATGAACGAACGAATGAATGAACGAACGAACGAACGAACGAACGAACGAACGAACGAACGAACGAACGAACGAACGAACGAACGAACGAACGAACGAACGAACGAACGAACGAACGAACGAACGAACGAACGAACGAACGAACGAACGAACGAACGAACGAACGAACGAACGAACGAACGAACGAACGAACGAACGAACGAACGAACGAACGAATGAATGAATGAATGAATGAATGAATGAACGAACGAACGAACGAACGAATGAATGAATGAATGAACGAATGAACGAACGAATGAACGAATGAATGAATGAATGAATGAATGAATGAATGAATGAATGAACGAATGAACGAACGAATGAACGAATGAATGAATGAATGAACGAACGAATGAATGAACGAACGAACTGAATGAATGAATGAATGAATGAATGAATGAATGAATGAATGAATGAATGAATGAACGAATGAACGAACGAATGAACGAATGAATGAATGAATGAACGAATGAATGAACGAACTAACGAATGAATGAATGAACGAATGGACGAATAAACGAACGAATGAATGAACGAACTAACGAATCGAACGAATGAACAAACGAACGAATGAATTACAATGTACGTACCTGCTGACTCCAGTGGCTGATGCAAAAAGGTCTTTGATATCTCTTGAATTGCAGTTTCTTGAAAACACAACCTTATTGGAATAAGCAAAGTATAACTTGTTTAGAAATTTTGTCGCTGAAGAAAATCATGAATTAATAGTGACGAATAACTCTCGATCGAATAACTCCGTTGGACTAATAATCTGAATAATATAATTATCTTTATCCAAGGGTGAACCCTTCAGCTAATGCTGATAGAGTGATGGCACTTAACCCGTGAAACAAAATCTAATAGTTAGTGACTAATAGTCAAATCAAAACAAAAGAAAACAATGGAATTAGTGTCTAGTAATATCTACTTGGCTAATATCTGTTTCACGGGTTAAGTGCCATCACTCTATCAATAATAATAATAATAATAATAATAATAATAATAATAATAATAATAATAATAATAATAATAATAATAATAATAATAATAATAATAATAATAATAATAATAATAATAATAATAATAATAATAAATATAATAAAAATAATAAATATAATAATAATAATAGTAGTAATAATAATAATAATAATATTAATAATAATAATAATAATAATAATAATAATAATAATAATAATAATAATAATAATAATAATAATAATAATAATAATAATAATAATCAATGGGTTCCCTGGTAAATTAAATACAACAGAATAGATACCTCAATCATTACAGTTATCCAATGGAAAAAGATTGATAAAATACAAAATAATGATAGAAATCGTTCACTCAGTCGCGTATAATTAGCGATCGAACACGACATTCCAACCACATGAATTAATTATGCGGGGCAAACAATTATACTACTATTCCATTCACATTCTTTAGATATGTCTAACTTAAAATAATACTCTTTAAATGAAAATAAAATTAATAAACTCAAACCCTTTGCTCGCGTCCTTCGACATCGAGGTACACAGTTCGCGTAGTGACTTGTGAGTGTGTAACGCCGTTACCCATTCTGATTATTGTCCTTTAAAATAGAACTACAAACCGTAAGCAAGTTTTCTGAATCAAATACTCAATCGCTAATTTCTTTCGAAAGAAATAAAATGAATAAACAGTGAAGAATTCGAACTTGGGCCGAATAGCGGATCGTCACGCGTTAAAAACAGGCTAGCAGCTACTATGACGTTCGATAGAATTGCCGATTACTGCCCTTAGCAACGCCGCAACCAATCAGATTTCTGGTTTGTCTTTATAATTAGACCATGCAGGGTTTATTAATTAGTTATTCACCGCTTTATAAACTGAGCAACAGTAAGAGCAGCCGTGAATAAATGATATACTAAAACAATTATTCCCCTCTGTGTCGATGAATAGGGGCATATGACCGCGTAAGCCTGGGTACGAAGAAGCGGGTGGACTTTTATTATTATCGATGTTTTAAATCTGTTTCCATCGACCTTATAGTCCGGCAGCCAAACCCTCATTTTTCGTAGAACCTTGCAGTAGCTTCCATACAATATTTTTTTGCATATTATTTTAGTTTAGGGTCTCTACTTTAAAAATCTAATTGATGACACCTCATCACCTTTGGGCATCAAGAGTTATAAAGCGCTTATTCACCCCATTCAAAACGAGAATTGGGAACCCTGTGGTGAAATACGCTTGTTGTGTTAATTGGGATGTAAAATAATTTTTCAGGTGCAAGTTTCATAATAACGACTACTTAGATGTACAATAAAGTTTTTATTAAGGAATCGACGCAAAATGATTCACACAACCCTTGGAATAACTAACTTAAACTATGTGGCCTGGAAACTAGTGCCCAGGCCACATCTTTACCGAAACTGTAAGTATTTCCATCCAAATTAGGCCAATCCGGCAGTAAAGTGACTCCAGATCGGTGATATTTATAAATTGTGCTTTAGACTATTCAGATTTCTTATTTATATATTTTCGGATCATCATTTTCACGTATATTTAGCCCAGTTCTTAGTTTCGAAATGCTCGGATCGGAACGAATATAGCTCCAAATCCTGTATTTCAACAATATTTTGTAATATATATTTTTGCCAGATTATAAGATTCATTCTAATTAACATTTAGACTACAAGTTCAAGTTTTCTATGAGTTAATAGTCAACGAGGCGCGTAGCATCGAGTTGACTATTTGAACTCATAGAAAACGAGAACGAGTAGTCTAATTCGGTTATAGTCAGTAGAAACCAACTAGCATACTACCTTCGAATTTATACCAATATTTATTGATTTTCGCTTTGTTTTCGTTCAAAACGCCAGCTTTTTCGCTACTCGCTATCTATCACTCAATAGATAGTGAGTAGTGAGATGTGTATCGTAGATATTTAATTGTCACTATCGTAACGTTGTTGCAGCTTTCTTGTAGTACACATAACGCGATGTTTCTACATTTTTAGCTCCCAATAGTTTGTACTAGAATGGCAGAAAACCAGGTATCTTTAAGGGAATGTTTCACTGTGACGACAAGGGTGATCTGACGAAAGCAGGCCCGGCGCGTATCCAGACTAATACAAAGACGATATCCATATTACACATGCCGAAAAATTAAGTGATGACCCAAGCCTATATATAGTGTCACTCTACTGTGTATCCTTGTATACGATGGCTGGCTTGCTGATTCAGTAGCGAGAACACGTTTTTATGGCGACTCAAATGATGCTGTGACGTATACAAGGATACACAGTAAAGTCGCCATAGCGTTCTCGCTACGAAATCAGCAAGCCAGCCATTAAAAAAGCAACGTCGATCAGATGCACCAACGTTTCGGCACTGTCTTTTTTGTGGCGAGCAATGTGACATAGAAATAGATAAAAAACATCCAGATCGATGGAAAAAGCAGTGTTATGTCGAACCGCCTATGCAAGTGCTGGCCAGAAGTCGTCCAAGGAGTCCATTCCAGATGCATGCATGCTTACAGCGAAATGATACAATTGTCAGCCAAGTTAGACTTAGAGTTGAAGGTGCGCTAAGTGACTTGCATGCTGCTGATGCGCGCTATCATGTCAATTGTATGACTTGCTTCATGTCTCCTAAGTCGATCTCTGCTGCCAAAAACAGTACAAACGTAGACGAACCTGTAGATCTAGCATTTGATCAAGTAATGGATGAGATGAAGAAAGATAAATCACGTTTGTGGAACACAAGTGAGCTCAGCAATACCAGCTATTTGGGGGTAAAGACTTGACACGAAGATCCCTATTAAAGAAGATCCAAGACCACTTTTTACTGAGATGATATTGCATGCAGTCCTCTCCTTGCCAGGAATACTGATCTAGTGTGATTGTCTTTAGAGACAGTGCTTCGAATGTACTGAATCTTACTTTTGAAGCAGAAGATGACCAACAATATCTTTTGATTGAGAATTGGAAGTTTGCGAAAACAATTTGCAATGAGATCAAGCAAATAGATCGATGATAGATCGCGTTACGAAATAAGAATCACGAAGGAGGACATGTCGAAGCGAGTTAGCCACTGAACCTCGATGGATCTTCTGACGGCATTGACAGATGACTTGAATAACACTCTACCAGCTCTTTTGATAGGTAACATCATTACCAGTGTTTTATTCAACAAGCCTACCAATCTGAAGAAATTCCAAGTCACTCATCAATTAACTGGACTCTCAGATGTTCTAGCATCGACATTTGCTGTGGTACTGGCCAAAGATGCTCTCGATCTCTGTTAAGAAATTCCCGCAAAATGTCAGGGCAATGAGGCTTGTCGTTGAAGAGTTGCTAAGAAGAACCATATGAGCAGTGGCAATATTCATACCATGGAAGAACCATTAGCACGCTTAGACAATGCTGCTAGTACAAGCAAGAAATCAAAGTTGTGGGTCGACTGCTTCATTAAGCCGGTTTTCATAATGATGCTGTACGTGCGAGCCAAGAGAGAAGCTGACTGGCCACTTCATTTGGTACACTGTAGCTGTGAAGCAAATGCTGCCATATTTCTTTGTATCTTCTCATGTAAACTATGCCCGATATGGCCTCTACTATCTGCGCTCAATGGAAAGCTTGGGGCAAGAGGAGCTTTCGAAGTTCATGAAAAGAGAGCATGTGATGCATCATTTTCCAGGGCTTTGGAACGGCATTTGGAGTGACATGTTCATCGAGACAACTTTTATGCACTATGGTCATGGCCCAGGTGGCATTATTGGAATCACGCTGAAGCCCGAAACGCTGAAGACATGGACCCTTGGTCTCCACATCTGCTGTCGTTTGGAACAGGACATCGCTGAAATTGTTGGCGGCATTAATGTGCGAGACACTCACAAAGAGGAGACAAAGGCAAGAATAGCGTCAGATGGTAAACTTAAGATTCGCTTATATCCTTATGCGCAAAATAAGTTGCATACTAATGAAATATTGCAAATCTCGAAATTACGATTTGGGTACCCTGTGGTTTTGCCCGAAATACTATCAATATTACTAAGAGTGCCGAATTTCACACTTTAGGCGATGTAACATGCACACTAGTCCATAGTGAGTGAGAATATACATTTTAGGGTTAAATGTACCCAGTTTAGATATTTTAATGCATGTTTCTGTTAATTCATGACGCGGGTACCCTGTGGTTTTTCTGCATTTCAATCGGCCCTCCATAACCCCTGATGCCCAAGGATGCCAGACTGGCATCATTTAGATTATTGTTAAGCATCATGTCTTTGCCAAGAATTCACAATAAAACGTTGTATGGAAGTAAGTGCAAGGTGTTCCGCTCTGGCTGCCGGACTATTAATCTGATGTTTGTTCAAGCGTCTAATTGATCACTAGTATTAATTCAAAGCACGTTTTTCATTTTCAACAATTCCTAGTGGGGATTTCAGTTTTCATCTTTTACATAGAACTGACCAGTTTGAAGGCCATGGCCGCCATCGTCCTCGAGTGAAGAAAACCGAATTTTAAACCGACAATTCTGGTCGATTGCGAAGGAATTTTGATCATCAATCGTAGACGTAGTACTGTTCATGACTTTTAAAGAAAAAAACTCACGTATAACGACTTGTAAACCGGTGAGCTTCCCACCATCTATTTATGTGTTGGGCTTCCTGTGTCTTATTTGATCACGGCCGTTGGAAAATCATGTTGCCGTGAATTCACTTCCAGAATTCAGTTCTTTTGATATTTTGAAGTTCTAAAATTGCTTTCTAAATGAAGATTAGAAGCTACTTGAGTCCTGTAGGTCATTTATTTAGCGATTAGAACGGTTTTAGGGGGTTTCGGGACAAAGTGTAACCAACGTCGTTTCGGGACAAAGTGTAACCAACGTCTTTGGTTCAGGCGCCGATCCAACCGACCCGAAACCCAGTAAATACGCCTCAAATCCTCAACTACGCCGGGTAACTATAGATCTTTATTTGTAGCAAGTATTTGAAGAATAAGGTAGAAAAGGGAGACTCATATACAAACTCATATACTGAGGGCACGAATGGTTCCCTAATGTAGTTCTTTGGCTAAAATCTAAGGATTTATATTGGTAATCGTTCATTCGACAATCTTTTTTTTTTGCATTACCGTAAAGTTCCGAAAGTAGCGACCCCCCGAAAGTAGCGATCCTTCTCTAGAGCGATGATTAGATGGCGAACAGCACTAGTAAACAGCACGTAAAGAGCCAGAACATTTATTGCTACACATAAACAAATGTAACAAAAGCTATAGTCATAATATAATACGTTCTAGATCCTGTGAATATTCGTTGTTCAGTTAAAATACCGTACATGATGTCGTTTAAGGTACACGGTATGGCTCCTAAAAGTTAATGATTTTAGCATGCACCCCGAAAGTAGCGACTCCCCGAAAGTAACAGTTACCTAAGGTTGCTAAATCCGAAAGTAACGACTTCGCTACTTTCGGAACTTTACGGTATTGTTTTTGTAGTATTTATACCAATGAAGTAGCATGGAACAGTATTTGAATTTGCCATAACTATCAAAGAAAACGGCATCCTTTTTAATTTGATTATGATATATGTAATCCCTGTGCATTTCAAAAGTGCTCAAAAATACACTGTTATGTATTTGGTGTTTGGAGGTTTTTATTTGTGGCTAAGCATAGCATTGGCTTTCCGTCAATCAAAACATAAACGAGTTTACAGAATGTCTTTTAGTTTCTTTTGTTGGTCGAATTGAGATAGTTTTCGAGTTTCTTTTCTGTGCACCCAGTCGAATTTGAGGAAAGTGCCTATGATAACAAATTAAGTTTGTTTAAGTTTCCCTCTTCTACGGCGTCTACGGCTTCTACGGCTTCTACGGCTTCTACGGCGTCTACGGCTTCGATGGCTTCGGTTTTCTTCATAGCTTTTTCACTTGTCTCGTTATCCTGAAAAAGTCATAACAAATAAATCAAAGTTAGCCGGTTTGTTTACTTCTTTTCATTGTTATCGTCCAACCAAGTAGTATACATGTATGGGCTCCTGTGTAGCCCCAGTTGAAAAGAAACCTAGACTTTGCATGAAAATGAGGCTGCGGTTGATATTAGCACTAGAGCCCAGTCTCCTAGGATGAATCGCCATGGTTACTATTCTTGCCTGTTTTTCTTCCTCAGTCCCTTCGTCTTCTTTTACTTTTGTCGTGTCCATTGACAGATCGTTAGAAGAAAACGATTCGGAGATATGTGACTCGTTTAGAGTAAACAGAGAATCTGCAATGAGCGGTCTTTCTTTCGACATGGAATGTGAATGTGCGTGATTCTCCTCGTCAGATCTTTTCTTTGCTCTCGCACGTCGAAGGTTATCATCCTTGACTCTTTTGTTTTCGTAATGTACATAGGCATCTCGCAAAGGCTTCACCATAACACCATCGATTTGTGGGAACAGCTAGAAATATATTAAATGAATCCAATTCGTTATTTATGGTTTTGACCATTTGGTAACCCGTCCGTTCGTTCAGTGTTCGTTCTCACTTCGTTCACACTTCGTTCACACTTCGTTCGCACTTCGTTCGCACTTCGTTCGCACTTCGTTCGCACTTCGTTCGCACTTCGTTCGCACTTCGTTCGCACTTCGTTCGCACTTCGTTCGCACTTCGTTCGCACTTCGTTCGCACTTCGTTCGCACTTCGTTCGCACTTCGTTCGCACTTCGTTCGCACTTCGTTCGCACTTCGTTCGCACTTCGTTCGCACTTCGTTCGCACTTCGTTCGCACTTCGTTCGCACTTCGTTCGCACTTCGTTCGCACTTCGTTCGCACTTCGTTCGCACTTCGTTCGCACTTCGTTCGCACTTCGTTCGCACTTCGTTCGCACTTCGTTCGCACTTCGTTCGCACTTCGTTCGCACTTCGTTCGCACTTCGTTCGCACTTCGTTCGCACTTCGTTCGCACTTCGTTCGCACTTCGTTCGCACTTCGTTCGCACTTCGTTCGCACTTCGTTCGCACTTCGTTCGCACTTAATTCGCACTTAATTCGTTCACACTTAATTCGTTCGCACTTAATTCGTTCACACTTAATTCGTTCACACGTAATTCGTTCACACTTCGTTCCCACTTAATTCGTTCACACTTAATTCGTTCACACTTAATTCGTTCACACTTAATTCGCACTTAATTCGTTCACACTTAATTCGTTCACACTTAATTCGTTCACACTTAATTCGTTCACACTTAATTCGCACTTAATTCGTTCACACTTAATTCGTTCACACTTAATTCGTTCACACTTCGTTCACACTTCGCTCACACTTCGCTCACACTTCGTTCACACTTCGCTCGCACTTCGCTCACTCGTCTATTATGTAATCCACGTATGTAATCCACGAGTTATGGTACAATTTTGTTCACTCACTCACTTGGCTGTAAACTTTCAATACGTTGCCGCTGAAGTACATCGCAGGCTCACAACTTCTGGGGTAGGGGGTGGGGGAGAGGGGGTGGTAATGTACGGGTTGGCCAACGAGTTGCCATTGATTTGTTCAGAATACAACAGCCACCGAATTAGGTGGGGGTGGGGGTGGTGGTGCGGCTGTGGGGGGTAGAGGCGGGGCTGCCGTTCTAACTATACAGTCCATCACTTGCTGGAGGACGAGAGAGTAAACGAATTTACACCACATCACTCGTTTTCAGGCCTCTTTCTGTTCTTTATACCACAGCAAGCCCAAAATTGCCCAACTAACCTTGCTAAGGGATTCAAACAGAGGAATGAGTACAAACTTGATGAAGCCAATCTGAGCTGTTGCCTTGGTTACTTTATCACGATCCATGAAGGGTGCGACAGGAAGCCCCTCGGCTTTCTCGCGGTCACTCTTGAAAACACACACACACACACAAAAAAAAATGAGTGTCATGAAATATTTAAATCAACCTGTCACGCAATCTCAACTGATATTTTTCCGACTCGCAAATCGTAAATGTCACGCATTCCAGTACGTTAGCTTTGCTGAATTACCAACGCAAAAGTACGTTTGAGTAGTGTAAATTGCTCGTACCCACCACAGGCAGCCCAACCATTGCATCTGAGGCTACTTATAATAAATAAATAAAAAAAGATTTTGCGCGCATCTTTTTTGATGGGTTTCCTGTGGTAGAACGAGCGCGCACACCTATTATGTTGGGCTCCCTGTGCGCGTCCTGTAAGATCAGTACTGTGCCTCAGAAGCAATGGTTGGGCTCCCTGTGTACCTACCTGCGTAAAGTACTCCTCCAGTAGACAGTCGACCCAAGGATCAGACACGTCCATCGGACGAACTTCGTTTGAAATATCGCAACACTTAATCAGGATCATCTTCAGCTAATATTAAATGGAGGGAAAACAGATAAAAATATCAGAAACAACATTGATACAAGATACACCATCCTTGGTGGCAGTGGTGTCGAGGGAATCGAGCGTGCGCGGAAAGAGAGACTGGGTAATAATAAAGCTGCGTACCACAGGAAGCCCAAACGAGTTCTAACTTACGGAATTCAAATAATCTTGGTTTTTAAAATCAAATGAATCAAGTTTGCTCTTAAAATTTTCCACGATCTCACTGTGCCGCGCCATGTCTGTAGCCAGAATTAGCATTATGATTTCCTGAGGAAACAAAATAAGAATTAGTTCGAATTACTCTGTAGAATTGTTGCGGGAGTTTTGTCGATTCTAGTTCTTGCCTAGTCTCCCCCGCAGGCTTTTTAGGGGCCTTTTGTGGGGGTGGAATGCGTGATGGCCCCTAAAAAAGCCTGCGGGGGGAGGCCAGTTCTTGCCTGTCTAATCTTCGTGTACAGCTCCGGAGAGAGATTTCCAAAGATGTTGTACTCGGGCTGAAAGTCAAGAAACCTATCTTATTCAATATTGTAGCTGAGCCTGAGTAGACTAGCTAACAACGGGTTATATTATTTATTTAATAATAATAATAATAATAATACTTTATTTCTTCAAACGCAAATCTCAATGCCTTTACAAAATACCTAAATTTAAAAATATTGTGTGGAGGTGGCCGTTATGTAGAGGTGGCCGTTATGTAGTGGTGGTCGCTGTGTGGTGGCCGTTGTGTAGAGGTGGCCGTTGTGTGGAGGTGACCGTTGTGTAGAGGTGGCCGTTGTGTAGAGGTGGCCGTTGTGGCCGTTGTGTGGAGGTGACCGTTGTGTAGAGGTGGCCGTTGTGTGGAGGTGGCCGTTGTGTGGAGGTGACCGTTGTGTAGAGGTGGCCGTTGTGTAGAGGTGGCCGTTGTGTAGAGGTGGCCGTTGTGTAGAGGTGGCCGTTGTGTAGAGGTGGCCGTTGTGTAGAGGTGGCCGTTGTGTGGAGGTGACCGTTGTGTAGAGGTGGCCGTTGTGTAGAGGTGGCCGTTGTGTGGAGGTGACCGTTGTGTAGAGGTGGCCGTTGTGTGGAGGTGGCCGTTGTGTGGAGGTGGCCGTTGTGTAGAGGTGGCCGTTGTGTGGAGGTGGCCGTTGTGTGGAGGTGGCCGTTGTGTAGAGGTGGCCGTTGTGTAGAGGTGGCCGTTGTGTAGAGGTGACCGTTGTGTAGAGGTGGCCGTTGTGTGGAGGTGGCCGTTGTGTGGAGGTGGCCGTTGTGTAGAGGTGGCCGTTGTGTAGAGGTGGCCGTTGTGTAGAGGTGGCCGTTGTGTGGAGGTGGCCGTTGTGTGGAGGTGGCCGTTGTGTGGAGGTGACCGTTGTGTAGAGGTGGCCGTTGTGTAGAGGTGGCCGTTGTGTAGAGGTGGCCGTTGTGTAGAGGTGGCCGTTGTGTAGAGGTGGCCGTTGTGTGGAGGTGGCCGTTGTGTGGAGGTGGCCGTTGTGTGGAGGTGACCGTTGTGTAGAGGTGGCCGTTGTGTAGAGGTGGCCGTTGTGTAGAGGTGGCCGTTGTGTAGAGGTGGCCGTTGTGTAGAGGTGGCCGTTGTGTGGAGGTGACCGTTGTGTGGAGGTGACCGTTGTGGTGCAGAGGTGGTAAAGAGACTCAGAACACCTTACCTGCGATAGGATATCAAATGCTGTGGCTGCGTGATGGTTCTCCAGTGGTGATGTGTCATTATATCGAATAGACAATTCAGTGTTAGCGTTGATCTGATACCTACAAAGCATAGTAACAGTTCTTTATGATTTGAGAATACAATAAACAACTAAATATAAATATATATAATTGTACAAACATACGTGCCTGGTTACTATTGCTTGAATGGCGTCCAATTTCAACTGCCATCCGCCGTTCTGGACTGACTAGCCTCTCATACAGGTGAAAATGCTTTTGTGTTTCCACATGAACACGAGGTTATAGTCAGTCCAGAACAATGGCGTTTGAAATTGGACGCCATTATTGCATTCGGTCAATACGATACCTTTAGATGACTTTCAGGGACCGACTTTGAGCAAAGTAGGTATATTACGTCATACATTCATACCGGAAGTGACATCACATTTACGTCATGGTTAATTATATAATTACAGCGGAAGTGACGTGTAACTCACGTGTTATTACATCCCGGATGGTCCAGATCGTGACAAATACACGTGGTTATCAAGACGAGAATGTCAAGACTCGACAGCAGCTCCTTCAGGTTGCACAGCAGTATGACACTGTAAGCCTAACGGGATACAAAGAGGCACATTTGATATGGTTCAATCTAAAGTACTGAACAGCATGGCGGCTTGTATATTCTACCACAATCCTTTGCGCGCCAAAACACTACACCAAAAACAATCTACAGTAGTGAAAAACATGGCGGCTTGTATATTCTACCACAATCCTTTGCGCGCCAAAACACTGCACCAAAAACAATCTACAGTAGTGAAAAACATGGCGGCTTGTATATTCTACCACAATCCTTTGCGCGCCAAAACACTACACCAAAAACAATCTACAGTAGTGAAAAACATGGCGGCTTGTATATTCTACCACAATCCTTTGCGCGCCAAAACAAACACCAAAAACAATCTACAGTAGTGAAAAACATGGTGGCTTGTATATTCTACTACAATCCTTTGCGCGCCAACACACTACACCAAAAACAATCTACAGTAGTGAAAAACATGGCGGCTTCTGTATTCTACCACAATCCTTTGCGCATCAAAACACTGCACCAAAAACAATCTACAGTAGTGAAAAACATGGTGGCTTGTATATTCTACCACAATCCTTTGCGCGCCAAAACACTACACCAAAAACAATCTACAGTAGTGAAAAACATGGTGGCTTGTATATTCTACCAAAATCCTTTGCGCATCAAAACACTGCACCAAAAACAATCTACAGTAGTGAAAAACATGGTGGCTTGTATATTCTACCACAATCCTTTGCGCGCCAAAACACTACACCAAAAACAATCTACAGTAGTGAAAAACATGGCGGCTTGTATATTCTACCACAATCCTTTGCGCATCAAAACACTGCACCAAAAACAATCTACAGTAGTGAAAAACATGGTGGCTTGTATATTCTACCACAATCCTTTGCGCGCCAAAACACTACACCAAAAACAATCTACAGTAGTGAAAAACATGGCGGCTTGTATATTCTACCACAATCCTTTGCGCGTCAAAACACTGCACCAAAAACAATCTACAGTAGTGAAAAACATGGCGGCTTGTATATTCTACCACAATCCTTTGCGCGCCAAAACACTACACCAAAAACAATCTACAGTAGTGAAAAACATGGCGGCTTGTATATTCTACTACAATCCTTTGCGCGTCAAAACACTACACCAAAAACAATCTACAGTAGTGAAAAACATGGCGGCTTGTATATTCTACCACAATCCTTTGCGCGCCAAAACACTACACCAAAAACAATCTACAGTAGTGAAAAACATGGCGGCTTGTATATTCTACTACAATCCTTTGCGCGTCAAAACACTACACCAAAAACAATCTACAGTAGTGAAAAACATGGCGGCTTGTATATTCTACTACAATCCTTTGCGCGTCAAAAACACTACACCAAAAACAATCTACAGTAGTGAAAAAAACATGGCGGCTTGTATATTCTACCACAATCCTTTGCGCGCCAAAACACTACACCAAAAACAATCTACAGTAGTGAAAAACATGGCGGCTTGTACATTCTACCGCAATCCTTTGCGCGCCAAAACACTGCACCAAAAACAATCTACAGTAGTGAAAAACATGGTGGCTTGTATATTCTACCACAATCCTTTGCGCGCCAACACACTACACCAAAAACAATCTACAGTAGTGAAAAACATGGTGGCTTGTATATTCTACTACAATCCTTTGCGCGCCAAAACACTACACCAAAAACAATCTACAGTAGTGAAAAACATGGCGGCTTGTATATTCTACCACAATCCTTTGCGCGCCAAAACACTGCACCAAAAACAATCTACAGACTGAAAAACATGGCGGCTTGTATATTCTACCAAAATCCTTTGCGCGCCAAAACACTACACCAAAAACAATCTACAGTAGTGAAAAACATGGTGGCTTGTATATTCTACCACAATCCTTTGCACGCCAAAACACTGCACCAAAAACAATCTACAGTAGTGAAAAACATGGTGGCTTGTATATTCTACCACAATCCTTTGCGCGCCAAAACACTACACCAAAAACAATCTACAGTAGTGAAAAACATGGCGGCTTGTATATTCTACCACAATCCTTTGCGCGTCAAAACACTACACCAAAAACAATCTACAGTAGTGAAAAACATGGCGGCTTGTACATTCTACCGCAATCCTTTGCGCGCCAAAACACTGCACCAAAAACAATCTACAGTAGTGAAAAACATGGTGGCTTGTATATTCTACCACAATCCTTTGCGCGCCAACACACTACACCAAAAAAAACAATCTACAGTAGTGAAAAACATGGTGGCTTGTATATTCTACTGCAATCCTTTGCGCGCCAACACACTACACCAAAAACAATCTACAGTAGTGAAAAACATGGCGGCTTGTATATTCTACCACAATCCTTTGCATGCCAAAACACTGCACCAAAAACAATCTACAGTAGTGAAAAACATGGCGGCTTGTATATTCTACCAAAATCCTTTGCGCGCCAAAACACTACACCAAAAACAATCTACAGTAGTGAAAAACATGGCGGCTTGTATATTCTACCACAATCCTTTGCACGTCAAAACACTGCACCAAAAACAATCTACAGTAGTGAAAAACATGGCGGCTTGTATATTCTACCAAAATCCTTTGCGCGCCAAAACACTACACCAAAAACAATCTACAGTAGTGAAAAACATGGTGGCTTGTATATTCTACCACAATCCTTTGCACGCCAAAACACTGCACCAAAAACAATCTACAGTAGTGAAAAACATGGTGGCTTGTATATTCTACCACAATCCTTTGCGCGCCAAAACACTGCACCAAAAACAATCTACAGTAGTGAAAAACATGGCGGCTTGTATATTCTACCACAATCCTTTGCGCATCAAAACACTGCACCAAAAACAATCTACAGTAGTGAAAAACATGGTGGCTTGTATATTCTACCAAAATCCTTTGTGCGCCAAAACACTACACCAAAAACAAATCTACAGTAGTGAAAAACATGGCGGCTTCTGTATTCTACCACAATCCCCCTTTGCGCATCAAAACACACTGCACCAAAAACAATCTACAGTAGTGAAAAACATGGTGGCTTGTATATTCTACCACAATCCTTTGCGCATCAAAACACTGCACCAAAAACAATCTACAGTAGTGAAAAACATGGTGGCTTGTATATTCTACCACAATCCTTTGTGCGCCAAAACACTACACCAAAAACAATCTACAGTAGTGAAAAACATGGCGGCTTGTATATTCTACCACAATCCTTTGCGCATCAAAACACTACACCAAAAAAACAATCTACAGTAGTGAAAAACATGGCGGCTTGTATATTCTACCACAATCCTTTGCGCGTCAAAACACTACACCAAAAACAATCTACAGTAGTGAAAAACATGGCGGCTTGTATATTCTACCACAATCCTTTGCGCGTCAAAACACTACACCAAAAACAATCTACAGTAGTGAAAAACATGGTGGCTTGTATATTCTACCACAATCCTTTGTGCGCCAAAACACTACACCAAAAACAATCTACAGTAGTGAAAAACATGGCGGCTTGTATATTCTACCACAATCCTTTGCGCGTCAAAACACTACCCCAAAAACAATCTACAGTAGTGAAAAACATGGTGGCTTGTATATTCTACCACAATCCTTTGCGCATCAAAACACTGCACCAAAAACAATCTACAGTAGTGAAAAACATGGCGGCTTGTATATTCTACCACAATCCTTTGCGCGTCAAAACACTACACCAAAAACAATCTACAGTAGTGAAAAACATGGTGGCTTGTATATTCTACCACAATCCTTTGTGCGCCAAAACACTACACCAAAAAAACAATCTACAGTAGTGAAAAACATGGCGGCTTGTATATTCTACCACAATCCTTTGCGCGTCAAAAACACTACACCAAAAACAATCTACAGTAGTGAAAAACATGGTGGCTTGTATATTCTACCACAATCCTTTGCGCATCAAAACACTGCACCAAAAACAATCTACAGTAGTGAAAAACATGGCTGCTTGTATATTCTACCACAATCCTTTGCGCGCCAACACACTACACCAAAAACAATCTACAGTAGTGAAAAACATGGCGGCTTGTATATTCTACCACAATCCTTTGCGCGCCAACACACTACACCAAAAACAATCTACAGTAGTGAAAAACATGGCGGCTTGTATATTCTACCACAATCCTTTGCGCGCCAACACACTACACCAAAAACAATCTACAGTAGTGAAAAACATGGCGGCTTGTATATTCTACCACAATCCTTTGCGCATCAAAACACTGCACCAAAAACAATCTACAGTAGTGAAAAACATGGCGGCTTGTATATTCTACCACAATCCTTTGCGCGTCAAAACACTACACCAAAAAACAATCTACAGTAGTGAAAAACATGGTGGCTTGTATATTCTACCACAATCCTTTGCGCGTCAAAACACTGCACCAAAAAACAATCTACAGTAGTGAAAAACATGGTGGCTTGTATATTCTACCACAATCCTTTGCGCGTCAAAACACTACACCAAAAACAATCTACAGTAGTGAAAAACATGGTGGCTTGTATATTCTACCACAATCCTTTGCGCGCCAAAACACTGCACCAAAAACAATCTACAGTAGTGAAAAACATGGCGGCTTGTATATTCTACCACAATCCTTTGCGCGTCAAAACACTACACCAAAAACAATCTACAGTAGTGAAAAACATGGCGGCTTGTATATTCTACCACAATCCTTTGCGCGTCAAAACACTACACCAAAAACAATCTGCAGTAGTGAAAAACATGGTTGTATTCTTTCGTAGCGGAGCCAGCAAAGTCAGCATATGGGAGCTATGAGTGAGGTACTGGTATGGCCAGTTTTTGGTCTTACCATTTGCGTGACACAAAAACAGTGACGGAAGTTATGGAAGGGGTTGTTACGGTAGTTCGCTTGAATACACATCTGTAAGAGAGAAAACACTCAATTAACGTTTTACAACTTATCACAATACTGTCGAGGTGTCCCGGAGGCATCGACGGGTGTCTCGGGTCTAAAGAGAGCTGACAGTAAACCATCACACCTACAACAACAGTAAAACATGACGAATAACTTACAAGGAATCCCCTTAAAATGTTCACATTGATTTTGAATTCAACGATGAGATCAAGATCGTGGTAAATATGCTCAAGAAGCGATAACATCTGAAAGTACAACGAAAGAGTATCAAATAGTTGATCTTGTAAAACATGTATAGAGATAATAATACAAGTTCGAAGTCTGACAGGGAGTAGTGGTTAGACTAGAGTATAGACTGCGTCGGTTTATAGACAGGGACTGGTCGGGTTAAACTAGTAGAGACTGTCAGTGTATAGACAGAGACTGGTCGGGTTAAACTAGTAGAGACTGTCAGTGTATAGACAGGGACTGGTCGGGTTAAACTAGTAGAGACTGTAGGTGTATAGACAGGGACTAGCGGTTAAACTGTAGTTTAGACTGCGTTGGTGTATAGACAAGGAATAGTGGTTAAACTAATAGGACTAACGAAGGACTAACGAAGGACCAACGAAGGACTAACGAAGGACTAACGAAGGACCAACGAAGGACCAACGAAGGACCAACGAAGGACCAACTAAGGACTAACGAAGGACTAACGAAGGACTAACGAAGGACTAACTAAGGACTAACGAAGGACTAACTAAGGACTAACGAAGGACTAACGAAGGACCAACGAAGGACCAACGAAGGACCAACGAAGGACCAACGAAGGACCAACGAAGGAAAACGAAGGACTAACGAAGGACCAACGAAGGACCAACGAAGGACCAACGAAGGACTAACGAAGGACCAACGAAGGACCAACGAAGGACCAACGAAGGACCAACGAAGGACCAACGAAGGACCAACGAAGGACTAAACGAAGGACCAACGAAGGACCAACGAAGGACCAACGAAGGACCAACGAAGGACCAACGAAGGACCAACGAAGGACCAACGAAGGACCAACGAAGGACCAACGAAAGGACCAACGAAGGACCAACGAAGGACCAACGAAGGACCAACGAAGGACCAACGAAGGACCAACGAAGGACCAACGAAGGACCAACGAAGGACCAACGAAGGACCAACGAAGGACCAACGAAGGACCAACGAAGGACCAACGAAGGACCAACGAAGGACCAACGAAGGACCAACGAAGGACCAACGAAGGACCAACGAAGGACCAACGAAGGACCAACGAAGGACGAAGGAAACGAAGGACCAACGAAGGACCAACGAAGGACCAACGAAGGACCAACGAAGGACCAACGAAGGACCAACGAAGGACCAACGAAGGACCAACGAAGGACCAACGAAGGGACCAACGAAGGACCAACGAAGGACCAACGAAGGACCAACGAAGGACCAACGAAGGACCAACGAAGGACCAACGAAGGACCAACGAAGGACCAACGAAGGACCAACGAAGGACCAACGAAGGACCAACGAAGGACCAACGAAGGACCAACGAAGGACTAACGACAATCGCGCCGTGTCAGAGTCGTTACCTCGTTTGGTTCCCAATGCCAAATATTGAAGCATGGCTTCTTCAGCAACTGCAGAGTCTGTGAATCCCATTCAAGCTACGAAAATAATACATTCATTAGGTGGTTCACTCATTCATCTTCCCTGTCACTTCCTCGATTGAAAAACGTGATACGGGCTGAGACTAAAAGGTCTCCCTTTCAAATTTCCTTGTATTCATTCACCAAGGTGACAAGGACAACTACACTTCTCACAATTATTTATCCAATGTTGGACATCTTGTAGCTCTCACCTTGTGATAGCTGGCCACAGGGCGAGCAGCTTTGATGCGTGATTTAGGTTTATTTTTGCTACCCTGAATGGCCATCCAAGTGATTCTAGAAAGAATGTTAGCTAAAGTTGATCGGGGTGCTGTAATCATCATCTTCTTTTTTGATGTACTTTGTGCGTTGTACCACCGACATTAGTTCAATTTATTCAAATTAGTATCTGTAATGTGGCCCTAAGGCATCTTTCTAGTTATTTCTCAGGGTCAGTACCTTCCTCATGTAAATATTAGTTAATGTAAATGTAAAATAATCTAAAGAGAGTGGTACAAATAAAGTAATAATAATAATTTATTTATATAGCGCTATTAGCATTAATTTGTTGTTGTTGCTGTTTGTATAGCTGTTGAGCGAGCAACATATCTCTTTCTCATCCCTCTGCCCTCTTCTTACTTGTCTTGTCCGAGTTGCTCACGCATTTCATACACTTGTTGATTGAGGTGCTGTATTTCAATCAGTCTGTGGGATTCAGCTTTTAAAACAAAATCAAAAACAGTTAATATATATGCACAGCATCAACGCACGGCAGCCATCTTGGATGGATCTCCCGTCATGCTTTGCGGGCTGCGATCTTCAAGGTAGCCATTTTGAAAAATCAGTTTGTCTGTTTGAATTGTTTGTTTGCTTAATCGTTTGTTGTTGCTGTTCTTATGAAAGAAAAAGAAAGCCGCGTCTTCGCTTGTCATCCAAGATGGCTTCCGTAATCAGAACCCGTCATGCCTTCTTACCATCAATTCGTCCCTCGATAATTTTCACTCGCTCTTGAAATTGTTGTCTGAGCTGACATTCAGTGATTTGGCTGTCGAAAGAGTGTTTAAGAAATAGTTAGTAGACTAATAGACACTAGTAGATTTTATTTCACAGGTTTAGAGTGATTCCAATAGAGTGGTTTTCATAAACCCGTGAAATACACTTTAGCGTATTTAGTCGCACTACTTCACTCTAATTCTTTTGTTTTCTATTGTGTTTATCTGACTATTACACCTCTAATTAGTACACTTTGTTTCACGGGTTAGACTGTGTAATTTAGAAAAGCTTGAAAACTAAATAACTAATTAGTACTAAATAGCACTA